>CM067375.1:18034269-18111769 GCA_034401795.1 Chaetoderma sp. LZ-2023a
GGAATCGATACTAAACAAGGCAGTTAACGAAAGCTGTGCCGCTGAAATTCTAGTACAGCTTTCTTGCTGAATACGCTCGTATATGTTTATTTTTTTATTAAACAGACTGATTTCCTCTAAATCATTTCTCAAAGAGGTGTTGGGAAATCTCATAGATCTTGCTGATTTTCATTGACGTTATGATGAAAGGGGAATAAATGCCGTCTCAAAAGAACCATCTGAGCAAATACATTAGCGTGAATACATCCCACACAGGTGATGCAGCATATGTTCCGACTTGCATCTCCAGTTTTCAAAACAATGGAATGTGTTCCTGCATCTTGTACACCACCATGACCAAGGAGCCGTATGTACATGAGCTTGTGACACGGTGACCGATTACGAAAGAAAAATGCGTCCTCCTGTGTACACTGATGCCTATACCAAGTCCGTACTTTAAAGGATAACTAACCTCATATCTTGATAGCTATTCAGGTGGTCTAATATGCCACTCATAAACTATGAAGGTAGTTTTAATCTTTTCATCATGCCGTTAAAGAAAGATATTCAGACGTTAGTATCTAAATGTTGCTACATTTCCACAGCCTATCCTGGTTGCCATTATGTACTATTCAACCAATCAGAAACAGCCTAGTGCGTCTGCCTCAGTATATATGCTCAGTCATAGAGGGGTCAGCCATAGTTTGGCAAGGTGTTATAAAAGCAATCATACAGGTAGGCGGTTACATATTCTGAAACTAATTTGACTTGAGGTTGTTGCTGCCGTAGGCAGCAACAACTTCCAGTCAAATTGGTTTCAAAATATTCAACGAGATGAGTATTGCATAATAAAGAATGTAATGCATTGGCACTTACATGACACCACACTATAGCTTGAGGAGACAAAATGGTAGCGGTCACTGTTCAACATTTACACGATATTAAAAAGCAGATAATTGTGATAGAGTGACCGGAATGTGACAAAATATTAATGATATGGATATATACCATACTCAATCGGTGAAGTATAACATTTGAGATGAGATTAGCATCCCTTTAAACGAGATTTTGTAATCAAATTAGTATCAAATTACTCAACACCTTACCTGTACAATTACCTGGAAATCTTGATTGTGGTAATTTAAGCTTTACAGATTTAAATCGAGGAACATTTGGACGAAGCTGAACTAAAATATGGGATGGGCCGTATTTAGAAATATACACACATATTGACACTACTGATCGCAGATTATAATTATAATCATAATGTTGCTCCGGCCCTGGCTTCGTGCAAATTAACATATTGTACCCTGATTATCATTATCTCAATTTCAACATGTACACTGTTGAATCGTAGATAAACACATCTGGCAAGGACATGTTGCTGCTAAGAAGCAACTGCTCCCAGGTAAATTTGTTTCAAAATACTCAACATTCGATTTATTACATTGTACATTATGTTGGTGTTTTTTGTCTTTCGGAATCACATGGTTAAGTCACGCCCCTTTGGCTTATATCGAGGTTGTATAAAGTGTGTTGTTGACATAATCAGTTCATTACTTGGTGGAGTTGGATGGAGGTCAACAATTAATTTACCTAATTAGTCCATAATAATATTAGCTTAGTCTGGGCGTTCCGGAATGATTGATCAGGTTAAACAGCATATGTTTGACATTTTCGTTCTAAATATTCAATAATGCGGCTCTATATATATTTCTGTGGCGAATGCTGTTAATTTCCGTAGCAGGTTCATGCTGATGTCTGAGCAACTTCAATACATTTTATAAATTTAGAAAAGAAACACTACTCATGAAGCCATTTTACCTGATCTGCATTACATATTGTCTTGACATTTGCATACATAATGCAATGTGTTAATAAACGTTAGTTGTGTTGCAGTTGAAAGGCATGCTTTCCTTTCAGTAGCTAGCCACAACTATAGTAACGGGCAAACGGACCGGACCATCCATGATAACCCCACCAACCATCTAGATTCTATTCAGAGGAACGACACACGGGCCATCATCATTTCTGGTTATGTGCAGCAAAATAATACAATCTTTCTTGCTGTTTGTGTGGTGATCAAACATGCAATTACAGTGGCCCAATGAATTAGTGAGCTAATAAACTAAGCCATCCGATATTGGGCCACCTACTTCTCTCCCATCCAGGCATACCTCTCACCCCTTATGCTTTGTACCCTGGCGTTTTTACCCGCATCTCTACGCGTAATGGTTAACGCATTCGTGGAGTGCTTGCTCCGCCTTTTCCTCTTTTTTTTCTTCTTCTTACATTTTGCAATAACTCTGGTTCTACTTAAGCGCCCAGTCAAATTAGTTTCAAAATATTCAACATCATATTTCTTAAATAAGAAAAACATACAATTCGTACAACATGTCTGATTATTACGCGTTAAAGACGGGCTTAAACGAATCCTTTATGACGTCATGATTATGTCAGCATCCATGTGGCGTATGATTGAGTGAGGAAATGGATTCATGAATTTTGGCATCATGCCTATGTACTGGACACAGAAATGTCCTAGCAGAAGTATTTTGCTTTTATTTATACATAAGGGAGGGATCCAGGCCTAGCTATGTCCCGCCCATCTCTAGCTAAGCTCCACCAATACTTCCTTGGTGTTATGATCGATCGATCCCTGAACTACAAGAATAAAAATTTCCAGAAAACTATACGGGTACCCTGTTGGATATTTTGAAACTAGTTTGACTGGGTGTTGTTACTGTCAGATAAGCCAGCCTACATAAAGTTAGGCATATGCCATATACGCTAAACGTACATGGCTCGTAGAGAATGCTGCTGAGCAAATCGCCTAACTACGCTATATGTCGACCGCAGAGGCATATCTACACACGCGTATGGCCGTTTTAAAGGCGAAAATTCAGAGTTGAGTATTTTTAGTACAGTCTCCAAATACTAAGCTTAACCCCTCTTGTGTCAACAGCGCCTTATAGTTCTCAAAATACTACTTGATATCTCAATTAAACGTGTTGATGGTCAATATTTTCAAGATATTTTAATTTCAGAAGACTATTTTTGTAACCTTACCGCTGAATTTCTTTCGAGGCCGTACACATTTAATGGGCAATGGTAAAGAAAGCTAAAGTTTTCACTAATCCAGTGTCTATCTGCAGACCGAGTGAAGAGTGTTTTTGAAAATTTACCACTAGAATGGCTGGCTCGGATACCGAGCCAGTCATTCTAGTGGTAAATATTAAAAAACACTATTCTCTAGGCCTTTCTAATAGCTATGTCTGAATACCATTGCAAAGTTGTTTTTCGTCAGTGTGCCCATTAAAGGGTTAAGTTGATACGAGAGGGCTTAATAAGTATTGGAATAACGTGTCAAATTAGTAAAGCTGATACAGTCTTATTTATGGCAAAAATATAACAAATGTGTGTCACCAGCGTCTGTTCAATTCCGCTTTCAATTACCGAATGAGGATTGAATCGTTTGCGTTTATGCCAGTTGGCGATACCCGGACCTGCGCACTTGTGTTTAAAGGAAAGGCGAAGGGAACTATACAATCCATTATCTTATATACTAATAAAGCGTTTGAGGAGTGAATCCTGGACAAAAACATGACCATGCTATCATATCGGGCTTTTAACCATTGCGAATTACACATTTTGTAGATTTTCGGCATCGCGGCCATTTTCCTCCACTTCAGAAAGGAATGGGGAGTTTCGACCAATCTGAAAGCGGCTCGCAACGTAGGCCATGACACGCCGTGTGTGAGTTGACGCTCGGCTGAATAAAACTACAGCTTCTTCGCAACTATCTATGTAGTAAATTAGTCCCATTTTAAACGACAATCACGCTATTCCCGGGACGTAGTTTCTCCTGATTGATTTTCATTCGAACAAAAGGTATCACTATTTCAATGGTTGTCCAGTTGATTTGATAAAATTGTCTAATTTTGCTGAGAAATAGTGAAATTTATGACGGTCTCTACGCTTTCTCAATCAGAGATATCTTATCAATTGCGCAAATCCCAGGTAAAATTTACCGGGAGATAAATTAATTTATGCAGAGTCTGCTCTATTTCCGGTTATAAGCAAGTGTAATACACTTATCCACACCTTCCTGCGTTGAGTTTTCATTAAACCTTTACGTCATTTTGTTTATTTTGATAATATTAAAATTTGAAGAGACGACGGACATTTGTCAATACCACCATTTTTGAAGAGCGGTAACTATGAAAGGAGGATTGTGTGTATTTGCTGGATTTGCTGCCTTAAAACAAACTGTTGGTGGACAGGATCAAAGCAGGCTGTCGGATTTTTTTTGCCATCAGCTTTACATAGATTAACTACTGAATAAAATAATAAAGATCTTGTTAAATAAAATAAAACAAAAAATAAGATATAAAATAAATGGCGGCGGTCGTTAGATGCGTAAATAAGGGTGTTTATGTGCGTTTTAAATGCTATTCCAGCTCGTTTAATCTACTTTACTGGGGCTAGGAGTTTTATTATTTTATAATGTGTCTATCCAATATCCTTTTCTATTGACCTTTACCTTTCTTTTTACTGAACTCGCGTCACTGGCCGTCGGGACTACTCCACCCCACCGCCACTCCGCATCCCAGCAGTGAAGGTATGGCGACTACTCTCTATGGCGCCGTGCTAACAGAATGGAGACCAGTCTTATCGCGTGAACAATATAGGGATCCAGTCTTAGCTAAACCCCGCCCATCTGTGGCTAAGCTCCGCCCACGATGTGTGCGTTTTGGGCTCGGTTTATATACTCTGAATCTCGAAGTCACAGGATCCCAATTTCAAGGTGAAAACTAAACGGAGTTATTATACATCGTAATAATTGTGACGTTGCCCTACATATGACGTAATTGATTATGACGTCCAATACTTGAGCGCCCAATCAGATCCCTTTGTTAAGGTCTGCTGTTGCGCAATGTGATATCACATCGCTGAGATACGTGCTCCTAAATGGATCATTCCATTTTTAGCCCATGGACAATCTCGCCCATATCTAGCTAAGTTCCACTCACACCTCGCTCGCGTTGGGATCGATCGATCTCAGAATACCCTGACTATCAATTTCCAAAAAACTACACAGGTAAGATGTTGAATATTCTGAAACTAAATTGACTGGGTGCTGATGCTGCCTGAGGCAGCAACAGCGCACAGTCAAATTAGTTTCAAAATATTCCACGGCATGTTTATTCTTTTCGTTCCAAGTTATGAGGAGGTTAAAAGTTCAGATTTACCTAAATACACAGGAGTGGAGCCATTTTGAATGTGGGGGTGGGCGGGGTTGGTGGTGACTGGGTCTCATTTCTCCTTTCTGTTTCGTTTTGTTTCGTGTAAGAAACGAGAAGAGAAGACCTGGTGAAAGCATGGTGGGAGTTGAGAGGAAGGGTTGGGGTGGGTAAATGGGGGTAAATGACGACGGCATGGAATAACCATGAATATGGTCTGTTAATTCAATTATTCGTATTGTTTAATCCATTATATTAATGGCTAACTGCTATCCGACAATGACAGTGTTTGAAGGAGCTGTTCTTTTCGTTCCTATTCTTTTTTAATCTGTTTACATCGTTTTTCTCCCCTACATCTCTCTCTCTCCACTCTCTCTCTCTCTCTCTCTCTCTCTCTCTCTCTCTCTCTCTCTCCCGCTCTCAATTTATTGTTTCTCTTTCACCTCGTTTTAGTGTTCTCAATCATTGGCTGCTTATAATAATTATGTAGGGAGAGGGCAAATCTAAGTTGTAAGAACTTGTGCCAGATCCCATTGTGCAATTGTTACAATAAAATATGTTTAAATCAAAAAATGTTTATTAAATAGCAAATAATGACAAAGACATACAATTCATACAACGTGTTGGAGTTTTTTAGCTTTGATGACGGTCTATATGGAACCCTTTGTGACGTAATCATTGTGACGTAATCATACACGCGCTGAGCTGATTATGACGGCATACGAGGGGCAGATGATGGATGGATACTTTGGAAAAAAATTGATCCGTTAGCAAGGAAGATAGACAAAACGGTTATGAAGTGGTTGAGATAAATATCAATTAGCAGATGAAAAGAAGACTTTGTTTAATGTACCACTGAAATTAAGGAATCCAGTTTTAGCTATGCCCCAACCATCTCTAGCTAACCTTCACCCTCGCCCATGTTGGGATCGATCGATCCCTGAACTCCCTGACTATCAATTTTCAGAAAACTATACACGTAAGCTGTTGGACATTCTGAAACCAATTGTCACCAACAGCGCCCAGACAAATTAGTTTCAAAATATTCAACAACATGTTTAGTAATAGTAAAGACATACGTTCGTGACGAACTTAATTACGTCAGACATGACGTTGTTGATTATGAGGTCATCATCAACGTCAAGTAGTCGATTATGACGTCATTTGGTGGATTGATAAACAGGAAAGTTGCATTATTAGCTAAATAACAGAGCCAGCCGTTCCAGTAACAAATTTAAAAAATAGTTTTCTCTTGGTCTGTAAATCGATGTTTTCTGGGAAAGTTGAGAGTAGCATTGCGGATGAGAGGGCTGCGTAATGGTGTTAACGCAGCAGTACACGTGTACTGGTAATATGTGTATCTTTATACTTTATATGCTTATCTCATTCTACTCAAATATGCACGCACGTATGCACGTGTGCGCGCACACATCACTCACTCACTCACTCACAAACACGCGCGCTCACACATTCACACACGCACACACACTCACACCTAAACACACGTACAGACACACGCGCGCACGCACACACACACACACCCGCGCATACACATGCGCACGCGCACACCTACACACGCATACGCATACACGCACACGCACGCACGCATACACGTACACACACGGGCACGCGCGCATACACCCATGCTCACATGCACACGCCCTCTTACGTAGACGCACGTTATTTTCCGTGGTAAGCATAATTATAAGCCTTGCGCTATAAGCGCACCTCAATGCAACGATAATATAAAGTGATAACAAGCAGTGCACTCGGACTATATTAACGCAGAAGACACATTTGTAGTCCATGAAAGAAATGTGTTTATTTTAAAGGCGAAATAAAAAAATTCTCGATTACAAAGCACTAAATTATTTTTGAGATTTATTTAGAAAAGTGGAAATTTTGTATTTAGGTTAACCAGTTGGCGGCCCAATTTACACCATACGTTTGACATTCTATACAGAAATAAAAGTACGATTTGCGTTTGACTGGTACTTGAAATCATTGCAAATCTGCGCAGCTAACAGTAGAGGAATTCAGTTTTATCCATGCCCGCGCATCCCGAGTTAAGCTCCGCCACGCTTCGCCCGTGTTAGGGTCGATCGATTCCTAAACTCCCGGAATTTCAATTTCCACAAATTATCCAAATAAAGTGTTGAATATTTTGAAACTAATTTGACTGGGCGCTGTTGCTGCCTGTGGCAGTCAAATTAGTTTCAAAATACTCAAACGCATGTTTATTAAATAGTACACCGCTTAGCCCGTCATCAATTACACATTCATGCCGATCATATTTACTTAATACGTGGAGCCATTTTGAATGTGTGGGGTGGGCGGGGTTGGATGTGACTTGGTCTCATTTCTCGTTTCTCTGACATTTTTTATAATCAGTTATTATACATTTATTATAATCTAAATCCTGATGACCCCCACAATATGACCACTATAATTTTAGTACTTTGCTATTGAGATGGCGGTACAATAACAGTAATAATTTTGTCATTACTAATTATGAAGTACGTGTAAATAATAACTGTAGCTTTCATAATAATTCTAAGTTACTACTACTACTACTACTACTACTACTACTACTACTACTACTACTACTACTACTACTACTACTACTACTACTACTACTACTACTACTACTACTACTGCTGCTGCTGCTGCTGCTACTGCTAGTGCTATTGATGCTGCTGCTGCTGCTGCTGCTGCTACTACTACTACTACTACTACTACTACTACTACTACTACTACTACTACTACTACTACTACTACTACTACTACCACCACCACTACTACTACTACTACTACTACTACTACTACTACTACTACTACTGCTACTACCGAAAGCACAAACAGTGGTTATATAACTAGATAAATACCAAAATATGTAATTATGAATTGATATATAATGTCTGATCGCCATAACATTTATAATTTCTGTAAATTCATATTCCCCATATGCCATTATGTGGCCTGGGGGTGTAAATAAAATAATCTAATCTAAAATCTAATCTCTTTCATTTTGTTTCGTGTAAGAAACGAGACGAGAAGACCTGGTGAAAGCATGGTGGAAGTTGAAAGGAAGGGTTGGGGTGTATAAATGGGGGTAAATGACGACGGTATGGATTAACCATGAATATGGTCTGTTAATTCAATTATTCGTATTGTTTAATCTATTATATTAATGGCTAACTGCATCCGACAACGAAAGTGTTTGAAGGAGCTGTTCTTTTTTTCCCCATTCTTTTTTAATCTGTTTACATCGGTTTTCTCCCCCGCATCTCTCTCTCTCTCTCTCTCTCTCTCACACGCACGCACGCACGCACCCACGCACGCACGCACGCACGCACGCACGCACGCACGCACGCACGCACGCACGCACGCACGCACGCACGCACACACATCTTAATTTATTGTTTCTCTCTCACCTCGTTTTAGTGTTCTCAATCATTGGCTGCTTATACTAATTCTGTAGGGAGAGGGCAAATCTAAGTTCTATGAACTTGTGCCCGATCCCATTGTGCAATTGTTACAATAAAATATTTTTAAATCAAAAACTTAATACATGAGGTCGTTGATTATGACGTCCCCCTACAAGTCATGTAGAGGATTGTGACGTGATATGATGGATTAATAAACTGGAAACGTCCATTTATGTGATAAACCTGTATTTCATTGAATACATTTACCCGTTTGTATACGCAGGACCTTTGGCAATCGTTGCTTTATATGGAGAACGTTAAACAATTAAAATGAAAATAATATGCATAGTCAAAAACGCTATTGACATTGATAAATGCGCATACCATAGCTGTGTTCTATTCGAGTGTCATGCACCACAGCTAAGAACTAAAGTTATATGTTTCTAAAGCAAAATAAAGGTTGTTGTTGAATACATTGAACTTAATTTGATTGGAAGTCATTGCTGTCCAATCCCTTCCAATCAAATTGTGCCCAACATAATCAACATACTATTTCTTACATGCTGTTCATAATTGGATTACCGCTACCTATTATGCTTCTGCTAATTGAGGAAACCAGTTTTAGCTATACCACACCTATCTTTATTTAAGCTCCACTCACATTTCGCCAATCCTGGGCTCACTGCTTTGCAGTACTGCTGACATTGCTGCACGCCGCATCAAGGGGAGCATAGCTTTCCAGTCCTTCTGGAAGCTATGGATTCGTAGATCAAAGATGCCCTTGGTAAAAAGACTACGCTTATACAATGCAATCTGCGTGTCCTTTATGATGTATAACTGTAACAGCTGGTCAGCTCCAAAGGCAGCTCTAGACACACTTGACGCCTGCCACCGCAAACACCTACGCACCATCACTGGACACCGATGGCCAGAGAGCATAATTTCCAATGGTGCACTATACAAGATGTGTAATACGCCGCCGCTGTCTGTAAAAGTCGCCCAGCAAAGATGGTCCATGTTCGGCCATGTGATAAGGATGCTAGAAGACGCACCAGCACAGAGAGCCTTGGAATTCTCCCTACTCGGAGCCAGCAAATACAGAGCCAGGAGAGGAAGTCATTAAATAAATCTGCTAAGCGTGCTACGAGGTGGCCTCAAGAAAGCAAGATTAGGTACACTCAAGTCAAGAATGGACCTGAGGAGGCTACGGATATTGGCTGAGGACAAGACACAGTGGGCAAAATGCGAAGAAGGACTGATTGCAGCTGTAGGAAGTTTCTACTACGACAGCCACATAATTCAGCAATCATACATACACTTCGCCAGTGTTGGGATCGATCGATCCCAGAACTCCCAGACTATCAATTTCCAGAAAACTATACAGGTAAGTTGAACATTTAAAAATGAATTTGACTGTGTGTTGTTGCTGCCTTTAGTTTCGAAATATTTAACAGAATGGTTAGTAAATGGTAAATATATACATTTCGTGCAACGTGACGAACTAATGAGCGTTTAAGACACACTAAATTGAGTCATTCATGGCGTAATTGACTATGACACCAACCTACACGTCACGCAGTTCATTATTATATCATATGATTAACTGAAAAACTGGAATAATGAATTGTGAATTAAACCAAGCTCAACCTAGAGTTGGCACAATCTCTAGAGAGATCAGCTGTTAAAGATATCTATACAACCATGACCACCAACCAGAAGGAATCATATGCTAATGATCCACTTGCGACACAGCGGTCTAAGTAACACAATACAATTGAGACTACGCATATATCAACATAGCTAGAATGCTCCTCCCCCACCCCACCAAGAAAACTAATAGAGAATCTCAACAGGACCCTGAACCAAATCAGTGGCTCGTTGACAGCACGGACCGAAGAACAGATAACTAACTGGCTGTAGTGTGTTGTAATTTGCTCAGCCCGTGCAGGTATATATAACCAGCGAACCACAACGGCCACTCAGTATCCACACATCCTATGTACACATAGTCAAACAGTGAATAGTTATAAAGGAGAACACTGATCCAGAAGATGAGGCATTAACCTTACGTCGCGGCTAGCCAATACCACTGCAAATCTCAATAGAAGAAGAATAGTTTACAAAGTTAATAGCGGCCATAACGGATGGCCATGCCTGTGGGTAGATGGTATATAAATTAATTCCTCAAGCATATACGCACCTATCACGCAGATAACCAATACTGTTTTGGTGCATCCCATCCGCGTAGCTGATGTATGTGTGTGCGTGCGTACCAGCCTGCCTGCCTGCCTGCCTGCCTGGCTGCGTGCGTGCGTGCGTGCGTGTGCGTGCGTGCGTGTGTGCGCGCGCATGTGTAACTGCGTGCATACGCGTGTGCATGCCAGCGTGTGCGCGCGTGTGCATGCGTGTGTATCTGTGTGAGGATGGTGGGTGTGTGGGTCTGTTTACCGGTTGGGGGACACTAATTGCATTGACTTAATCCACGAAGCCAGATGGAGCTATCTCCAAACTGACGCCAAACGTGCTCTTGGACAGCATACTAACGAGCATTTTAAATCCGATCTTATCTCGTTTCAGAGATAAAACTGACAGATTTACAGAAAACTGACAGATTTACAGATAACTGACGGATCTATAGGAAACTGACAGATTTACAGAAAACTGACAGGTTTATACAAACTGACAGATCTCCAGAAAACTCGCAGATTTACAGAAAACTGACAGATTTATACAAAACTGACAGATCTCCAGAAAACTGACCGATTTACAGAAAACTGAGAGAGTCACAGAAAACTGACTGATTTACACAAAACTGACAGATTTCCAGAAAACTGGCAGATTTACAGAAAACTGACAGATTTAGAGAAAACTGACAAATTTAGAGAAAACTGACAAATTTCCAGAAAACTGACATATCGGCATTAAAAGAGAACGCGTTTATGACTGACATCGTTGGTTCTATCAAAGAATAGCAATGACTTTAAAATGGGAATCGACATATTGTGTGAACCTGATGCCATTAAGAGACCACACATGCACCAATGGAGGAATCCCGTGTTATATATGCCGCGTCCATACCCAGCTAAGCTCCAGCCACACTTCGCCATGTTGGGACCGATTGATCCCGGCACTCTCTGAATCTCAATTTCTAGAAAACCATACAGGTTAGCTGTTGAATATTTTGCAACTAATTGGACTGGGTGTTGTTGCTGCCTATGGCAAACTGTTTATTAACCATCAAGTGGACATACAATTCAGACACCAACTATCATCAAATCTATCATTCTATCCACCAGCAATCAGCTCTGACCAGACACCCTAATCCTCATATCAGCACTTTGCAATCTGTGCGATATAATCCCTGTCTATGTGCGCATAGAGCCGCAACGGTGGACAATGGCTAAATGTATTTTCTTCCATTGCAAGGTAACAGGCCCGCGCAGAAAGAACTGTATCTCTAACTGTCATTTCCTGCTCTGAAATGCTCACGAATGTTATGAGGTACATATGTTATGCTATACGTGCCTCAACTGCGATAACTTGGCATCTACAACGGCCCTCATGAACAAGCTTAATGCTTGTCATTGGGAAATCTTGCGAACGACTACGAATCGCCGCTAGCCACAATGGCATAGCATACACTCAAACTGTAGATGTTGCGTGAAACGTTCTTCCGGTGCCAAAGATTACGCCAGCACAAAGATAATTGTAATTTTCAGTACTAAGCGTCTACACATAATGGACGCCATAACAACACGTTGTTATGCCGTTTGCGATCAGATCTTTACAAAACGCAAGGTATGACCTCTAAAGACAGGAAAGCACCTAAATGACAGTGAGCACGACCCAGTGGAGAACGTTGAGGAAAGCTGATAAGAGGTGAATGAAGCTTCCCCTGCTTCCAGCCACGGAAAACAGTCCACTATTGTTTTCGGCTCATTAAATTGAGGTACATAAGTTACGCCCCTAAAATTGCACAATTTTAACAATTTTATTTTCCAACATTCGGGTATAAATGTAAGCCTCTATCCCATAAGCCCTCGGATTTGTTCAAGAAAATTTCAATTTCCCCATAGAAATTGTTCATTTGTAGGCCAAGAGTAGTTATGTTTGACAATTTGCCACTGGAATGACTGGCACGGTTATCGAGCCTGTCATTCCAGTGGTAAATTTTCAGAAATAGTTTCCGCTTGGTCTGCAAATCGATATTTCCCAAGACCACTAGAGAAGCCATTTTTGTATGGTATGGGTGTTAAAGGGTTAATGAGCAGGAACGAGTTCAAATATGGCTGATATCGACAAAGTACATGTAGAAAGTAAATATAGTTTCGTTTTCTCACTTCCATACGACTATAATTAATTCAAAATATTGAACAAAATTAGATGTTAGTTGTGCTATATTTCTTGCACGCTTTGTCCACATTTTTATATATGAAATACGATAACACGGCCTGTTAATGTTTGCATACCATTACTGCCAACAGAGCAGCTAATCGTCGCTGAATAGTTTTCAATATTCAGCCAAGCATACGACACATCATGTCTGTAACGCACACTGCCTGCAAAATAGTGTAGGGGTTGGTTAATGTAACATATTTACAATGCTAGTTATATTTGGAAGACAAGTAACTGTGGTTTCGTTAGACGAGTGTGCTTAATATAGCACGCCGCCATCCACACCCCCCCCCTCTCATTAACCATTGGATCGTGAATTACAAAGTCTGATATAGGTAATGATACAGGTAAGTTGGTGAATAGCTTTACAGTAAAAAGATAGGAACATGGTCCTGCTATGTGCAAGAACAGTTCCTGGTCAAACTATTCTTCAAACCTATCGACGTAGTACTTAGTAAATGATGAATCAACGTTTGTGGTCGAACAAATGACCTCATGCAACATAGATAATGTTGACTCAATTTGATCTTACCAGATTTTCGTCGTGATGTCAATATTATTTTGCCTATTTGTAACACAAGTTTAAGGTGTTTGAAACTCGATTAAATATAATATATGGACAACATAGTTAAACCAAAATACGGTGTCAGTATATACAGACACATATGAAGTGCAGCCATGCTGACTTTCAAGGGCGTGAATCTATATTAGACACTTTTAAACACGTTTTACACAAAACCAACAGCTAACAACACATGTACGTATATACGTGCATGACATGGAATATTTACTGTATAGCCAGCATGACAGAATGCCCGACGGACAGACTGACGGACCGATCGACCGACCAGCCGACTGACCGACCGACCGACCGACCGACCGACCGACCGACCGACAGACAGACAGACAGACAGACAGACAGACAGACAGACAGACAGACAGGCAGGCAGGCAGGCAGGCAGGCAGGCAGACAGACAGACAGACAGACAGACAGACAGACAGACAGACAGACAGACAGACAGACAGACAGACATTTGTAACTTGGTTTCGCGTGGCAATTAAAACATGGGAAAGTAGCATGGACAGATTGCAGTCTGGGGGAAATTTGAGTACAGTTCAGTTGCATTTGAGTTCCCGCAATAATTTCTCTTGACTTTGCATCATCGGGTCATACAAATGATAATCCCTGATGAGATCACTATACTTGTAGACACCAATGAACCTTTCTATTTTTAGCTATGCCCCATCCAGCTCTAGCTCAGCTCCGCCTCCACTTCGCTTGGGGTTGGGATCGACCGATCTCTGTACTTCTTGACTATCAATTTCCAGAAAACTGTACAGGTAAACTGTTGAATATTTTGAAACTAATTTAACTGGGTGATGCGCCCAGTCAAATTGGTTTCAACATATTCAACAGCATGTTTATTAAATAATAGAGACATACAATTCGTACAGCGCACCAGACTATTAAGAGTTAAAGACGGTCCTAATATAATCATTTATGACGTAATGATTATGACGCCATGCTACAAGCCGCTTAGCTGAGCGTGGCGTCATGTGACGTCAGATCATCGGTGGATACTCTGGAAAGGAAAATTTGATTTGTGGTTGACAACTATCACGATGCATGTCAGGTCCAGACACGATCTATATCTCTATAAATAAATGGGTAGACATGCCATGTTGGTATGTGGGACGAATACTATTTGCACTTGGGCTAAAATAGTTTATAAATACAATCTCTTGTACATAGACCGTCATGTATCATCACGCAACACGTTGATTAGAGATATCACATTGCCATCAATGACGTCACCTTCCTCAGCCCATCTTCTCTCAACGTACCCCTTCAATGCACAAGCCGACTGAAGAATGCCCATTTACAGGTAAAGCGAAGAGTATTTGTTAAATTTGCCACTAGAATGGCTCAGTAAGTGATGGTCAAATCTGCGAAACCTGTCTCTGCCGGTGCACATTTCCCGGACAACAGAAAGCTACTTTTGTAAATTTCAGTTGTAAATTATTAAAAAAAAGTTTTCCTGAAAATATTGACCATTACATGTTTAATTGATATGAGTAACAAGAGTAGCATTTTGCGCGCTTTGAGGTGCCGTTGGAGGAATCTAAAACTTAATTCACCCACATCTACCTATAGACAATTGATGAAGCTAAACAAAATGACGATCCACTTCGCGCGCCGAACAAAGTGCGTAAAGTACAAGTATAGGCTCATTGCTCTACAGTATTGCCGGAATTGCTGCACGCAGCGCCATTGGAAACATAGCCTTCCAGTCCATCTGGAAGCTGTTGATCCGTAGGGAAAATGCCCTTGACAACAAGGCAAGTTGCTTATCCTTGATGATCTATAATTGTGTACAGTTGGGCAGGTCCAGAATCAGCTTCCGACAAACGTGATGCCTGCCACCGCAAACATCTCCGCACCGTCACTGAACACAGATAGACTGACAGCATATTTCCAGCAATGCATTGTACGTGATGTGTAGTGCATCACCGCTATCCGTACAAGTCGTCCATTGAAGATGGGCCATGTGTGTCCATAGACTAGAAGTCAGAAGACACACCCGCTCAGAGAGCCTTGGAATAGGAGCCAGCAAATATCAAGCCAGGAGAGGACGTCATTGCATAAGGGTGCTACGAAGTGACCTCCGGAAACCAGCACTCGATAGCCTCAAATAAAGTATGGACTTGATGAATCTAAAGATTTAGGCTGAGGACAATACACCGCGGCCAAACGCGAAGAACGACAACGTTCAGCTGTAGGATGTTTCCACTACTACTAGCGCATATTCAAGTAATCGTAAAGATGGGTGGATGTTTCTCTGTCGCACATATCCGAAGAACATGCTTATAAGTGCTCTTTCTTAATATTGAAGTGGTACCCCTGAATGTTTTGATGAAGAGAAAATAGCTTTGACATCTAAATTATATGTTGCTCTGGTACTTTTTGTGTCCAATCCATGTAGGGATTTTCCGCTATGGATGGATCTATTTTTAGATATGGCACGCCCATTTCTAGTTATGCTCCACTCACTATTTGCGCAGTTTGGTATCAATCAGACACATATGACGTCATATGAAACACGAATACCAAGAATCTATATGATAAAATCTGTAGCCATACAGACATGCGGTTTAATATTTTAAACAATAATTTGACTGGATTTAACTCTCAGCGAATCGGCGATCTATCATCAACAACGGGTTGAGCATGGCCTAGATATCAAGCTGACTGCTAGAAACTTAAATTTAATTGTGGATGTGGATATAGCCTTTGCTAATCTCGTCTCATCAATTGCAGTGAACACGGGCGTGTGCATCGGTAACAATTCAATGGGATCAACTTGACTGTTAGGGACATGGAGGGCATTGTGGATACTGGTACTTATATACACATTTCCACACGCGATGTGTATGTGCTTATTTCTTGCTGCCATGGTTTACAACTGATTTGTAATTATGGATTGGAAGCTTTCATAATCTAAAAACTGTGCGTGAGCTATGGGTATGGCTTTATGCAAATTCCCAAATGTATCAGCATATAAGAATCCAATGTATCGATAAATCATATAACGTCATAATCATCTACGTCACATGTAGGATAACGTCATAAACAATTATGTCATGAATGCCGTAATTGAGGCAATCATACACGCTTAATAGTCCGTCAAGGTTTTTTTTTACAGATTGTATGTCTTTACTATTTACTAAACATGTTGTCGAATATTTAGAAACTAATTTCACTGTGCGGTGTTACTGCCATAGGAGGCAACAGCACACAGTCAAATTAGTTCCCGGCTATCCAACAGCTTAACTGCATATTTTTTCTGGAAATTGAGCTTCAAGGAATGCGGGGCTCTGTCTATCTCAACATAGCTAAAGCGTTGTTTGAGCTTAGCTCGAGATGGTTGGTGGGGGTATACATAAATATGGATTCATCCACTATGCTCTCACAATTTGAATCAATAGGCATGTGTGCGTGCGTGCGTGCGTGCGTGCGTGCGTGCGTGCGTGCGTGCGTGCGTGCGTGCGTGCGTGCGTGCGTGCGTGCGTGCGTGCGTGCGTGCGTGCGTGCGTGCGTGCGTGCGTGCGTGCGTGCGTGCGTGCGTGCGTGCGTGCGTGCGTGCGTGCGTGCGTGCGTGCGTGCGTGCGTGCGTGCGTGCGTGCGTGCGTGCGTGCGTGCGTGCGTGCGTGTGAGAGAGAGAGAGAGAGGGGGATATTGCATTGAGTCAATCTGATAGGTCATATTCTGTAATTTATGTGGCTAGCTGCCTTTATCATAATTTCAGCATGTGCCATAGACATCCGCAGCATTTGATACAGCAGATTAAATCAATTTTATGAGCGTTTAATGGGTGGCTGATGACAACCGCTCTTTAGCAAAGATACTAACTATTACATTTTCCAAAACATCCTGATGGACACATGGCCATTTCTTCATCTGTATTGTATTAAGATGCACAATCAAGAGTAAACCCCCATTTCGGATTGTAAGTACAATATCCAGGTATCTGCCAGCCATGATAACTGACACGTTTTGAGTGGGGTTCGGTGGGTGGGATGTTTTTGGATGGGGGAAGGGTGGTGGTGGTTGTCGTGTGGGGGTGTTGTACACGGGCGGGTGGTCGGCAGAACAACTGTCTAAAAGAATCCTGACAATCCTGTCACATCAAAGTCCCATTTCGTATGGCAACAGACTTAAACTGTGTTGTCCTGGTAACCACACTTAACCCTTTACTGGCGAGATCTGGTCAAGAAAACCGAAATATATCCTTATCGACTGTCCATTTACAGGCCAAGTGAAACTTTTTACATTTATCACTAGAATGGCTGGCGCGATTATATTAATAGACGCAGTTATTCTGCTGTGAACATTCTCAAATAGTCTTCACTCGCCGCTCGCTCGCTCACTCTCACGCTCACTAATTTAACTACCGTTATATAATATTTATATTTGAAAAGGATATTTGTATGTTATACGAGCATGCCACACGATCCTTTTGTCTAAATACATTTATTACAATAAAAATATGTTTTTAAAAATAAAAAAAAATAAAAAAATAAAAATAAAAAAGAAAAAAAAGAGAATCTTAAACATACAATGAAAGGACATTCGTGGCCTAGGAGAGGAGTGTTTCCGACAATGGAGCACTGAAATGACTGGCTCGGTGACAGCAAATGACCATTTCACAGATCGCCAATCCAAAGGTTAGAGTTTCAGGATAGTCATATAGTACATGCATGGAAAATACTTCTCCTAGTGTAAATAGTTTTGTGTATGCATTGTGAACTTGTGTTATACTATTGTCCGTCACATTATTATGTGATTGTGCACACTTACGGGCCAAATGCTTACTTTGTGCTGAATATATCTATCGTATATTTTTCAACTTTCCCGATCCTTTATCATTAGAGCACGAAATGTAGACACAAAATAGATTCCCTTGCTGTATAATTTTGATACTAATTTGACTGGATAGTGCTGCTGCCGAAGGTATCAAGACCTTTCATTCAAATTATGCTTAAGATATGCAACAGCTTAATAACATGACTTGGGTTCTAATACTAGTGTTGAAATGGTTAGATGTTGGTGTAGACCTACTATATTGGAAGTAAACCCACATGAGTGTATGTACATGAGTTCATGTGCGTGTGGAAGTGAGTGTGTGTGATTGGGAGTGCATGTGCTTTGGTGAGTTCTTAATTTCAGTAAACTATATATGCCTAATTAACCTTTAAGATACAAACCTTCTGATTTTATCCTACATTATGAAGGGCTATGTCAAATTTGGTGATTCTTCCGTTCTTTGACCCATAAATGCACAAGCCTAGAAACAAGTCCATAAAATCGGCTAGAGAAATGACCATTTGCAGTCCAGAGGACTATTTTTGAAAATTTATGACAGGAATGACAGGCGCGATAATCGAGCCAGTCTTTCCGGTGGTAAATTTTCAAGAATGGCATTGTCTTGTTCTGGAAACGGACATTTCACAATAGATAGACCTAATCGACGTTTTCCTGTCACATTTAGTCACTAAAGGGTTAAGACATTCGACGGCGTGGGTAATGATAATAATTCTACTAAATCTATGGTTTCTGTATGTATGTATAATCGTATGTTATAATGTTCTTAGCTGTATTTGTCAACGAAATTGAGAATTAGTTTCTATATTTTAGCACATAAACATATCGTTATTTCTATTTCTTGCATTGTTTCCAAAGCATTTCAGCAGAAAAGAAAGGAATTTACTTTACAATGCTGAATATATCAATGCTAATTTGATTGGAAGTTTGCTGCTGTTGAAAGCATCAGTAGCTTTTGTTCAAATTACTCTTAATACATTCAGAATATTATATGATTATAAGAAATAGATTCCCTAGGTTCCTTGTCTGTACATAGATGTATAAATTTGTACATATTATATATAACAAAATAAAATAAAATAAATACATTTGTATATATGTTAATGAGGGCCTCTGCTAGATCAGGCCGTGCACTTGAAGTGCTACCCTCAATAAATAACGATTATTATTATTATTATTATTATTATTATTATTACTATTTGAGTGTACATGGAGATTGCCTAATACTACTTTAGAGCACGGTTTTATCTGGCTTTGCCATAAAAGGTCAAAAGGGTCGATAAGATGGTCGATATAGCTTTAACAGAACCTGCAAACTAGCAACATTAACGAGAATTCAATACCATTATTAATTACTCTTCTATATCTTTAAGATGAAGATGATTGTATGTATAAGCCTGCCCTCTAAAATGTGATGTGCTTTATACACTGACCATCGATACCACAAGTACACTTACACTTTCCCTCGCATGCCGCCATCATTGGAAGGATGAGCAATCTCCATTAGTCAACGTACACAAGCGTATAAACGAGGACCGCTGTCCAAAACGGGAAAGTGTCCTCTTAATCGACTCAAATAACCCCAGCCTAGATATGACCGCAATCCGACCTAGCAACACTGATCCGATAGAGGGCAACTAAAGAAATACAGTCTCCTCTTGTCGTCGCCGATAGTTATTCTACACAGCCCGTCTTCAATAGAAGAGTATGCAATACATATAGTATTTTCAAAGAAGATTTAAAACTCGAAAACTATTGAAATGTAGCAACCTTTCAATGCAAAACACCGCAAAACAAGAATAGCGCTCTGTAAATTTATTGACCCCAATCCCTCTTTCATTTCCTCACTCCTGCTCTCAATCAATCAATCAATCAATCAATCAATCAATCAATCAATCAATCAATCAATCAATCAATCAATCATCCAACCAACCAACAACCCAATCAACCAATCCACCATACAACCAAATAACTAACTAACTGAGTGACTGACTGACTGACTGACTGACTGACTGACGGACGGACGGACGGACGGACTGACTGACTGACTGACTGACTGACTGACTGACTGACTGACTGACTGACTGACTGACTGACTGACTGACTGACTGACTGACTGACTGACTGACTGACTGACTGACTGACTGACTGACTAACTAACTAAGCAACTAACTAACTAACAGCCAAATGAACAAACGAACGAAAGAATGAACGAACTAATGAACAAATGGACTAACGAACACATGAACTGATGAATGACCGATCAAACAAACGAACGAACGAACGAACGAACGAACGAACGAACGAACGAGCAATTGAATGAATGAATAAATGAAAAAATGAATAAATGAATGGATGAATGGACGGATGAATGAACAAGTGAACGAAATAATGAATGAACAAATGAACGAACAAATGACCCAACAAGTCAACCAAAGAACCAATTAACAAACAAATGATCTAATGAACCAATGAACGAATGAAGGAATGCACGAATAAAAGAATGAAGGAATGAATTTATAAAAATGAACGAATGAGCGAACAAACAAACAGAGGAATGAATGAATAAACGAGTGATTGCGCACACGAATGGATGAGCACAAGAATGAATGAACGAATGAGCAAACAAACGAATGAATGAATAAACGGACGAGTGAACATACGAACGAACGAATAAACGAGTCAATGAACGAACGAACGATCTTGACGAAGGAATGGACGAACAAACGAATGAATGAGTGAATGAATGAACGAACGAGAGTTATGAATGAATGAATGAATGAATGAATGAATGAATGAATGAATGAATGAATGAATGAATGGGGCAATCGAACGAATGAAGGCATGGATGAACAAACGAACGGATGAAAGCACGAAGTAATAAACGAACACATGAGCGAGCGAACGGAACGAATGAATAAATGCACATCGAATGAAGAGAAGAATGAATCTAAAACCTAACAAACTAATGAAACATTGAACCCACGTACCGACCAAGCAATGAAACTAACAAACAAACCAATGACCAACGAATGAATGAATGCGTGAATAAATGAATGAATGAATGAATGAATGAACGAACGAACGAACGAACGAACGAACGAACGAACGAACGAACGAACGAACGAACGAACGAACGAACGAACGAACGAACGAACGAACGAACGAACGAACGAACGAACGAACGAATGAACGAACGAACGAGCGAAGGAACGAACGGACGAACGAACAAACGAATGAATTAATTTGACAAATGGAACTTTCATTTTGCGACAGTATGCGCATACTTCTTCCTTTAACTGGTCACCAGCTGATTGACGTACGCTGTGTAGTTAGCAGATCTGTTTCATTGATTCGGTATCATCTCACTTTCATCTATTTTCAATGTGATTTTGATTGCTTTATTCATCTGATTCCGGGATGAGTCTAATTCTTTCTTGCTATCCGTGAATGTTGACCAGGTTGATATCACGTTTCAAGCCATTAACCTTTTGACTCCAAAAGGCCAAAACACCAAAAATCCGTTAAGATGTTATAAATATTATGTTGAATATTGTGAAACTAAACTGACAGTGCGCTTTGCTCCCTATGAAAGCATCAGCTTCCTGTCACCTTAGTGTCAAAATACTCAACACCTTGCCTAGATGGCTCCCTTGACATTAAGATCCTGCGAATTCAGGGTTCAAAGTGTTAGACTAGGTTAAAAGGCGAGTACGTGGTGGGCGGGACTTAGTTAGAAATGGGTGGGCCCTAGTGAGATATTGATATCCCTATTCCCATGATGCTGCATGCGCAATCTATGTGCCTCATATAAATGCATTGCATTTTTAAATTGAACATCCACTACTAGTACGGCTCAAGATCTAGATCAACAATGCCTTGGATTATGTGTATTTATTTTGTTACGTTAAATTAATTAGTTTCTTTTCTTATTACTTTGTTCTCCGCAAACTTACCAAGATGTGCTATTTACGTGTTTAATAGGGACTAGGCTAAAGTTAAGATATGTGTAACTACATTGCCGTGTACATTTCTATGTTGTTCTACCCTCCTTTATATCCTACTTATTTCCATACAGTTGTCTAGGTTCTCTTCAAATTTGGCAATGTGGGAATACTATGTAAATACGGTAGACGTTGAGTACTTTTAATATTTGCTTATTCCTTATCTAAGCTGTCATGACATGGCTGTTCTAAATCTCATGAAAACGTTGCCTGTGTATACATACCAGAGGACGCCTGTTGCTTATTGTAAACCTCAATGTGGTCTTTCAGGCATTCTAATTTGCAAGTATGTGTATTTATGCACAATTGTGTCATAATTCGCGACTTTCCGAACATGTTTAAATGGAACGCTTTTTGTATTGATTTTCAAGTTCACGGCAAATATCTAAAGTAGTCCTATTATACTGGCGAAAGTCTTTAAAATGGTCTACGCATTGATTTAAGCTCCGGACACGATCACCTTAATATACAATATCTAATGCCAATAATGTGAATATATTTGCTTGGCTGGATTCAAAATGTGTATTCAATCTGTTAATCAAGTATATAACGTCATAATGAAATACGTCACATTTTATCTGACGTCAAAATGGTAATTTAAACGTCCCTCCCTCACGAAAATCGAAATGATTGTCCCTAAGAATTGTATGGCTTAGGTATAACTGGGCAGCGCACACCAGGAAATGCATCTCTCAGTTTGAAGCATGCCGGTAGACAATAAAACAAAAATGTATTCAAACATCGCAAGAGTATGCAAAACATTTAGCTCATATTCCTGCAAGGTTGTTTTAAACAATTACGTCGCATCAAGTAGGGCACATAAGGTGGTGAATGTGGTGTTTGCAATGGGATTGAAAAACGGGTTTCGCAAAGCAAATGAATCTAGACTCTCTAAGGATAAGGTTGAGATATGAGTTACTACATTACCAGGTACATTTCTATGTTGTACTACCTTCTGTACCCTACTTCTTTCCCGACTGGATCAATGTCGCCAGCAATAGACATTGATCGGGAATCGAACCAACAACCAGCGGAAGCGCCACTCCTCATAGTCCACAAACATTTCCACCACACCAACGCCGATGGACGTCTGCGGCGGTGATGTGGTGGACACGTTTGCGGGCTATGATACTTGGTGCTTCCGCCGGTTTTGAGTTCGATTTCCGGCAAATGGCAAATACTGCAATGACACGAATACTTGTATAGCCATCAATAGCGGGATCCATTTCTACCTACGGGGCCCATATATAGCTAAGCTCCGCCCACGTTTTTTCCTGTGTTGAGATCGATTTACATAGTTTGAACTCTAACTTCCCAGAATCTTATTTCCAAGTTAACAATAAAGGTAAGCTGTCAAATATTTTGAAACTAATGTGACTAGCGGCAGCTGCTGCCTATGACTGCATACTACAGCTGCGTTGCAGAGTATTCCCCGTCAATTATGAATTTGACGTCAGCCTACATGTGCCATCATCGCGCGCTATAGTGCATCAATTACTTTCGGAAACACACTGATATATCTCGCGATATGTTCCCGATTACTTGTTAAAACGAGTACTTATTTCAGCCAATAGATGGCCAACAGTGACAGTACAACTCTGAATTAAGTTACGTTGTTTCCAATATAAAATATAACGTACGGTTGCATATTTTGAACATAATTGGCTGCGCAATTATGTTCAACACTTTCAAATGGACAATTCATACCAATTAAAACATTTGACTGGATGCTTAACTTTTCTATGAGCTCTAATGTGGTTAAATAATCATGTTCTTTGGTGGTGTGCTTGCGATTCATTCTTATGGAGTTTCCGAAGCATCTAGGACAATGATAACTCTGCCTACATCCACTATCAAAGAAGCTCTACTGTATATGCGCAGCATTGCTCAAATTCCGGATATATCCACATTAGTGTGTTTGAAATGTTCTTGATTGCATGCTACTCCTGTGAAATATGTCCAGGATTGCTTCACACGTACACTAGAAAGTTGGTATCCAGAAGGAAAGCCGTAATGAACCGTAGTGAATTTATTGTTGCCACAAAGAAGCCTACGTCTTGCTGTTTTTCACTTATTCATTTTTTGGTTGGTCAAACAATTAGGCTTATTAATATTAGTCAACTCTGAGCAATCGGTAACGTAATATAGCTAATCTAAACTGAGCCAATTTGGCTTATAACTACTACACCACACCCTGCACATCCATGCACACTGTAACCTAACATAGCTAAACCTAAACTGAGCCTAAGTGATGCTACACTAAGAATGATTTTCATATACTTATAAACGATATAGTCTTATGGATTTGCCCAGATGTTACTTAAAGTCCGTATGCAAACACAGTTTCAATAGCTACATTATACAACATCGTTGGAATACAAACGAAATCCGTCTCCCAAATATGAACTGTGCGCGTATCTGTAAGAAATAAGGAAGAAATGCAAATTAGAAAATACGCAAAACGGGAATTCTGATTTCACCTTTTTCCAATTCCGGCAATCCATAAACTAATGAGAATGTGCGGCACTATGGCGAATATAAACCTGCATAGCCCATCAATAGTAAACTAGCCAAATATCAAAAGCGGTGTCGCCGAAATTACCTTTCGCTCACGATATATTTGTAGTTGGTTCTAATACAGGGTTTTCCTGCTGAAACCGCTCGTTCATGCTTATTCCTTTTAGTAAAAATACTGATTTCCTATAAATATGTTATTAGAGAGGAGTTGGAAAATCCTGTTGAAATTGTGGTGACAAGGAGATAAATGTGGCCTTACAAGAACCGCCTGATCAGATAAAGTATACCTTTAATTAATAAATCAATAAATATATCTATATATTTGACATTTGCCGTAATTGATGTGTTATGCGTCAATTAAATCAAATGCCACTGTCAATATGGTCTGAATGTATTATTATCATTTCAAAACAATTCACCTTTCCAGAGTGTTCTTCCATCATCTGACCTCGTATGACGTCATAATCAACCCGGCGCGTGTATGATGACGTCACACTCATTACGTCACAAAGGGTTCCATATAGACCGTCACCAAATCTCAAATACCCCGACACGTTGTATGAATTGCATGTCTTTGTAATTCTTTTCTATTTAATAAACAGCACCCAGTCAAATTAGTTACAAAATATTCAACAGCTTTCCTGTATAATTTTCATGAAATTGATAGTTGTGGTATTCGGGGATCGATTAATCCCAACACGGCGAAGTGTGGGTGTAACTTAGCTAGTGATGGGCGGGGCATAGCTAAAAAAAGGAAGATGCCCTATACATTCCACCCTGTACATGGCAAGGCAAGAAGGTAAGTTTGCTAAAACCCGTCATATGCTGATGCAGATATGGCTATGATGAGAGATATAACCTTTATGGATGTTGCTAAGATGGAAGTCGTCTGCTGCACTTGTATATGCAATGCAGTGCATGTTTAACTATGACCTTTTTGTAGTAAGCATATGCCATAGCCTGTATATGTATTTAATTTCTGTGATGATTTGATAATAACTATTTAGTAAGTTTCTTCCGCAAAATTAAATTTTATAATTCACATCAAAACCTGTAACATGCATAACAGATCTATGCAATGACGGCCTCTCTTAGCTTTATGTTTGCTGGGTACCAGTAAGGCGAGTTTGAAGGCTCTCTGCGCTGGTGTGCACCGTGCCATGCTTAGCACATAGCCAAACATGGACCATCTTTGCCTGGCGAATTATACAGAGAGCGGCTATGTATTACATACCTTGTATAGTGCAGCGTTGGAAATTATGCTGTATGGCCATCAGTGCCCAGTGAGAGTACGTAGGTATTTGCGTTGGCAGAGATCAAGTTTGTCTATAGCTAGTCAGCATCAAGGATACGGAGGTTGCGTTGTATACACGTAGTAGTTTTGTCAAGGGCCTCTTTGATCTACGTATCCATACTGCCCTGTGATCTGACCAAAAACAGTAACTGAGTTAAAGGTGGATTTTGAACCTTGAACACAGGCGTCATCGTTACATCATCATTGCAGTCGGGACTTCAACGTCGTTTCTGAAATATTAAATAAAGAAGGACACAGTAACTCCAATTTGGGCCTGTAATTTGAATTCAAAAGACAGTCTGTTCCTATACTGTGTTTTGAAATCATCATTGTAGTTACTGTCTTTTGAGTTCAGATGGACACAACTGAGTGAAGCAGATGCTGTGGTTTGCATCACAGCGTAATTCAAAAACACGTGGTCATTTGTGTTTCAGAAGTGATCGAAACTGTTACATTGTAACACTCTGACATTCATTTGTCATCTTATTGCCGTTTCATAGTTTAAATTGTGAATTTTGACTGACTGGATATGTTGTCCAGAGGCAGAACGCTTCTGGAACTGTCAATGCAGGATCAAGGTATGTACAGAACGGAGTGTGTTTATATTAATTGTGTTATATGTGTAATAACAGATCGCTTCAAATCTATAATGTGCTATAGATCTCTGAATTAAATCATAATACATACCAAATTGCCATACATTCACAATATGCATTTAACGAATTAACATATCCGAAAACTAGAGGTCTATATTTGTTATCATATTTTGCTCCAAAATCTAGCTGTCAAATATAAGTTTGACTGCACTCATGGCATAGTCTCATGCCATTTTAAAGCAAGTACTCCAAATATATTTCTTAGAATCAATGATTTCTATAGGTCTGGAAAAAAGTTCAAGAATTCAAGCACTTGAACGACTTTCAACGAACACTGAGTCACATTCATGATAGCCAGATGTTATAGAGTTAGATTAAACATATACTCGCTTGTGTCTATAGGACTGGGAAGGGAGAGAGGGAGAGAGAGAGAGAGAGAGAGAGAGAGAGAGAGAGAGGGAGAGAGAGAGAGAGGGAGGGAGAGAGAGAGAGAGAGATAGAGTCACACGCGCCAAGAGACCTAGGACGTTATTCAGCAATGACAAGAAACAATGTCAGCCTAACAGTTTAACGAAAAATGAGCATGGGCGGAATTGTACTGTGGAGAACTGTCAATAGAGGACAAGAGTACCATAACAGCAGAGCCAGTTTCTGTATGCTATCCGCATCCTGTGATCGCCAGTGTGTCTGAAACATTTGTGGCTATTGTACAGTTGACTTATGCGATATCCGTGGATGGTGATATGGTATCTGCAGTTATAGCGCAATAGGCGACATTGTCTGTGATAACCAGTGAAGACGCTGATGCTTCTATTATGGGAGATCTTTTGTTCTTACAAGATTCACAGTCGAGTACAATCATGGCAGTGAGGGCCATCATGGATGGTAACATTGAACTTGAAGAAGGTCCAGTATATTAAGTTAATTTCAACTTAGAACTGGTCGTGGTGAACTTAGAAGGATTCGTGCTATTTAATCCAACTTGTCCACTAAGATTTGCTTTTCCATGGAATTACCCACAATTAACTATCAAGGACACTCTGTTCTCGATTCATTCATAAAGAGATTCTCAATTTTTATTTTACTTGCTATCACCTTATTATTACCACATTGAATAGATCAATATGGAATATGATAGCCTCCGATTTACACCATTCTAACTCAACTTATTAGTGTCTATGCTGGGCTAGTGGACCTGTTCCCTTACTAAGGGCTACGCCTTGCTATGTACCAATGGAAATCAAACACATACTATTATGTTACAATATACACTATGATGGAACTTACATTTCTATCATCCAATCATACTTACCCAGAATTTCTATTTCTGGTCCATGCACTATGGCTGTTTCAACTGAATAGAATTGTGTACGTGTTCTACAAAATCATCCTTAGCATGATTGTGTTGTGTATTTTAATTGTTTGATATAACTTGCATGCTACTTTATTTTTTTTATATATCGTCCCATCCCATCCCATACTAGTAGAGATTAGTATAGATTTTACGACTGCACGCGGGTGCTCCTAATTATTTTAGGATTATCCTTACTCAGCAACATTGTGCCTGGTGGGAAAATCAAAACTATTATATATATATATATATATATATATATATATATATATATATATATATATATATATATATATATATATATATATATATTAAATTATGATTCGATCTTAGTTGGTCATGATCAATATGAGTTAATCACAATGAAATCTAATAACACAATTTATTTAGTTATATATTTTTTGATTAGAGCATGTGTTCACCATAATATTTTCTTCAAATTATGCTATGAACAACGTAGCTAGGTCGCAATGTGCGATACGGAAAGAGCTGTTCGTTAACATTATAGAGGGGTTGGCCATGTAGTTTTGGCTAGATGTAAGGATGCGTTGATAGTGACAATATATCTTCAAAATGGATAAGCCCAGTACTACTTAATATTGTGTGCTGTTATGCAGAGTGATATATACATTAGTGCTCTAGTTATGATACGTGATATGTAGAATGACATCATAATGAATTACGTCATGAATGATGTCAAAAAATATGTCACGAACCCATATTTGAAGACGGGCTATGCGTTGTTGTACACATTGGATGCCTGTACTATTTAATACATATTCCGTTGAGTAGTTTGAAACCAATTTGACAGGGCGCTGTTGTTGCCAGTCAAATTAGTTACCAACTGTTCAACAGCTTCCCAATATAGTTTTCAGGAAATTGATAGCTAGGGCATTCGGTGATCGATCAGTCCCATCACGGCGAGGTGTGGGTCGAGCGTAGCTAGTGATGGGCGGGTCCATTAACTACCTTGATGAGCACAGTGATCTTACCATTAATTGATCCTACAATTTGTGACGTCATTTTGATTATGATTATTCATTAATATCATCATCATCATCATGCCGTCATTATAAGTTGTTCTAATTTTAATTATGACTAATGATATATACTTGTATTCCCCAGAGCCAGGTATTATCCCCGCTTTACACAAAGAATGTTAAATGTGACTGACTGAGTCATTTTCCAACGACGGAGTGATAGTGCCAATTAAGCATGTACAATTTTTACTATGTAAATAATATTTGAGAATAGCTCATTTTAGGAATGAACAAGCAAACAAGATTGATGAATGAACTTATTGAAGACAGTACTAATTGGAATTGATGATAGTTTGAGTCAGTTAATGTTGCAATTAATATTATAATTATTTAGACTTACCTCCAGTATAAGTTGCTGCAGCCGTCCTAGGCACTTGTCTCGTGATTCTGGGACTGAATAGCAGCCAGAAACGAATGCTCACATATTATTGTCCTTAATGTGATGGTAAATTATGCTTGATTGTAGATGACTTATTTAAGCCTAGTGGCCTTATATTTATCAAGCGACATTTCCATGTAATATTTAGTGCAGTCTAATTTGGACTGCAACTGGTGAATGAGTATGTTAACGGACTGGTTTTTGCCTATCTGTGATTTATACAGGATTGGATATAAAACCCTACACAGTATTGACGGATTTGGTGCAGGCGTATATTAAGAAAGACTTACTGGCATTTGGTGCGTCAGTACGTTGTAAGATGCTCCTTAAGACATTGCACTATGACAATGGAGCCAAAGTTTATCCCAAACTCATATACATGATTACCCGGTTCTCTTTAACTTTCGTAATAAAAAGCATGGGACTATGAGTCACAACTTACACCCACCTGTGGTTATTTCAGAAATGAGGCATTAGGTACGTGCTATGCAAGAGATCAACTCATAATGTAGCTTTATTGATAAGAACTCAGAGATCCCCAATTTTTGCCCATTATAAATGAATAGGAAAGACTTAGTCATAGAGCTGACAAAGTTAAATTGGAATACAAATTATGCATGTTATTTTCAGTTGATTGGTACATCAAACTGATATTTGCTATAGCTAGCTATCATCAAGCTATCACACTTATCCTGATTGTACTGGGCAAATCTGGATCATAGATGTGCAGATCGAAGTTTCCTGAAGAGAATAAGTGGGAATTTCTCGAAGCATAACGATGCGATGTATGCAAATGGCCAGGTATGCAAATGGCCAATCACACATCACATCTCAGAAGGGCTAGCGTAAAAGTCCCAATGCAGGCTAAATCCATCTTTGTGTATAAAAGAAGCTGATGCTTACAATAAGCTTCACTCGCCGATCAGAATATCCTAAGATCAGTCACTATTGTAATACTTGATGTCTTAGTACGAAATTGTCATCGCTATTGAATTGTCAATATTAGTCTAGTCATTTATAGAAGTTCATCTGTGACATTTAACAAGTTATCACTTCAAGTCAGTTTGTTGTTTTGCCAGTTTAATTCATCTAAATTCGTTTATTGTTGCTAGTAGTAGCATTGGTCTTTAAATATGACATTATTAATTTGTGTAGAGGGAAAGGCAACCATACTCCCGAATCTGAATCTTCAAGTGATTAGATCCAGTCTTGACCAGTCCTCTTCAGCCTCGGACAGACGTCATGAGTACGTTTAGGACGTATTCAATTTATCCATCGTGTTTGCCTAAACGCGTGCAGAATACTAGAGGAGTCTATGTTTTCTAGTAATTACAGTGTATGCATTCGCACTTACCATCTCAACAGCTAGTAATCGGAGAAGCAAGTATTTGATTATCGCGCGTGCCTTAATGTACTTTGTGCGCGTGAATGGACGAGAGTGATTGGGGTGGTTACATGATTAACTGTAAATACCTAATTGAGATTGAACACCACCCATATATATGCTCAGTCGTGTCCATTCACATGCATGTTTGTTTATTCTGCCCATTTGTTATTGGAGGGGGTTTGATTAATACTTATTTCCGTCATCCAGTTATTAAGCATAGTACTGATAAATATAGTTGCGCATCAAGAAAGGATTACACATTTTATTTTCTCCGAATAGTAAGTTTAATTTCTGTTTTGGTACCTAAATCACGGAAGAACGCACGAGGGAATCGTAACGAAGGCCAACTATATTATGGGCTTGTTTCAAAGACCTATTGACCTTATATTATATATGGCTCGGCTCTAGTATCTAGATTTAGTAGTATACAGTTTTGGTGTATTTATCATATAAACACGGCTTAATATGTCTCGATATGAACACTCGTGTAATATTCAACGAAACGTGTTCCTTGGTTAGATAACGGGTAATAATCCCTAGCGGCCCGTGACTCCACATACGCGGCCTAGCTACACTAACGGCGAATATCAAAACACGACGGGATATTTATTGTCGTTGCTTCAAATATTGTAATATATAATTATATATGTAAATACTACATAATTATGAAATACGTTTGTAAATGTGCATGTCATGCCTGGTTCACATATAGCGATCAGTTGTTCAACTAGTCGCAAACAAGTTGAATACTCGTCGCAGACCAGTTGGTGACTAGTGCAGACCGGTTGGAGAGCAGTCGCAGACCAGTTGCTGACTAGTCGCAGACAAGTTTCTGACTAGTCGCAGACCAGCTGTGCATTGACTCGCATATATGGCTTTGGAGCTAATCCTCAGGAGGTAGCCTACACATAACCGTCGGAAGCGACGTTTATTTCATGAATACATACTGAATTCTCTGCAGAATGTTCATACTATGGGACAATTTTAAAACCGAATGCTATTGCTGTTTTTTGTTCAGTTCTGCTACTAGTGAGGACTGTAAGAAAGAAACGCATTTGAGTAAAAGGCCGGGTACGTCGTAAACATGCGCAAGGCGCCTACAATAATGTAATAGCCGAACTCAGGCTGTATGACCCACATGTCTTTCGGAATTGGGTAACCAAAGAAAAACTACATACAACTTATAACCGACCATCGCACAGATAACGACTGAGTTGGCGACTGGCAAGCATTTCGGCGACTAGTCGCCACCTGGTCGTATACCAGCTCACATATACGACCCGACTTCTTAGAAATGTCTGTCAACTCGATACAACTGGATACAACTGGTCGGCGTTTAGACGGATCGTTTTATGTGACCCATGCATTAGAGGCAGAAGTTTTTCAAGGCTGGATTAAAAGTAAGTTCAAGTCCGAATTAACTGAAAAAGAGGAAAAACAGGTTTTATGGATCGACTTTACAAGACAATGACATGTTATTTGACTCTTTATCATCGTTTTGGCGGGCATTTTGAAGTTTTAAATGAGTATTTTGCCAAGTGGGAATCTTGGAGAATATTTTTCTGGCAGATATTTTAGGTGATGCTGACGAGGTAAAACCAAAATTTTGACTGTTAGCCAAAATGATCCGGGTCTGTGTCAATTTCTACCGGACTAATAACGAAACCTCGCAATATTTAACTCTGATTTAAGGATAAGGCGGTTTGTTGAACTGCGCCCTCAGCACGCCCACGCCCAACTACTCCCACCCCACCCCACTGATATATACACACCCAAATAAATCCAGCCTAGATATGGTCTGAATGGGACCTAGACAACGACGGAATATAGGCCAATAAAACCAAAAACGTTCAATATACAGGGACGTTTTCAAATGACAAACCTGATCATTGAAAAGCGATGCATAGGAGTATTGCAGAACACACTTGCTCCCTTTGATCATGGTCGCTATGGCACCTGTTAGCCAGATACGGTCATAATATGCGACTGCTTCAGCAAGACTATTAGAGATACCACGGTGTAATTTAACGAATCCAGTCTCTCAGTCAATCATATGAGGTTCTAATCAAAGACGTCCCATGCAGGCAGACGTCATATACTCAATTATGAATGGCGCCATATAGTCCAAATGTACCAAATATATGTCTTTACTACTTAATAAACATACTGTTGAATATTTTGAAGCTAATTTGACTGGGTGCTTTTACAGCCATATAGGGCATTCATGTGCGTGTTGTGCGCACGTGCGTGCGTGCGTGCGTGCGTGCGTGCGTGCGTGCGTGCGTGCGTGCGTGCGTGCGTGCGTGCGTGCGTGCGCGTGTGTGTGTGTGTGTTCGGAGCTGGATCTAATAAACTCCTGATACGATTTGTCTCAAAAGTTAATACACTTGGCGTGTTGGATTTCTCGACTTTCGCTGTGGTAGACATAACGTTACCCGGATCTGGACCAGAGCACTGCCTGTATCTGTGGGCATATGTAGGAAACACGGAACTGATGGCCCCACCAATTTGGTTAATATTTTAACACATGGAAGGGGATGTAAATATACAAGCATTTCACAACGTAGGGCGTGATCCAAAAATGTCTGGTCAATAAAAATATCTGGAAAATCCGGAAAATCTGAATAATCCAAACAAATCCCGAAAATCGTAAAACCTTTTAGAATGTGGCAAAAAGGGGAGGGCGAGGGTCTGCAGTCTCTGTTTGCTCGTGTTCTCTAGGAATTCAACCAACTATTCATTGCATCTTTAACCAATGCAGTGGGTAGGTTGCCGCAAAGAAATGGCTCATGATTTGACAAGTTTAGTATTTTATTAACCTCTATCAGCCATTATATGTGATTATATGATATACAAATGCATTTGACATAGTTAGTAGTCAATTTATTTACCCTAAAATTGAGGACTGGAATAGGCCATGCCATACGGAGCAATAGCGTCAATAGATCGGTGTGTTTAAGTAAGTCTATTCGTGCTAGAATGACCCGGGGATTATGTGATGATGAGCCGCTGGAGATAAATATATAGAGCGTACAGAAGAAGATTTTCCTAGAGTTTCACTTCAGGTACACCATTTCGAGGAGCCGACCTGCTTCATGTTACAAAACAGGTACTGCTACTACTACTATTACTACTACCACTACTACTATTACTACTACTACTACTACTACTACTACTACTACTACTACTACTACTACTACTACTACTACTACTACTACTACTCCTACTACTACTACTACTACTACTACTACTACTACTACTACTACTACTACTACTACTACTGCTATAATACTACTACTACTACTACTACTACTACTACTACTACTACTACTACTACTACTACTACTACTACTACTACTACTACTACTACTACTACTCCTACAACTACTACTACTACTACTACTACTACTACTACTACTACTACTACTACTACTACCACCACTACTACTACTACAACTTACTACTTACTATTATGTAAATTTGCAATGCGCAATCGTGCATCTATAGTGTTGATGGATCTGCATCTGGGGCCAGCTTCACAAATGGTATTTAAGTACAATAGTATATTAAGTGTGGCATAAATATCAAATGAAGCATTCTGATTGGTATGTTCTCTAGTTTCCGACAGGGCGTAACTTACGCACCTTTGTCAAACAGGCACCCGATCTATAAGGTGTAGCGTGTTTGCGCTGGAAACGCAATGGCGAATATTTTCAATGAATAAGTGTAAAATGTGTATTTCCATTGAAATTATATATATATATATATATATATATATATATATATATATATATATATATATATATATATATATATATATATATATATATATATATATATATATATATATATATATATATGTTTAAATTATGTGTCATTGTACTATGCGTGGTGCAAACGCAAAGTAAGTGTCTTAATCATGTTCAAAATCGAAACGCATGTGCCGTGCAAGTGTAATTAAAGGATACGTGCTCTTTACAGTGCTGAGCAGGGGAATAGATATACCACCCTTTGTCATTCGTAATACTTTAAAGATGCAGTCCCACTGTGTGCGTATATGATTTTTAAAGTGGATAATAAATTGGTCCTTTCTACCAAGCCTGAAATTGTCCACACAGGCGGTGGTCTATTGGTCTAGTGTGTGGTGAGGTTGAGGAGACGGGATAGAAAATAACAGAAACGCAATATCTTGATATATTAAATAATATAGTTTACTTTTACTAGCTTTTACGCAGGTACTCCCACCGGTCTGCTCCTAGAACATACATTGTTAATGCCTAGTGGGCGTGCAATTACATTTTAAACCATTCAGCTTTAAAATGAGTGTAGGTTCAGTTGCCTATTTTGGAAAAAAATGTATTTACGTTTTTGTTTGATGTTGATAGAATACAATCATGAGCCAAAGTTATACGCCCAGTTCAGTCATATGTGATCTTAATGGGCCTTTCCAGTGTATCCGTCCATCATCGTGTGACGTTGCGGATGACGACATAATCGTAGACGTCATGAATCGCGTACCTACGTTGGTCAATAACTGGTGCAGACTTAAATGTTGTTGTACGAAAAACAGCGACTTAATTTGACATTCATAAAATGTCAAACAAAGTATAATGAGACAAAGGTAAAAAAAATTGATATAAACTGGGCCAAATAATAAAAACATCGAAAAAGAACTATTATCGTAAGAAATGTGAGCACTCCAAATAGAGCATTTTTACACACTGCATATTTGATAAACGCCATTCCACCATATCTACAATCAATCCCTAGTACATGGCCTATTTCCACCAACACTTAAATCTGCGTGTGTCACTCCATTATTTAAAGCAAAAGACTCCTCACACTTCACAAATAACAGGCCTATCTCAATACTTCCACTTTTCTCTAAATTAATAGAGCGAGCAATGCATAATAGATTGGTCAATTGCCTAGAAAAAAAAGGAAATTGTGTATGCTTCACAGTATGGATTCCGCCAGAAACACTCAACAATGCTCGCACTAGTCAAAATGACAGAAACACTGACTGAATCAATTGAAAAGAAACAAGATATATTGGGCATCTTCTTGGACATTTCGAAAGCTTTTGATACGACCAAACATAATATTTTATTAGGAAAACTTGCCTATTATGGATTCCGAGGATGTGCGCTTGCCTGGTTTAAGAACTACATAATGATAGAACACAATGCGTGCAATTTAATGCAATCTGCTATGAAAACAGGAAATTAACGTGTGGTGTTCCTGAAGGGCCAATTCTTGACGCTCTGCTGTTTTTACTCTATGTGAATGGCTTACCAAAGATTTGTCACAATTTGTCACTAAAACTGTTTGCCGATGACACCAATGCCTCTTGCTCAGACACAAACTTAAATATATTATATGAAAGAGTAAATAAGGATATGGAAGAAGTTATTAATTGGTTCAAAGTAAACAAGCTATCATCAACTGTTGATAAAACAAGCTATATGCTAGTTTCAAAGTCTAGGTAATCAATAAACAGAAGTATTCAAAAACCCTCTATTAATAAAACAGAAATTGAAGAAGCTCATTTTGCTAGCCTAAATGCTTAGGAGCGTATTTAGACAACCACCTGAATTGGAGCAAATAAATTGGGGAAGTCACAGCTAAAGTAGCAAGATTCATGGGGTCATTTAAAGACTAAAGTCATACCTAACACATGCGACTATTAAAACCCTGTATTCCACACTGGTCCTTCCACACCTCACATACATCCATGTCATCTGGACTAACACAAAAAAAGTAATTAACAAAAATACAAAGCATGCCCAAATAATGCATTAAAATGTTCTCAAAAACAGTAAAAGGTCAAAACATGTTCGCACACAAAAACGTCTTAAACACACATATGCTCAACTACTACTACTACTACTACTACTACAACTTTTTTTTTTTTTGAAAATCCGACGCTGACGCAGTCGGATACACTTTCCAGAGGAACTCCTTTAAAAAGGCTTGCAAACCCCCATAAAAAATCGGTTGAAATAGCAGGCCTTATTAATAGAATAACAATACAAACCTAACATGTCAAAACAGTGCAAGCTAAAATACTCTATTATCATATACCACAACCGTGGCATAACTACATAGAAAACATACTTAATAAAGAGCTGATAACATAACATAATTCAACAGAGACATTGCTATTTGCACACCGTGTAGTAGTAGGCCCAAATGGCGAGCTTAGCATACCAACAAGTGGTAAAGCCACTCATCAATAATTAGCAGTAAGCTACTGCTAATCATTGATGCCATTGCGCCGATTCATGACCGGCAAGCTAAGTAGATCATATGTAGTTTAACGTAGCACACCGTATAGTAGTATGGCCAAATGGCGAGTGCAGCTCGCCAACAAGTGGCGAGGTGACTCGTCAATAAGTAACAAAAAGTCACTCATTGATGCCAGTTAGCCGATTATTAAATACCCAACGGACGTAGTAGCCATTATATAATATAATGCACAAAGCAAACGTATACAAACTATGACTACTTAGATGGCGCTCTGGGTTCACATTCTAAATTTACTTCATTGAAGTTTTTGCAAATTACCCTGGAACAAATACACCTACAGTAAATATTTACAACAGGAAGCTAATTGTAAGATATCACACTCTGTTAACTTGAAAATCGGATCACCTCCAGAATATTGACATAATGATCATTTGATATTTAAATATTCTGATCCCAAGGTTAGGATATTCGTCAAGATTAGAGTCTCCTAAGGCATTACAATTTTAAAATAAAGGCAATTAAATTAAATTAAAATAGCATTTATCAATATACAGCAAGCAGCGAGTGTGCTAGCTTATACAAGTTCCGCTTCTGATATTTTTGGATGTCCGTATTCAATTGATACTAGGCCAGTTTTGCACCATACGTCTTTAAATCTACTTTCTCTCCCATGTTCTACTAGCCTGTAAAATTCACAATGAATGCAGTTTATCAACAATGATCGGAATATAGCTTGTATGGCTCTCTGATGGTTGTTGCCGGTTTTATCTCTGGCCTTTGAACACCGATGCTTCCAGATGGCCCAAACTCCTACAGATAACAGGGTTATTAACAATACTTTCTCCTTGCTATTAATGATTCGTCCGATAGTTGAGCAATCTTTGAACAAAATTCTTTCAGCCACTAAATTCACATAGTTGCTTCCAAATTTTGCAAGGAGCATATTGATATATACCCAAAAGCCTGTAGTTATGCGACACTGAGTAAATAGATGGTCTATCGTTTCCTCCTCAGTATTACATAATAAGCACCGGTCTGTACTTGATATTTTACACATATAAGTAAGATGACCGACCCATAGCCTTCGATGGAGTAATCGCCATGCCAGGTCCCGTGCATTTCCTGGTAGACAAGGTAGATGTATTGCTTTCCAGGCATTTTTCCAGTTCTTTGGCGTGCATCCTAAATTGTTCCAATGCCTAACCACAATAGGAGTCTGTCTCCGACTTTGCATTAGAATTCTATACCAGTCTCTAGATGCCATGTTGTATTTTATATGTTCTGACATAAATACTAATGTTGGTTGCAACATATCAATGTTGCCACGTGCTTTCGGCAATTTGAACCATACAGCAGGAATTGCATTCTTTATTCTAACAAATAAGCGCTGAGCATCAATATGTCTCATTGATGTTATTCTTGCTACATCTTGCATCGCAATCCATTTACGAGATTTCGGATTTACCAAGTCACGTAAATATTGAATACTATTTTTGGCCATAGAGGGCAAATATAATACATCATCATTATCACGAATCAACTCGTTGCCCCAAAGACGTTGCTCTAAGGCATCGTCCCAGCAATTGGGTTGTGGCATTGATCGTGTAAATATTTTTAAGTCTTAGAGCTGTTCTTTATATACATTTGGAATCTTTTGATGATTAGGTGGCAATTTATTGCACATAAATAAACATTCTACTGGAAATGGGTCAACGTACCTTTGGAATAGTGCCCTTGAAACACTTGACCAAGATGAGTTTGAAGTAAGTAACTTATTCAAGAATTTCAATTTTAAAGAAGCACACTCTGCTGAAACATTAACCAAATCCAGGCCTCCAGCATGCTTTTCATTGGTGAGGATTGACTGCGATACTAAATGGGCGTTGTCCTCCCATAAGAAGGACACAAGTAACGTGTTGATCTTTGACTCTACTGATTTGGGCATATGAACTACAGAAGCGGTATACCACAGTCCAGATAAAATTAAATTAATAAGGACAAATGTCCTGCCAAAGACAGTTAGGCGACGTCGTTTCCAATTTAGTAATGCCCACTTTAACTTGGATATCCTTTCTTCCCAGTTTAGTAATACATTTTGTTCTCTACTAAAGTAAATACCCAAAATTTTAATGACATCATTTGAGCAGTTAATATCCATCACATTATCAGTTCTGCCCTTCCAATCGCCCAAAAACAATCCCTTAGATTTATCTTTATTGACTTTAAGTCCTGATGCCTTTTGAAAATCTGTTAATACTCAATTTAAAATTCTAAAATCCGTATTTTAGCCGCAAACACAGTCGTATCATCTGCATATTGAGAAACCTTTAGTGGCCTTTCTATGCCAAGTATACATATTCCTTGAAAGTCACTGCGTTGCCTCAATGTGGCCCCCAACGATTCCATAGCTATGACGAATAGAAGGGGGGACAGTGAGCAACCCTGTCTGACACCTCGTTCCAACACTACAGGTTTGGATAGCTGATTGTTAACTAAATAGCAACTTGTTATATCAGTATATAAAATATTGACCCATTTAATAAATCTTGAACCAAAGCCAATATGGTCTAAAGACTTAAACAAGAAATCCCATTCTAGTCTGTCAAACGCCTTCTCGTTATCAAGTGCTATTATTGCTGCAGGGATAAAATCCTTTTCAACTAATTGAATAAGGTCCCGTATAAGCAAAGTGTTGTTTACTATTGATCTTCCTGTCACAGAGCAGGTTTGATCATCATGAATGACTTCGCCTAGGACTGCGGCAAGTTTTAATGTTAGTGCTCGAGTAATAATCTTATAATCTACACAGAGTAGAGAGATTGGTCTATAATTCTGTATTTTATTTCTGTCACCCCTCTTGTATATAAGCCGAACATATGCTTGGGCCATCGATGTAGGGATATGCCCTTGCTTAAAAATGCTGGTTGCTATTTCTTCTAATACTGGCCCAAATATGTGCCAGAATGTTTGATAAAATTCAACTGGAAGTCCGTCACATCCAGGAGACCTTTCTAACTTCATACCGTTGAGGGATTTTGTCAAATCATCAATTGTTATTGATTGGTCACAGCTTTCGCGACATGAATCTGGAAGTCTTTTCGTTATATTAGCTAAAACATCTCTAGTTGCAGTTTCCTCGCTGCCCTCAGATTTATACAATTATTTGTAAAATTCGGATACTGTTTCAATCATTTCTGCATTTGAGCACACTGATACGCCATCATTAGTCTTCAGTGAGCGCATTAATTTCTCTATACCTCTTGCTTTTTCCAAGTTACAAAAGTAACGTGTAGGCTTTTCGATCTCGGTGTGCATTTGTGCTCTTGACCTTATTTTGGCGCCATCAAACTGATATTGCTCTATTTCATTTAGTCTACCTTTTAATTTAACTAATAGTTCGTAATAATTATATTCCCCATCATTAATTTTCTTATTAATTTTACACAACGACCTCTGAAGCGCCTTTTTACGCTTTCGTATTTCACGTGCTTTCCTAATGGAATACTGCCTTGAAATATATTTCAGGTCTGATTTAGCATCTTCCCACCAGTCTGTTATGCATTCATACGAACCTCTTCTTTCATCCCAATGCCTCCAACAACTGTCCACACATTTGCGGTAGCAACTATCTCGTAGCAATGCTACATTAAGTTTCCAAAATCCATCTCCTCGTTTGACCCAGTCAGCATTGTCTAATGTGATGGAAAACATATTGTGATCAGAGAAAGTTACTGGTTTTATGTTAGTTTTACACATGTAACCTTTCAATGAACGTTCTACATAGATCCTGTCTAACCATGAAGCTAACTTTCCATCGGTTGAAAACCAAGTAAATTCCTGGCCTTCTGGATTTTCAATCCGATAAGTGTCTAACAAGCTTTTATTTTCACAAATGTGTTTCAAAATATTATGCGATGTGTCATTAAAATTAGACCTAGAGTTTCTGTCTTTAGCCTCGTCTAATATGCAATTAAAGTCACCGCCCATAATTAGGTTTTCAGGCGTTCTGTCTTGAATTATTGTGGAAACATCATTTAGAAATTCACGGCGCAATTGATGAGAGGTAGGTGCATAAAGGCACATCAAATTTAAACTTGTGTTTAATACATCAATTGATACACAAATCCATCGTCCATTTGGATCTGATGACGACGATATAACGTCAACATAGTTGAGACAGCGGGGCAGGATAAGAATGGCCACTCCCGCACTATTATCTTGTGATAAAGAAAAAAGATCTGCCCTTTTGAAATATCTTTGAGAGATTCATACACTTCAGCTTTTTGAATTTTGGTCTCTTGTAGAAAAGCAATATCATCTCTCTCATTTGCTAATTCTTCAAGCAAGTGGCGCTGCTTGAATTCGGTATTTAATCCTCTGCAATTGATGGTGCAGATAATCATAATTTGTAAAATGATGTTTACAACCGCCATCATTAGATTAACTAGATTTGAGGTTTTTAGCTCGTTTCTTAGACCATTACCTAATTTTCCTGCGAATTCAATATTTCCTAGTTCTACCACAGACAAATATTCATATTTGGAAATATCAGAATCATGGCGCAGTAGACGATATTTCACGCCTCTGGCCGTTACATATGGCACTAACACTTCACCCCCTTCTGATCGGTACATTACCATTTCATCTTTCATCTGTGAACTCTGTGTTTGAATGGACACATCTGATTCTGCAACTAACATTGTATCATCATCCATATCATTTACTTCAATCTCAGATTCTGAGCTATTGTCTACTTTATGACGCTTATTGCTACTTAAGTAACATTTGGCAGGAGCATCATTTACCATATCTTCAAACTGACTTAAATCAAGTGGGCTTAGAGGAAAATTGACTGAACTTTCTGACTTCTGAGTCCTAAACTTATCCTGTCCTAATTTTAATTCATCTTCTAAGGAATTGTAAACTGGCTCATCTGTAAGATCATCATTTTCATGCGTGTCTTTTACAGCAACGTTTGGCTCCACTGCATTTTGAGTATTTTCTTGACTTAAGGTTATACCCTCCTCTAATACATGAATTTCATCAACTGTAGTTACTTTAACAGGATTTGATGATTTGTTTGTGTCATTTACAGTGGCATGAACCAAAACAACAGCTTCCGTAGCGGTTGCTTCAGAAGCATTTGACTCAGTTGCATCCTTTAATGGGCGATTATCTCCTGATACTGAGGGCGTGTTTTGATTTTTTGGACAGCGCCATTTAAAATGGTCAACTGAACCACAGAGTAAACATTTGTTTCGATTGGGACAATCTGTTGCCAAATGGTCAGTACATAGTCAGATCCGGCATTCTTTAATTTGCCCTCTATACCATAAGGGCAGGACAAAGCTGCCATCAAGCGTCAATCTGCTTGGTAAAGGGCTATCCACTGTATCAAACAAAATACGTCTTACACCGTTTTCTAGCATTCTGTCAAAGGGATACGTTTCCCGTTCAATCTTTTGCACTTTGCCATACTTCTTGAGTTCACTCATGATTCTGTCATCTGGAATTTCTAGTGGAACTTTCATCTTCACTAGCAACCTATCTGACTCGATTTCCTCTACGTTACAAACTTCACCTTTTACAATAAGAACATCTTCCAGAAGCTTTTCCTTGACCCCCTCATTTGACACTGTTACATTCCATACAGTTTTAGTAACATTGATAAGCCCCTGCAAAGTAGCAGGTCCCGCGCCAACGACGTCTTTTAACCCATGATACACGTCGATAGCCGTGACACCCCACCCCTTAGTTGTTATTTTAAGGCTTAGGGTACGCTTATAGGTTGCCATGGTGGTTTATCAAAGGAGGAACCCCATACTACTACAATATATAATACAAAAATATAAAACCAAGACATCGGGGAAAGAGCTTAGCACTAAATAAATGGTGTCCCCTTTTGAAACCCTGACGTCTACCAACAAAATATACGAATGGAGAGTACAGTCGTATATTTGTTAGTTTGAACCACTTTCTAAGTGGTTCACTAACACCTAAACGATTAAAGTGGTTCCCTAATGCATACTAACATATTACAGGCATATATTTGTTAGTCTGTTCGAGTTAGCCGGGGACAGCCAACTGACTATAAAGATTTATATAATCAAAGTACTAGGCTTGCGCTTACAAATGACAAAGGAATTAAATCCACTCACTCAAGCGATCTTGCCAAATACAATGCGCTAGCCAACGAACTATAGAAATAGCATACTGGCGCGGGGAGAAATTTATTGCATTGAACACAGTAAGAGGAGCCCTATTAAATGGCGGAAACCGCCAGCTAAGAGGAGTGCCTTTAGCAAATGGAGACACAAAATGCGCTCCAACCAAGACAAGAATGTACAAATTAAACATAAAGTTTGAAAGGAAATACTAATACGAAATATATGTATAAAATTTATCCACAAAATCGCACTAGAAACTAGCAAATTCGGGCAGCAATTGCAGAGCTAAATAAACGCGTGCGTTCCCTTCGACTACTACTACTACTACTACTACTACTACTACTACTACTACTACTACTACTACTACTACTACTACTACTACTCCCACTACTACTACTACTTTACCGCTGTAATGACTGGCTCGGGAACCGAGACAGTCGTTCCAGTGGTATATTCTCGGGAATGACCTTGTCTGTGCCTGCAAATATACATTAAATAAGTAAGCGGATATTTGGATTTTACTGAACAAATTTAACCAGTAAAGGGTTAACATTAATGCCATATGGCTTTCCTCAAACAAAATGACAAATCTCAGGCAGTAAGATAAACCAAAATATCTTAAATTTTTGAATTTTTTCAATTATTGAAGATTCTGAGCCAGTGCGTTGACAATATTGACTACTACTACTACTACTACTACTACTACTACTACTACTACTACTACTACTACTACTACTACTACTACTACTACTACTACTACTACTACTACTACTACTACTACTACTACTACTACTACCGCTACTACTGCTACTACTGCTCTCCTACTACTCTACTACTACTACTACTACTACTACTACTACTGCTACTACTACTACTACTACTACTACTACTACTACTACTACTACTAATACTACTACTACTACTACTACTACTACTACTACTACTACTACTACTACTACTACTACTGCTCTACTACTGCTACTACTGCTATACTACTACTACTACTACTACTACTACTACTACTACTACTACTACTACTACTACTACTACTACTACTACTACTACTACCACTACTACTACTACTACTACTACTACTACTACTACTACTACTACTACTGCTACTACTACTACTACTACTACTACTACTACTACTACTACTACTACTACTAATACTACTACTCCTACTAATACTACTGCTACTACTGCTCTACTACTACTACTACTACTACTACTACTACTACTACTACTACTACTACTACTACTACTCTACTACTACTACTACTACTACTACTAGTACTACTATTACTACTACCACTACTATATCTACTACATCTACTACTACACCATAAAGCACTATTACTGCTATCGCGACTGCTGCCTCTTTCAAACTGACGCACCTCAACAAGTCCTACTACTAAATAGCAATTTACAGCTTGAGCTGGGGTAATTGGCATGGACGGTGTCTTCTTTGTACCATTGCAACCCCCTCCCCCACCCACCCACCCACCCCGCACATTCAAGTACAAATCTCTAATCTCAATAAGTAAAAAGAAAACACATACATGTACTGTATTGTGTTCTCTTTATTCTTTTTCTATGTCTACTTATCTCAAGATTTGTACACTCACACGTAAATCTCACATTCTATGTTACGCTGTGTGTGTAATTGTATATGTATGTTTAATGGTATATGTCCACCACTATAGGGCATCGGCGGCGATCAACGTGTGTGTAAATTAGTATCCTAGAAGTAAATAAAGAATATTGAATCGTCAATCTTGAATTTTGAACTGTATGTCTTTACAATTTAATAAACATGCTGTTGAATATTTTGAAATTAATTTGACTGGACGCCGTTGCTGCAACTGTACACCAGCACATAGTCAAATTAGGGTCAACATATTCAACAGCTTACTTGTATAGTTTTCTGAAAATTGTGTGTCACAGAGTTCAGGGAGAGATTTCCTCTAACGCGGCGCAAGTATGGATGGAGCTTAGCTAGAGATGGGCCTGGCATAGCTAAAACTGGATTCCTCCATTGTATACATCAGCTTAAATTGCTTAATTTAGTCCTCTTATTACCAGGCCCGATGTTAGATTCTATCCTCTACCTCGAACTGAGCACGATTATTAGAATGCATTTTACAAATAGGATATAAAACATAGTGATGATTAATCTGACCGTAACCTCTCCCTGTGTCAACTTAACCCTTTAATGCTCAAGTTGGTGAAAAACAACCTCTGCAGTGATCATGATAAATGTCCATTTGCAGGCTAAGAGAAGAATAGTTTTCGAAAAACTACTACTGGAATGACTGGCTCGGTAACCGTGCCAGTCATTCCAGTGGTCAATTTTCAAAAATACTCTCTTTGGTCTGCAATTGTGAACTAGCTAAGAACGAATTTAAATCATCTTGACCATTACACTTTTGATGAATTCCCATTAGAAGAATAACAGAAATCTATTTTTTTGGTACATTTTCGTTATAAATTTACGAAAATACTCTTTTTGTCTGCAAAAATAAAAATCTCCTTGAAAAGTATTGACAATTAATCGGTTAATTGAAATAAATACTGATTTGAGCGCCGTAATGCACTGTTGACGCCAGACGGTTACCTATGCCTGGCCCATCTCTACCCTAGCTCCACACACAGCTCGATCATGTTGGGATCGATCGATTCTTTAACTCCCTGACTATCAATTTATAGAAAACTTTACAAGCAAGCTGTTGCATATTTTGAAACTAATTTGACTGGGTGCTGTTGGTGCCTACGTCAGCATCAGCGCCTAGACAAAATAGTTTCAAAATATTCAACAGCATATTTATGAAATAGTAAATACATACATTTCATACAACAACGCTTAGTCCGGCATCAATTATGCGTTCGTAACCAACCCATCTACGTCAACCATGACGTAATTAATCGTGACGTCATCCTACATGTCATGCAGTTGACTATGACATCATATAGTTGATTGATAAACTGGAAACCCAGCAGGCACATGACGTTGTTCAACGTTGAATCCACGTTGAAATCATGTCATGGCGTGTTTTCAACGTGGATTCAACGTTGAAACAACGTCATGTGCCTGCTGGGAAGATTCACCATGCTCAAAATATGCATTATAACATTTTATATTAACTAATATGTTTCTGTCTGCGTTTTGGAAACGTGTTAAACTATTTATATGATATACTGTATTGATATTTCACACCACGTTGTGTCACCCATGTTCATAAATTCATGTGCATTATCACGCATATAACACGGTGCACACGCATAAAGTACTCAACGAACATGCCCATGTCAGCATGTGTACAACGTGGCAATGCACAATACGTTTAATACAGGGGTAGTTTTAACGCAAATAGCTATGTAACCCAATATGTGACAGATCTCTAACAAACTTATATAATCATGATCGAAATCTAGTCCAAGACATTATATTATATATCAGCTTTACAGAATGCGTTATATTAAAATTCTCCTATACACTAACATATTACACTGACGAACGCACGATATGGGATGGCTTGCACGTGAATAGTTTTATAAAATGCTCCATTTAGTAGACTAAAACCTTAGGGATCGCCTTTCATCTTCAGAGCTAGTAGCTGAATATGTTGTACGCAATTCATCCACTTTCTGTCAAACTTGTCATTCATTACCCATTCACAGTTGTACATTTATACATTTATCAACGCAATCTGCACATTATTCCACTCTACTTTCACATTATTCCACTCTACTTTCATCTCTGATTCTCTTCAAACAAAGCGCACTCGGCGTGGCAGGAGAATTAAATTCTTGTCTCGATACACACACTATCTTTAGTAAAAGGAACTGACTCGTTATTATGTCTTACGTATACATGTATACAAGTTTATCAGACTCTTGGCAAAGGACTTGTTCATATCGTAAAATGTCACCCGCGATGCTGATAACAACACCTCCCATTTCAAAGATTTGCATCACATTTATAAAAGCAAATTCTTTATAAATAGATACAAGTACTAATGCCTATCTATGGCCCGCCCATTTTTAGATAATGTCCCCACACTCCGAACTCACGCCTGAATGGATTTAACACCACGAGGCGTTTCTAGTTTTAAATATGCCCTGCCAATCTCTAGCTAAGCTCCACCCACAGGCCCCTCATGTTGGAACCCATCGACCCCTGAGCTCCCTGACTATCAATTTCCACAAAACAACAGCACCCAGGCAAATTAGTTTCAAAATATTCAAAAGCATCCTTATGAAATAGTAAAGCCATACAATTCGTAAAACAACGCGTAATCCGTGACCAATTATGAGTTCGTGACGTACTTATCTACGTCATTCCTGACTCAATTGCTTATGACGTCACCATACACGTCACGTCGTTGATTATGACGTCATATGATGGATGGATAAACTGGAAATGTACATCGTGAATTCGGCAAACACATTCGATTCATACGGTTACTGTATGATGCCTGCCGCTAGACATACGTAACGGAATCTATTCGAGAAATATCCAATATTCATGGAATTTCAAAAGCAACTAACGACGCTCTATTTACGAAAGAAGAGCAACTTGAGTCAGGTGATTAAAATTGCACAGAACTCCATATGTTATCAACGTTCATCTAATGGACCCAATTCATGAATCCATTCCCTCAGTCAATCATATGGCGTCATAATCTACTACTCGACGTGTATGATGATGTCATACTCGTGACGTCATGAATGATTCGATTAAGCCCGTCTTTAACGCGTAATAGTCTGCCACGTTGTTCGAATTGTATGTTTTGCAATTTAATAAACATCCTGTTGAATATTCTGAGACTAATTTGACTGGGCGCTGTTGCTGCCATAGGCAACAGCAGCGCCAAGTCAAATTAGTTTCAAAATAGTCAACAGCTTACTTGTATAGTTTTCTAGAAATTGATAGCAGGGAGTTCAGAGATCGTTCGACCCGACCCCAACACGTCGTGGGTGGAGCTTAGATTCAGATGAGCGGGGCAGCTAAAAGCTAAAAGTGGAAAAGTCCATTCATATACATGCCACTTGAGTTGCACTTTCGTAAAAGATCAAAAAGGAGCCCGGTGAGATCGTGTGAAACGAATGCGATCAGTAGAGGAATGCAGCCTACCCATCAATCATACCACGTCATAATCAACTACGTGACGTGTATGATGATTTAAAAAAAGTATGTTGATTATTTTGAAGCTAATTTGACTGGACGCTGTTGCTGCCATACAGACAGCAATAGCGCTGAGTCACATTACTTTCAAAACATTCAACAGGTAAGCTGCATAGTTTCCTTGATATTGGGAATCTGGGAATTCATGTTTCGATCGATCGCACCGCGGGCAAAGCGTGAGCGGGGCTTAGTTAGAAATGGGAGGGGCATTGCTAGAAATGGAACCTCTATTATATTGGCATTGTGAATTTCGTTGACTAACTATTCAATTGTCCAATCTGAGATAGTTATATGTGTTATATGTGTTATTCGAATTAGTATGATGCGAAACAAGCAATTCTACTATAACGATAGTGAGATTGGTGCGTCAGTGGCTTTGCCAAACATGCATCGGGGTGGGATTGTCGTCATGGTCGTCGTCGTTGTCGTTTGTCGTCGTCGCCGCTGTCGCTGTCGTCGTCGTCGTCGTCGTCGTCGTCGTTGTCTTAATCGGCATCGCCCGCAACTGCCATCGTCATCTTCATCGTCATCGGCGAGGTCGTCGTCGTCGTTATCATCATCGTTGTTGTTATCGTAATTGGCATTATTACTGTCATCATTCGTGTCGCCGTCGTCATTGACGCCATCGTGTCGTCATCATTGTTGTTGTTGTTGCTGTTGTTTTTGTTATTGTTGTTGCTGCTGTTGTTGATGTTGTTGTTGTTGTTGTTGCTGCTTTTGTTGCTGCTACTACTGCTGGTGTTGTGGTTATTGTTGTAATTGTCATTGTCGCCGTCATCGTCACCGCCGCAGTCGTCGTCGTCGTCGTCGTCGTCGTCGTTGGCGTCGTCGTCGTCGTTAGAGTAGCTGATTGATTCGCAATCTCGACGTTTGCAAGTTTGCTACACTATGTGGTTGTCACTATATGTCCAGCTTAGTGGTTACTGCAAATTATTAATAATATAGTCCATGATTGTCAGGAGTGTGCTAGTCAGCTATGTCCTTCCCATTTCTAGTTAAGTCCCGCCAATACTTTGCGTGTGGTAGGATAGATGTATATACTTCGAACATTAATTTCCGAGAATTGCAATTTCAATGTAATTATACAGGTACGCGATTGTAAATTGTGAAACTAATTTCCCTTGGTGCTGTTGTGTTCTATGGCTGCGACAGCGCCCATTTAAATTAGTTCCAAACTATTCGACGTACTGTTTATTAAATATGAAAATCATACAACTCGTACACTTGACCATTGTTCATGACGTGCATAGACACGTCTTTTTTATGAAGTTTGATTGTGACGTTAACCTACATGTGACGCAATTGGCTATGACCTCGTCTGCTTGATTTACAGGTCAGATCCGGCAATGTACCTTTACGCTTCTCTTTTAACAGATCTGTAAGTGACTGCCAGTATCCATTTAGGATGGATGAGAAGAAACCCGAACCAAGGCATACGGAGAACGGGAAAATGAACCGAGCCGTTGATCATAGGGACATGGAAGAGGTAGAGATGATAACGCTCGAGGACACCCTCTGCGGAATTGGCCGCTTTAAGCCAGCCTTTCTGCAACGGTTTGCACGCATGTTTGTCTTCGTTCCCACACTCAGCTTCGCATTGGTCGCGTCATATGCTTATGGATTTTATCTCACGTCTCAACTTACCACCCTCGAGAAACAATTTGCGATCTCAAGTACTGAGTCTGGACTCATGACAGCGGCGAACGATGTCGGTTTTATGGTGACAATCCTGCTATGGAGTCATTTCGCCAAGAAAATGCATAAGCCAAGGGTATTGGCTCTGACCACCTTAATGTTTGGCATATCTGGGCTTATTCCGATCATACCCCATTTTCTAATGGTCTCGCAAGCTAGCGAAATGTACGAGACGACAGAGACTAGTTCTGCTGGTGCATTCGACAGCAAGAGTCTATGCCTCGCGCTCAACAACACAGATACTGGGGATGACCCATCAGAGATAAGCACGGCATCGGAAAGAGTTAGACGAATAGCTTATATTATAATGCTTCTATCATTTATTATACAAGGAGTATCCCGATCGCCAAGGTTTCCGATGACACAGACATACATGGATGACAACGTTCCAAAAACACAAACTGGGTTCTATCTTGGTGAGTTTTTTTTAAATTAATGGTGACAGAATCGCAGATTTAATCTAACATAGGCATTTGCTTCCTCTGTTCTTTTCAAGATTATCGCCGCCTTAGCTCATTTTATGTTAGCTTATCTGTTTCACTGTCACCGGCTCGGCAGCGACCTTGAAGAACAATACTTTGCAGGAAAAAAGACAATTTGTTCGGAAAATTTACCACTGGAATAACGGCCGGAGTAATTACCACAGTCAATCCAGGGCTAAATAGCTGTAAATTAACAATGGCTAAGCAAAGATGGCAGGTTACCAAGCCAGTAATTCCAGTGCTAAGTTCTGAAAAATCAAGACCGTTTGCAGTGACCGGTTTGGGCCGGCTTCGTCGTGAAAGCTTAAGGTATTTGATGAAGATGGCCATGAATTGGATGCAACATATGTTATCTGAAAGAAGGCGAAGGATTTAAATATCGATAACCATACACTCTTTACAATTCACGTACATGTCTGTCTCGTTGATTAAGCTACATGAACGAATCGTATCTAAGACTCCATCGAAATATATAGGCATCGTTCTCGCCTACGGCATACCATCTCAAATGACCTAGATATGGACAGAGATACTTGAAGTAATGTTAACATTCTTCCAGGAATCTATTATAGAAGTTGTGATATCAGGAACGAGCAGCCTTGGTTTTATGTTTGCATTCGTATTTGTAGCGGCTTATCAGCGCAATGGACTTTTCCAGAGTGTCCATCTATCAATCTGACGTCATATGACGTCATGATCAGCTAAGCTGCGAGTTGGATTACGTCATAATCAGTACGTCAATAATGATTTTATATGGCCCGTCCTTAACTCTTATTAGTCCGACACGTTGTACGAAGTGTATGTCTCTACTATTTATCCAACATGCTGTTGAATATTTTGAAACTAATTTGACTGGACGCTATTGCATCGCCCCGTCAAATTAGTACCAAAATATTCAATAGCTTAGTTGTATAGTTGTCTGGAAATTGATTGTCAGGGATTTCATTGATCGATCGATCCCAATATGAGCGAGGTATGGGAAAGGCTTAGCTAGAGATGGGTGGGACATAGCTAAAGAAGGAAAGGTCAATTCTCCTCATCACTTGAAGCTGTGGACACAAGCGGGCGTATACATACACGCATACACACGGGCACCAGATATATGAATGCTTGTACATACACGCCCACGCTTACACACACACGTACGCACGCACGCACGCACGCACGCACGCACGCACGCACGCACGCACGCACGCACGCACGCACGCACGCACGCACGCACGCACGCACGCACGCACGCACGCACGCACGCACGCACGCACGCACGCACGCACGCACGCACGCACGCACGCACGCACGCACGCACGCACGCACGCACGCACGCACGCACGCACGCACGCACGCACGCACGCACGCACGCACGCACGCACGCACGCACGCACGCACGCACGCACGCACGCACGCACGCACGCACGCACGCACGCACGCACGCACGCACGCACGCACGCACGCACGCAAGCACGCAAGCACGCAAGCACGCAAGCACGCAAGCACGCAAGCACGCAAGCAAGCACGCACATACATATGTATTATAAATTGTATCGTTTCTATGCAGGCATCATCGCGGGTCTCTCTACCTTGGGTCCAGTGATTGGTAGCGTACTGGGAGGAGTGTTTAGCTCGATCTATGTCACTCTAGAAGGTAATGTATGATGCAACCAGTGCTTGGTTGGATGATCCGCCTGCCCTTTGTGCTAAATGATAGGGCATCCATACCAAAAATGGTTGAATAGACATATTTTCACTCTCTAAGTTTTATAACGACAGAAGCTTCATACACAACACCTTTAAGACAGCATGATGATGTCTCTACTGATAGGTCAGATATAGCCAGACACGTATCAAATGTGCCACGCTGTTTACGATACACGTTGAAATGAATAATATTAGTTTGACAACCTCGAAAAAAATGTATCAAATTAGTTTACTAAAAATATTTTAAAACGGCCTAATCTGTGGGTTATGGTAACATAAAAATATATTTTAAAAACGTGACTCGCTGGCGTAGCAAGATGGTAAGAGAATCCCTCATTTAGGAGTACAATACAATTTCCTACGAACACAGGTTGATTATTGTAGCTCGAGGCGTAGCGTCAGGCCGTTCCGGTGTCTGATGTCGACTCGCCGTACCGCAAGTGCACGACGAATGATGACGCTGGTTAACTCCCGGTCTCGGGGTGACGGATCCTGTATGATACTGCCCTACGGGTAACAATGACCGGCTCCTAACGCCGGTGTAACTCAATCGTTCCGGTGGGGCCGTGCGACCATCGTCGCCGCGAACATTAAACACAACAGTCTCATCCCAAGAGTTTGTGTCACCAGCATGCCGGTCCAAAGCAATTTCGTGATCCATGGGCTTACAAGATTTGATTGGTGACTTAATTAAACTAAGTCTATACAATAGTTTTACCTAAACAGACCGTCAGGTATGCTAGATAAAAATGATGATCATACACAAATACAAGACATAGACAAAGCCTGAAGAACTTTTAAACGTGGGGCTCCCGGAGGTACCACACAGACTCGTAGGTCTGCAGAGGTATCCCCGCAAGGGAGGCTCCCGTACACGACACTTAACTATTTAACTTAATATAGGCTATTATACCTCTAAGCTGAACGGAAAGAAAATTATCTTTGTAGCGACAGAAAAGCATGTGCCTCACATGGGCCTCATATTGCCAGTTTGGTTGAGGAGTATTATCCTCGCGTGGACCGTCGTCGCTGAATCCTTGCGAGAGGCAAGTGCGTCGCATGGGCCTCAGTCATGGGAAAATGTCGCCACTGCTTAAAGCGGGAGAAGAGTAGTAGTAAAAAGGGGGCCCACTCTAATATTTAACCAAAATTCTAGAAAGAAAAGACCATACCTAGTGAGATTATGACTATAAGGATGCGTGCTGTTTTACGTGAAGACGGGACGAACGATTCCCGAAGGATTCCCTCGTCACCGTCTTATGTAATTCTCAGTATGATGAATTAGCAGTTGCCGCTTTTATTTATGCGGGCCTTCTTCTATGCTTATCCTATTATTTAGATTTTAGAGACAAGAACTATTTTTGGCTGCAACTGGCTGGCATCTACCTAGCTTTTAGATATGGCTATCATTGAGAACAGATGCCCTGAGACATCAATACTGAAGACAGCGTGCATGCATGTGACCTAGTAAGATCTCCGAACTGGATAAGAATCTGGACATCTCGCTCTGTAACCACATAAAACGTTACAGGACATTGGTTACTTTTCACAAAAGCATTTTAAGGCAACTGATCGATCTTTATGGTGGGGGTAGGAGAGACGAATACCCACCGTAAATGCCCTTCCCGTGAGGGCGTGGCATATCTGAATGTCATGCCCAGACATTGTTACGGAATTCGGTGGGGATGCGCATCTCGCCCGTCACCCGTCCTATGGAACTAACTTTTTAACCTGTCGCTAGGTTTAAATACAAGCTGCCCAGTTAAGCACTGCGGTGCGGGAGGATTGTTCAGCAGATTAAAGAAAATAATAATTAAGACATGTTTTCGCAGTACTTTCCCACATTGGCAAAGGTGCCAACTACTAAGTATCCGAAGATACACAGGAAATGTGTGTGACACCACCCCCTTTCCATCACCGCTCGGAAACCCCAATAGTTTCCCAATGTTGGACCAGTCCATGGTGCGGATAGGGACATCCAAACAATCAAGAAGCTATAAGGCTTAGTGTAACATGAAGAGAGACAATGACCTTAGAAATATGAGACCTTTTATGCATTTTGGCCAATCTTACACAACCTTGCCGGAGTGCGGGGCTAAATTATCGCAACAACCGGAAAAGAGGCGTACTCTACAAGTTTCTTAACGAAGAAATTGTCTCTAATCATATTAAACCTATCCTATCGAGCTGAATAGAAAAGTTTTTTACTCGGTAGAATGCCGAGCTAAACAGAGTTATAGCACGGACAGCGACCTCAGTGAAAAAGTGTTGTGGCGGGAGAAAGTACTGCATATATAAATGTTGCTGTATAGTGTTTCCTACGTGCACTGCAGTCCTATATTTTCTACAAATACACGAAACATATGAACTGATGGCCACTGGCCATATATAAACTAATCAGAACATGTAATACAGTGTGAAATGATCAGAATAATATATCTATAGTACAGCTTAAGGAACCTACTAAGGTGCGGTTAGCGAAAACACCTTACAGAAAATAAGAATAACTATAAACAAATACAGAAATTATAACTAGCGGTCCTAAGACCGTTACGGTACCTTTTAGTCATCGGGACCATTTATACAGATACGATCTAATAATCAAAGATATAATTAACGGAATAATTAAAATGTCAAGTATAGTTACTTGAATAATCAGTAGCCATTCTTAAGTTTGGCCTATCGTGTTACTGAAATTGATACATCACTCTTAGGTTGACATGAGTTGATGCATTCTCAGGAAGCTGGAAAGTTCCCACATGCTGATTTCCGCCAACAGGATTCCCGCAAGCAGCTCATGACGGGAGCGGATCGAACTCAGGACTGTAATCACAATATAGAATGTCTAACGAGTAGTCAGCAAGAGATACAATAACATTACTGCTGTGACGAAAGTTCCCGTTCACTGATGGTATGGATGGAAGTTGACAACAACCCGATCATAAGCGGGGGTTGTTTAATGCAGATGAAGATACATAATTAATCTTAACGGTGTGGGGTACTTCAACCAGCTCTGAAGACGTATCGGGCAAAGTTTACTTGCTGAGGTCGAAAAGTTTAGATGAACATGCATGACATCAATGTTGGGACGGTTAAATAACCACTTTTTGGCATGGCCGGCAGATCTGGCGAGTCATCCACCAAAGAACATGGCTGCCTCTACATCTGTAGAATCACATTTTCAGTCCGGGAAAGGCCTCACCACAAGTTTGTGTTCCGAATTAGTTCTTGATATATTCATGAACAATATCTACAAAGTTCCAAAAATTCTCCCGCAAGGAACGGGAGTTACAAAATTGCTTTAGTGCAGTGGGTTGGGTTACTGCTAGCTAAGGGAGAGAAACCAACAGAAAGCGAAGTGATCTGCGTAATGTCGTGCTGATCGTAGCTGACACAGGTCCAACCTATTCGGCCCGTGGCCGAGGATGCTCTCGAGTTCTGGATCTTGTCTCCTTTTATGCTACTCGTGACGTCACAGGCGCAGGCTCCAACCAATCATCAGTCGAGCAGCAGCCAATCAGCGCGGAGCTAATAATAACGCAGTCGAATGTCCTGAACATTTTAGAAGTTATGCGTACACGTGGTTATGACGTCATGGCAATATTTTGAAGATAATCAAAAGGGTGTTTCCGTGGATAACTCAGCCATTTCTTAACCGATTTTGAAATGGTTTACAGATTTGGAAAGCCCGTCGAATTATATTGTACCGTCTTGGTACACTAACAGCGTCATCCAATCATGGTCGTAAACCATGCGCTCTGTCAAAAATAGCATCTAAGCGTGCGAACGTAATCATTTTTTTATAACGCGATCTCTCCCATAGGCCAATATACGCTTATGGCTTTACCCAGGGGTGGGGGCCGTGTTCAGGGAACGAATCCGGGATGGGCGGCGCGTACCCAGCTTGGCTGGTACGGCCGGTACCGGTCCGGTCGATCTGAACTACACCACCCCCTCCTAGTTTGACATCGGTGGCAAACGATCATGCATTGCGGATCGACGCACGGACGTACGCTAGGCAGGAATTATCGTCTTCCCGGGTAGGCGTGTGGCCGGAGATGAGTAGTGACGCAATAGACGCGTATTAAAGAGACAGACCACATAGAGCTGCCAACGAGGAGAGGGGAGGCATACTTTTAGTTTTAAATTTTTGACCTGGAATTATTTTTCCAGGTCTTTTCTTTTTTTGTTTTAATATGTTTGTGCGTGCTTCAAGTTTATTTAGCTAATGATTCCTAAACACTAGCTCACATGGGTGTTCTCTTTGGGTGTCGATAATTATTATCTCCGCAGAGAACACCCAAGCTCCAACATACCACAATTTAAGATATATAATAATATAAAATATATATGTATATTAAATATATAATTTCCATGTAACATACCCTTACGGTGTATCTAAAATATTACGTCCGAATTACTTGCGCACCCCAGGAAAAATAAAGGGGTACGCAACACGTATCTTTGAATAAAAAATATATTTGCTGCCCGTTATAGTGGGCCCTCAACGGGCAGCTCTCACTGACCCCATAGCCGTCCTGACATCTAAGACAGGAAGAAAAATAATAAGAAAAATAGAACATAATAATAATAACTCAAAAGTTAGTTTATCAGGCAGTCCCAGCATAGCTTAGACTGCATGACGGGGTTATGACATTATTGCACTGCAGGGTGTTGTATTCTTTACATCGCTCGGCGCACAACGTTCATACAAAACTGGAGTCCGCAGTGCTCATTTTGTGTGGGACACAGCTGGGCAACTTAAGTGTGCAGCTGTGTCAGATAACGTAGTGATCCTAGGGATGGGATTCAATTGATCTAACATATATAATAAAAAGAAAAGTATTTAAAAAATAAATTAATAATTAGTAAGTTTCCATGAATCGCACCACTGATGTTCTGCTGTAACCCAAATGATCACACCTCTGCTGCAAAATTGTGCTAGTGACTCTGGGTCCTGCAACTAATTGTGGTTGGTCGCGGTGGATGAACTATTAATGCGAGATGCGTTCATTATCACTGGCACTTTCGGAAATGTCTGAAGTGATGATGGCGGGAATGTGAGCGCCTATAATGTCTCTCCCAGTTACTGTGGGTGCTAGAATATTTGTCCATAAGGCAGTGGTGGTGCTAGTGAGTGTCGAGGCGGTCGATGCTGTGGTCTTCATGATGGTCGTGGTGGCTGTGGTGGTTGTCGTGGTGATGGCAGTGAGTTGAATCGTAGGCTGAGGCAAAGATGTGGGAGCAGATACGGCAGATGATGACATCTTCCGAGACTTGGCATACTTCAAGAGACAATTTGCGGTAACATTGGGCACGGGCTGAAAGTCCTGCATGTGAGTGATTCGCCTTTTTCCAGTGTATGGTCGTTCCAGCATAGTTCCCTTCCTGATGGCTGGATCAGAAAGACTGGGATGTGGATGCTGGACAACACGGCTTGGAGTAATGCTAATGGACGCAGGCTGCGACGGTCCCGGTCGCTCGTTTATGATCAGGTCAGGAGGAGATGGTGACTGCGGGTAACTTGGAATCTCCATCTCCATAGGTGTCATGATAACTACCGAGATCGGCTGACTGGCTGAGATTGCTTTGGACACTACGTGTGGGGTGTAGTGGCTGCAGTTGTGTGGCTGGTTACGGATGCGGGTGCTGCCGGACTGGATTCTGCGGAGGATTTATGATTCTTGACCAGCTCCTGGACCAGTGTGGATGTGGTTACTGGAAGTGGCATAGTGCTCCCGATGTGGCTGCAGTTAGGATTCCACGTCTTGCTGCCGGTATGTTGCCCAAGGTAGCCGCGGGAGGACGATGACTAACGGGATGTCTGCGGGTAGCATTCTTCGGGTGGGACATCTTCTCGGTCGGGAGAATTTTAACTGGAAACCAAGATTCAAAACGTGTGGCTAAAATGGCACGATACTCGTTTTCTTCCCCTGGAACTAATGTCACTTCTAACACAGGGTGATGTTGACGGAGCACATGGGTCACTCTGTAGCGGGTAGCTGTATATAGATTCTGACACGTCACACAGAAGGCTGTCTGGAGGAGATGATCCTTGTTGACATGAAGTGTGCGGTCAGACTTTCTCGTAAAAGTTCTGGTACAGGGTTCTCCGTTAGCTAATAACGAGCTGCACGGGAATCTTTTTTGAAACTGGTACTGATTCTTCTTCAGACGAATCCGACAATGCTAAATCTTCGAGGAGTGACATCTCGTTCCTACATGGTAGTTGGCTGCGGGAACCTTATTTAAAACCTAAAGCCCTATCTCCTCATTTTTAAATTTCAGGGCCAAGTATTGTAATAATGAACTAATAATAAGAACAGCAGAATTTAGTTTTTGACAGGAAAGAAGCCTAATGCTATTTGTTCTTCCCTGGTGTCGAGTTTTGATGGGAAGATGAAGTTTCAGAGCGTGCTTCCTTCTTTTATACTATTTGGTGACGTCATAGACGGCAGATGACTCCACCTGGAAGTTTTGACAGGTGATTCGGTCAGCCCTATAGGGAAAGTTTCTCCTTTTTCCATTCTGATCTTCACTGGATTAAGTCTTCTCAGGTAAAGGGAGTACCTTTTAATTATAAGAGGAAAGGCTCACTAACTTAGTCTTATTCGCACGCGATGGGGTGTTTGGGAGGCTGGTGACGTCAGCGGTAATTACCCTGACACACCCTCACCACTCCTCCATCACGCTGTGGTAGTTGCGTATTTGGGCGGCTCTTTGTTTTAAAGCGTTTGATCCAATTTACTGGAAATAGTAGTAAAAGTCACGTGGCCCTTGGAAACACGTGGTTGATCGGAAACATATGTGCTGTTCACGGCGATGGCCGAGATACTGTTGCTGATGTGTAGTCTTTTGTAGATGCGAGATATGGAAATATATATATATGTTATACCAAGATCTTGTTGTATAATAATGTCCCTATTTGCGTGGGCTCTTACACATGCGTCTTGTAGTTGTCTGTAAAGGTAGTTCTCAGCCTGTGTTGATTATGGACTGGAACGCAGAGAAGAACATTTTTGAAATTCTCCTTGTAATTATACTGTTAGATTTTTGATGCCCCTTTACCGGCCCATGCGCTAATGATTTGTAGCACGGTAGAGCAGTTGTATTCTTAATCAAAAATTTAACAGTAAAGTTGTAAGTAATCTGATGTGTGGTTTAACCAGATCTATTCAGGCAGTAGATTAAAGTTACTGATCCCGACAAACTAGTTGTGTTTTCCAAGCGGGAGGACTGCCAAGCATTCTCCTCAATGAGTAGAACTAGCTCCGTCCCTGCCTAGACCAGACACATTAATACCATTTAATAATGGGTAAATTATAGTACCACTCGGAGGTGGGTGCACACAGTTTTACAATTTACAATGCTGTCGTTTGGAGATTGTGAATACAGTCAACCTGAGTGTCTATGTTTCTGAGATGTTGGTGATTTGAATCTGATATGCGTGGCTGGTTATCTGTGGATGATACTTGCACTGTGGTGAAGGTGACGTTTTCATGGCCGTCAGGTGCGGGAATGGGGGAGGCGTGGTGATGTCAACTGTATTGAGACTTGAGGGTATTTTGCTCTGTAATGGCCGAGCCCGTGGGCGAGACAGAGTTACTTTAGAGCATAGATGACCTGTCGGATGCTGTCGTAACTTTGATCAATTCATTCGCTTGTACCCTTTGGCCTTCCCGGTATGGTTCACTGTCCCCGCCACGCCAGACGGACGCCAAGTTCCCCACACAGGATGCAGCCTACGCTAGGTAGCTTTCCATATACGCCTGAGATAAAGACCTGTCCAAGTTAGGGGGACATAATCCGGGACAGTCAAGGTGCACACTGACAACTCCCGAGCCGAGCGGACACAGTACTGGATGCCAACTAAGGTCATTTTGGCATGGGGCCGTAGCCCCACATAGACTGTACCACGGAGGTGATGCCCACTAGACGTCGCAGCTAAGGGCCTCGCGTAGATCATTATTTGACGTCATTTTAGCTGAGAGCCCCTGCGCCGACCGTACTAGCCAGGTCATCCATCCCACGGGTACTTGGAATCCCAGACTGCTCCACCGGCCCAGCAAGTGACAAGTTACACCGTCTCACACACATACCATCCTGCTTCCCAAAGAATCACTTTTCATGACCCCTGATCACAGGAGGCATGACTCACAATACAAACGCTTGCCATGGCCTGACTGTACATTGAGCCATCTTGATTACACAGATGAACTGACATGAACAAGACGACTGGCCGGCGACCCAGTCGATAGCGATCACCATCTGAGCTCATGCTCAGGGGCATCCGACTGTCTGATCCGTACCTATCTGCCAACAGAATACAAACTTTGACCGTTTTCGCCGGTCTTGACTGCAGGGCATCTCCAGTGTTACTACCGATTCTGTCAGAGACTCGGATTGCCCTGGGTGAGGTTTGTCGCCTCCTACCACGTACGTCCACTTAGCGAGATCGGATGAACCAAAAATCTCGCTAGCCCGAACAATACGCCGAAAAGACGGTACCACAGTAGGATGTTAATTCATCCTTCATTAGACACGGAGGCCTTCAGTATCTCCTCTGCCCTATAGTTGAAGAGATGTACGTGCCTCCGGACCCTTGTGGGCCCACTGCCACCTGTTTTCGACACCCCTTCGAGGAACCTATCAAACTCTGGTATCGAATTCAACTTTTCGGTAGTAAAATCCTACTCGTGACTGACGACAATGCGGGCATCTTGCTCTCTTAATAATATCGACTGTTATTACGTGTATATGATGTATGTAGATTTTGGCTGTTTCCGTACGACGTGGGGGTGGGGGGGAAGGGAAGGGGAGGAACGTTGGACAAACGTTCCTCCCGTGATGCGTACTGTAGATGGCTGTAATCCAATCCTTATATCCATATGATCAGTTCTCCCGTAACTGGATAAGTAGCTGAGTGTGGGAGATTTGACGGCTGTTGTCTGTTGATGATAATGTTGTTGTCGGGATGTCTGGGCTGCTGTATGATGCCAATGTTAAAGCAAAGTGGGCGCATTCCAGTTTTCCACGCTGGTGAACGCCAAGTCTGTTGTTATTGCGGGAGGTGGGGGTTTGCGGGAGATATTATTTCTCCCACAACTTGTGCGGATGGAACTGTTGCGGGAATTGTTATGTCTCTATTGGAAATTAATTAATACCGGTAGGTGCTGCTAATGATGCTGTTGCTGGTGTTGAATGCTTCTGCTATGCTGAGGATAACCGAGTATGTATGCGCAATGACGAATTGACGTATCCAGCCTTGAGGGCAGGTGTGTTCTGTGTGTGATGACGTTCTGTATGTTGTGTGCTGTCCTGACTGCTCATGGGGGAGTATGGTAGGCCGAATGGATGGGATGGCCTTTGGACAGGGGGATGTGGTCATCTCCTGATAAACGACGTTTGGTGTCCTGTCATAATTTTTAGACACCGGGAAAATGTGAGCCAAGAGTCTGCTGAACAGGCTGCTTCCTTGCCTACCGCGGGGGGGGGGGGGGTTATGTTGGTCGGTGTGGTGCGGGATGCCACCTCCGCTGCAGCAGCAGTCTCTCTCATATCTGAAGATTGATGGTCAACAGACGACGAGTGGAGTGTGAAATGAACTGGGCCGGTGATGTCCGAACTTGGTGTATAGATGAGGGACGTGAATTGGAGTGATGGCAGGGGTGGGACTACGGAAAAGGGTGTCCCTTGGAGGGGGCGTGGTTTCGCGATTTTGGGAATTGGTCAGGTACACCTCGTTGTACGGTTTTGAGGTTCTAGACATGCCAAGGCTTCATCTAGCCTCTTCACTTCCATGCTATTCATCATATGTTCCACCCCGTGGGAAGCATGGCTTGGATTAGCCTCAGCCTCCGTTTGTGGCAACTCTATGCTGGGGGCCATAGCATGAAGTGGGTGGTAATGGGCAGAGATCGGAGGAACAGCTTTTCCATCTGGTCCCTTGGACAAAAGAAACACAAAGTTCTTCAGATGCGAGTAGAGTAGACCCATGCTGAGGAGGGAGAGGGCGAGTACATATCTCGTCATCGTCGTCAGCATTAGCCGCTTGTTCAGCCGCATTCTGGCTTAGTAGAAGTGGGGCTGAACTGGCACGATGGTGCTCTGCTCTAACCATGAGAACACTAATTTCCATAGAAATATCTGTCTGGGAACCGGTGTCATGAGAAACGCTCAGTCCGAGTTCTGATGCTGGGTCGTCACTGACACACGGTTTAAGCTGATCGAAGTGGATGACTGAGGTCAGGCCATCCGAAGCACGGATATGGTAGATCACATCCGACATCTTACCTAATACCACATAGGGGCCTTTCCACTGGTAACTCAGTTTACTTGGCACATGTACAGACCGTCGTGAATCGTGTACCCAAACCATCATTCCTGCCTCATAAGGATCTCCATGCACCCTCCGGTCATGCCACGTCTTTTGCCACAGGTGTGCAGTGGATAGTGTTTCTCTTTCTAACTCGTGGGCTTGTTCTATCCTCTGCCGCAAGAGTGAAACACAGAGAGATGGTGAATTGTTTTCTCCTGGTATCCGAGGCGTAGCCAGATCCAGGGGTAAAGCTAATTCATGGCCTCACATTAACCGAGCAGGGGTATAACCTGTGCTGGAATGTACTGAAGTGTGGTAAGCCATGAGTACATATGGGAGCCGTAGATCCCAATCTCTACAATCAAGGTATGTTTCCTTTATAAGCATCTCCGAGATAAGATTGTTGAATCTCTCTACCACCCCGTCACTCCGGGGGTGGTATGGAGTCGTCCTTGTTTTGATGATATGGAACAATTTGCAGAGCTCTGATATGAGCCGGCTCTCAAAATTACTTCCTTGATTGGAGTGCAACTCATAGGGTATACCAAAATGGCAGAACACATTGCTTGCCAGGACCTCCACTATGGTGGATGCCTCTTGGTCTCGCAAAGCAAATGCTTCTACCCACTTCGTAACGTATTCTTGTATTATGAGGATGTATTTATTTCCGTCATCCGTCGTATTCAAGGGTTCGATCACGTCGATAGCCACTCGCTCCCACGGTGCACCAACAATCTTAATTTGAGATGGTACGATATGCTGTTGGCCAACAGCGTGTCTTTGGTATGGGATACATTTGGCAACCCATGCCTTGACACTATCATGAATCCCGATCCAGTGGAATCTCAATTTGATACAGGCAACAGTCCTTTCCACGGCCAGATGACCGGCGTTATCATGTAGTTGTTTTAAAATAAGATCATGCTAACTTTCCAGGACTACCAGACAGTTATTAATGTACAGAACTTTATTTATTAATTGACATTCTTCGAACCATTGGTAATACTATTTTGCCATGGTGGATAGTGGTGTTACCGATTCCTTGGGGGGGGGGAGGCGTACCCCCTCCTGGATCCACGCATATATATTTCATGTCTGCATGTCTGTCGTTTGGTGGTGTGTGATTTTCTCTGGATTCCACTCTGTGCACCTCAATTTGGGGAACTCCGGAGAAGGCTGTGTTGACTGTGTAACGGTGGTGGCCTCTTCGTGTTCAGCCTCCATGCCAACTCTACTGAGGGCATCAGCATTTCCATGCAATTTGCCGGGACCGTGAACAATGTTGAAGTTATAGGCCTGCAGGGATTCCTGCCATCTCGCTACCTGGCCCTCCCGATTTTCAGGTTCCTGAGCCAGCGTTGTGAGGCATGGTCTGTACGGAGTGTAAAAGAGCGCCCGTACAGAACGTGTTTATAATACTTGATGAAATGTACCGCCGCTAGTTGTTCTCGCTTGTTGGTTGCATATTTTCTCTCTGTTTTATTCATAGTACGCGAACCATAACCCAATACCTGCTCCGTTCCGTCTTCTGTGACCTGAGATAGAACTGTGGCAATAGCGTAAGATGACGCATCAGTGTCTAGGATGAAATCGAGGTTTGGATGAGGATGAGCAAGAATCGGGGTGGTCATCAAGAGTTCATTCAGCGCCTTGAAGGAGCCTTCATACTCACTCGTCCACTCGAATGGGCGATCTTTTTCGGTGATCCTGTAGAGGGGTGAAGCAATCTCACTGAAATGTCGGATATAACGGCGATAGTACTGGCATAAGCCAAGAAAACTATGTGTCTCTGTGACTGAAGAGGATGTTGGCCACTCCGCTACTGCCTTAGTTTGTTATGGCTGAGTAGCCACTCCATCACCGGATATGGCGTGTCCCAGGAACTCAACGCTCTGTCTAAAGAGATGACATTTCTTGGGTTTGAGTTTCAAATTGGCCGTGTGGAACTGGGAAAGCACGGTGTCCCAATTCATAAGCGTTTGCTCAAACGTGGGTCCGAAGACTATCACGTCATCAATGTAACAGAGACAGATTTCCCATTGCAGGGTGGTTAATACCTGCTCAATGAGTCGTTCAAATGTTCCGGGAGCGTTGCACAAACCAGAGGTCATTTGCGGAATTGGAAAAGACCATCGCTACAAGCGAATGCGGTCTTTTCCATGTCAGCTTCATCCATGGCTACTTGCCAGTAACCGCTAACTAAGTCAAGGGTACAAAACCACTTGGCTCCGAACAAGGAATCCAAGGCCTGATCTATCTGAGGTAACAGATAAGCGTCCGTGATGCTAAGATCATTAAGGCGGTGGTAGTCTATACAAAACCGCAAGGTTCCATCCTTTTTGCCTGCTAGTATTATTGGGCTAGCCTATGGCGGGGTTGAGGGTTCAATAATTCCGGTCCGCAACATGTCGTTTACTTGTTGATGTGCTTCCGCTTCTTTATGAATGGGAAGACGTCGTACCAGTTGACGTATGGGGTGATTATTGTCTGTGTCGATGGAGTGGCATACGAGATGAGTTTCTCCAAGATCCATGTCTCCAGAGGAAAAACTATCACGATATGTATACAATAATTTCCGGATTTCATGTTACTGTGATTGCTGTAATCCAACTGCGGCATGTAGATATGAATTATGTAAGTGTTTGGATAAATCATCAGTCATATGCTGTGGTGTGCCAGTAGGTGTAGGTGATTCCAATGAAATTATGTCCACTAAATGGCCGCAGCATACTCCTGGTTCCAGAGTGATGGGGTCTGCGGTACCATTGAACACTCTAAAAGGTATATATTCCTTATTAGAAGTGTCCACTATCATGCGGGGACTTGCGCATTGAGAGGCGATCATGTAATCATGGTCGGGTTCCAGCATGGCAATGTGTGTGTTGCTTCCTAGCTGTGGTGCGGTGGCCCACAAGATTTGTTCTTGTCCCGGCTCAACTGTGGCTATACTTGATAATATTACAGCACATGTGTCATATAATGATGATGTCAGTCCAAGAGGTATTCGTCGGTCGTGTATGTCGAGTTCCTGTTGTTTGCAATGTACGATGGCTTCGCTGGCACTGAGAAAATCAGAGCCAAGGAAGGCATTGTTATGAATAGAAGTGATGACAACTCGCTGTATGAATTGCATCTCCTCTATTTGGATGACTAAATTGACTACACCGGCTACGGCACATCAGCTCCCGTAGCCGTCTGTAGGTAAATGTGTGTAGGTTTAAGGGGAGACTTTTTATGAGGTGGGATGCTCTCATATAAGCGCTTGTTAAATACCGTGATTGAAGCACCAGTGTCAACGGTGGCACTGGTGGAAACACAGCTAAACAGATAGGCACACTTGTATATTACTTTGCGGTGTACCTGTGGAAGAGTTTCCAATGACGCCGTCTGCGACAATAGTGTCAGGGTGGAATCATTCTGTATGTAATCGAACTGTTTCTGAATCGCTTCTTTTAATATGGTGGATGGCTGAGTGAGGAAGGGGCCAGTCCATCGTCGCCGCTGGTGTGAGGGCGGCGGTAAAGGCGGAGCTGGGGGTAGCAATGATGATGGAGATGCTGCTGTTTCTGGGTATGCAGTATTAGGGTAGACAGCGGTGCGTACAGGATGATGTATAAGCTCTACCTGCGCAAGCTATTTCTTGCAATTCTTCATTGGATACTTTGGCGAAGCGCAGAAGAAACAGTGATGCCGCCAGGGACGTGTTTCTCCCCATCTACATCGGCTATTGTGAATCCATGAGGCGGAGTGAATCGTTTCTCCCGAGTCACTGCTGTCTGTGGATGTGGGAGTTGATGTTGTGTGGGGTGGTGTTTTGCATACCACTAAGGGACACCGATAATTCAGTGCCTTGGTGGCGGGACGTGGTGCTTGCAAAAACGTTTTTTCAGCGGAGGTGCTACAACCTACCACTACTGTTTTACAAAGGAAAGAAGGGTTGTTATGTGCGGAGATAGAGGGCGATGGCGATGCTGCGGATGTGGGAGGCATCGTCGGCATCGACATACGTGAAGCCGTGCGTTTTGGTGTGGGTGCAAAAGCTGAATTTGGTTGGTAATAGTTGGCCACCGACCATTGCCGTACAAAGGCCGCAGTTGAGCCGGAAAGTGTATATGGCCACCGAGGTGACTCGCCTTTCAGTGCCTTTAAGAGTTTGATGGCTTCTCCAGTTGCGGTGTGCTGCAGTCAGGGGCAGGGATTGTAGAAGGAGGTCGGTTAGGACACCGCTCCCTCCAATGGCCTGGTTGACCACATCCATAACAGGTTTTTGATGGCGGTGCAGTGTTGGTGGTGTTCGTTGTCCTGAAGTGAGTGGTGGCGAGGATCGTGCTGAGTGTGGTCACTAACTTAGTTAATGCAGAGATCTGTTTGTTGATCTCGTCTATGCGTTCCTTCATGTTGCCATTGGTGTTATTGTTGTGCTGGTTCCCGTGCCCGGCGGCCCCGTTGTAGCTTTCTCTATGGGCATGCCCCCTTCCTCCAGGCACTTGATTCTGATTGGAATTTTGTATTGTTGTTTGTGTTGATGTTGGTGCGGTTGGTGTTGATGATCTGGGCGGAGCATTAGTGGGCGTGGCAATAGCTGCACCCTCTACCTCGTTGATAGGGTGTAGTTGGCATCGGCTACTCTTTTCCCGCTCCAGAAAGTTTTCTATTCAGACTGCAGTTGCTGTTAATTGGCCCAAACTCCCGTGGTCACCAAGAAATAGTTTTTCTTTCAGGGCGGGTTCACCGCTTAATGCATCAATGAAGGTGTCTAGATACAGATGTGTTACGCCATCTATGTTGGTGCTAGGATATGCATGGGTGACTAGCCTTCTGATTCAACTAGCTAACTCCGGAAGAGTTTCTCCCATGCGTCTTCGGAGATTTTTGAGTTGTAGATGACTTGTTTCTCCGAGAGCTGTGTCGGCAAATAGCTCCATTAGTGCTGATTCCAATTGGGTGTAGCTGGGTGTGTAGTCAATCCCGAGATCCGCAAGAACTTAAAGGGCTTTTCCGGAAAGCTTTGTGGCGAGATATTCACCCGGTTGCAGTGTTTAGTCCGACTTATTATCTCGAACTGTATTTTGTAGTTGGTCCAGTCATTCTCCCCGCTAAATTCGGGAGGGAGAATGACTCGTCCAAGACCACGGGAAGAATGAAGTGGTTGAAATCAGGGGGGTGGTGGTATCTGCGAGACTGACGAGTATCAGAGGTTGGTCGTTGTGCAGGTGGTGGTGGTGGTGTTGGTGTTTCCCATCGATGCCGATGCCAAGGAGCGAGAACATGCGTACTCCAATTCAGTGAATCCTGTCCCGTTGTAGAACCATAAACCGGCATGTCTCTATGGACAGCAGGTGGGATATTAGGAAGATTATGCGGACGTTCTTCCCGGGGTGAGGACTGATATTCCTCATATGGCAGTGGTGCAGTCGGCTGACGGTTGTGGTGTGTATCATGACTGATGTACCGGCGAAAAGGTGGTGCCGATTCCTCTCGATGATGCCGCAGTGTTCCCCTCGAGCATAGCGTTGCTTTAGAAGGGGACGGTGCGGGAGGTTGTCTGTAATATGGATTGTCACCTGGCCATATGGTCTCCGTAGATGACACGGGTGAGCGATAGTACTCTGAAGGATTATGTATATGCCCGTAATCGGGTCTTTGTCGTGATCGTCCACGAGTCGGCCCTGATGGAGGTGGCCTGTTGCGGACATCCGATATGGTTATAAACTCTGTTCCCACCTGTGAGGCCTCCCGAATGATGCCGTCACTGACAGGTGAAAACAGGTTATATTGCGGTGTTGTTGATCCCGCTGGTGAATTTCTGGCATAGTCTGTGAGCATGCGAGCCTGGAATCCATCGTATGACACTACATCTTGCGCTGAATAGTATTAGTTAGCTTCACCTAATACTATACATCTTTTGGCCTTTCCCAATGGGGGTCTGTCTTCGTTATGGGAGGTCGCCCAGCCTCATACAGAAATGCAGCCTAGGCTAGGTTCCGTTCTCGCACCTGCATATGAGACTAAGGACTATGTTTAAGAAATATAATCGAGGAACATGCCCACAAAACAATTAGTCCCAATAAGGCATGCTCAAAACATGATCGTGCATAGACCAAGGGGCACTAGTCTAACATGAGATCGCGAACCATGCCCAGAGAACATGATTGAGGAACATAGTACACGATCTTTTCATGTGATGCCCCTCTCATGCATATACCCTCCCGCTTCCCAAAGAATCACTTTTCATGATCTCTGATCACTGGAGACATGGCTCGCAATACGAACACTTGCCATGGCCTGACTGTACATTGAGCCATCTTGATCACACAGATGAACTGACATGATCAAGAAGACCGGCCGGTGACCCAGTCGATAGCGATCACCATCTGAGCTCATGCTCAGGGGCAACCAATGGTCTGATCCGTACCTATCTGCTAAAAGAATACAAACTTTGACCGTTTTCCCCGGCCTTGACTGCAGGCCATCTCGAGCAAACACCATAACTTAGTCTGCCAGAGATGTCCTGGGTGTGGACTGTCATCAACGTACCATGCATGTACACTTACTGAGACAGGATGAACCCAAGTCTTAGCAGCCCGAACCTGGCGCCGACTAGACGGTACCACAGTAGGATGTTAATTCATGCTTCGTTGGACACGGAGGCCTTCAGTATCTCTTCAGCCCTATACTCCGATTTTACTTACCCCCGGGCCCTCGTGAGCCCACTGCCGCCTGTTCTCGATAACCTTTCGAGAAGCCTATTGCTCTCTGGTATCGAAGGAGACGTCGCTAAATGGAGACGGTATGGAACTAAGCTCACTATACGGTGTGGGCTTGAGTTCACTGCACGTTAATAATGTTGTTCTTTGAGCCCCATATCGGGCGCCACTTGCAGGTCATGGGGTAGTATCGGGCCATTCTGGTGTCTGATGTCAACTCGCCGTGCCGCAAGTGCATGACGAATGATGACGCTGGTTAGCTGGTGATCCTGTATGATACTGCCCTACAGGTACCAAAGACCGGCTCCTAAGGCCGGTGGAACTCAATCATTCCAGTGGGACCGTGCGATCATCGTAGCGAACATTAAACACAACAGTCTCATGCCAAGAGTTTGTGTCACCAGTATGCGTGTCCATAGCAATTTCGTGATCTATGGACTTACAAGATTTGATTGGTGACTTAATTAAACTAAGTCAATACAATAGTTTTAGCTAAACAGACCGTCAAGTATGCTAGATAAAAATGATGAGCATACGAAAATACAAGACATAGAGACAGCCTGATGAACCTTTAAATGTGGGGCTCCCGGAGGTACCACACAGACTCGTAGGTCCGCAGAGGTACCCCCGCAAGGGAGGCTCCCATACACGAGACGTAACTAGTTAACTTAATATAGACTATTATACCTCTAAGCTGAAAGGAAAGAAGATTATCTTTGTAGCGACGGAAAATTATATGCCTCACGTGGGGACTACTCCTATTGCCAGTTTGGTTAAGGAGTATTATCCTCGCGTGGACCATCGTCGCTGAATCCTTGTGAGAGGCAAGTGCGTCGCGTGGGCCTCCGTCATAGGAAAATGTCACCACTGCTTAAAGCGGGGGAAGAGTAGTAGTAAAAAGGGGGCCCACTGTAATATTTAATCAATATACTACAAAGAAAAGACCATACCAAGTGAGATTAAGACTATAAGGTTAGGTGCTGTTTTACGTGAAGACGGAACGAACGACTCCCTAAGGATTCCCTCGTCACCGTCTTATGTAACTCTCAGTATGCTGAATTAGTAGTTGCTGCTTTTATTTATGCGGGCCTTCTTCTATGCTTATCCTATTATTTAGATTTTAGAGACAAGAACTATTTTTGGCCGCAACTGGCTGGCGTCTACCTAGCTTTTAGATATGGCTATCATTGAGAACAGATGCCCTGAGACATCAATACTGAAGACAGCGTGCATGCGTGTTACCTAGTAAGATCTCCGAACTGGATAAGAATCTGGACATCTCGCTCTGTAACCACATAAAACGTTACAGGACATTGGTTACTTTTCACAAAAGCATTTTTAGGCAACTGATCTATCATTAGGGTGGGGGTAGGAGAGACGAATACCCACCATAAATGTCGTTCCCATGAGGGCGTGGCAGATCTGAATATCATGCCCAGACATTGTTACTGAATTCGGTGGGGATGCGCATCTCGCCTGTCACCAGGTCCTATGGAACTCACTTTTTAACCTGTCGTTAGGTTTAAATACAAGCTGCCCAGTTATGCAATGCGGTGCGGGAGGATTGTTCAGCAGATTAAAGAAAATAAATAATTAAGACATGTTTTCGCCGTGCTTTCCTACATGGGAAAATGTGCTAACTACTAAGTATCCGATGATACCCGGGAAATGCGTGTGACACCACACCCTGGCCATCACCGCTCGGAAACCCCAATAGTTTCCCAGGGTCGGATCAGTCCATGGTGCGGATAGGGACATCCACACAATTAAGAAGCCATAAGGCTTAGTGGAACATGAAGAGAGATAACAAACTTTAGAAATATGAGGCCTTTTAGGCATTTTGGCGAATCTTACACAACCTTGCCGGAGTGTGGGGCTAAATTATCGCAACTACCGTAAAAGAGGCCTACACTACATGGTTCTTAATGAAGAAATTGTCTCTAATCATATTAAACCTATCCTATCGAGCTGAATAGAAAAGGTTTTTAGTCGGTAGCATGCCGGGATAAACAGAGTTATAGCACGGACAGGTACCTCAGTGAAAAATTGTTGGTGGCGGGAGAAAGTGCTGCATATATAAATGTTGCTGTATAGTGTTTCCTTCGTGCACTGCAGTCCTATATTTTCTACAAATAAACAAAACATATGGACTGATGGCCACTGGCCATATATAAACTAACCAGAGCAATTAATACAGTATGAAATGATAAGAATAATATATCTATAGTACAGGTTAAGGAAACTACTACGGTGCGGTTAGCGAAAACACCTTACAGAAAATAAGAATAACTATAAACAAATACAGAAATTATAACTAGCGGTCCTAAGACAGTTACGTTACCTTTTAGTCAGCGGGACCATTTATACAGATACGATCTAATTATCAAAGATATAATTAACGGAATAATTAAAATGTCAAGTATAGTTACTTGAATAATCGGTAGCCATTCTTAAGTCTGGGCTATCGTGTTACAGAAATGTATACGTCACTCTAGGTTGATATGAGTTGATGCATTCCCAGGAAGCTGGAAAGTTCCCGCAGGCTAGTTCCCGCAAACAGGATTCCTGCAAGCAGCTCATGACGGGAGGTTGATCGAACTCAGGACTGTGATCACAATATAGAATGTCTAACGAGTAGTCAGCAAGAGATACAATAACATTACTGCTGTGACGAAAGTTCCCGTACACCGATGGTACAGATGGAAGTTGACAGCAACCCGATCATAAGCGGAGGTTGTTTAATGCAGATGAAGATACATAATTAAGCTTAACGGTGCGGGGTACGTCAACCAGCTCTGAAGACGTACTGGGCAAAGTTTACTTGCTGAGGTCGAAAAGTTTAGCTGAACCTGCACGACATCAGTGCGGGGACGGTTAAATAACCACTTTTTGGCGTGGCTGGCAGATCCAATGAGTCATCCACCAAAGAACGTCGCTGCCTCTACATCTGTAGAATCACATTTTCAGGCCGGGAAAGGCCTCACCGCAAGTTTGTGTTCCGAATGAGTTCTTGATATATTCATGAACAATATCTACAAAGATCCAAAAATTCTCCCACAAGGAATGGGAGTTACAAAATTGCTTTAGTGTGGTGGGTTGGGTTACTGCTGGCTACGGGAGAGAAACCGACAAAAAGCGAAGTGATCTGTGTCATTTATGTCGTGCTGATCGTAGCTGACACAGGTCCAACCTATTCGGCCCCTGGCCGAGGATGCTCTCGAGTTCTGGATCTTCGCTCCTTTTATACTACTCGTGACGTCACATGCGCAGGCTCCAGCCAATCATCGGTCGAGCAACAGCCAATCAGCGCGGAGCTAATAATACCGCAGTCGAATGTTCTAGAACATTCTAGAAGTTCTGTTTACACGTGGTTATGACGTCACGGCAATATTTTGAAGATAATCTTATCGATTTTGAAATGGTTTACAGATTTGGAAAGCCCGTCAAATTCTGGACTTGATTCATGCCAGACTCCGCTGGAAGAGGTGATTCAAAAGGATTAGATTGTACCGTCTCGGTACACTAAACGCGTCGTCCTATCTTGGTCGTAAAATTACGCGCTCTGTCAAAAATAGCATCTAAGCGTGAGCATGCACACTATGCGCTTTAACGAACGTAGTCGTTTTTTTATAACGCGATATCTCCCATAGGCCCATATACGCTTATGGCTCTACCCAGGGGGGCGTGTTCAGGGAACGAATCCAGGACGGGCGGCGCGTACCCAGCTTGGCTGGTACGGCTGGTACTGGTCCGGTCGATCCGAACTACAATATTGTGTATCTAGATAAAACCTTTCTGCTACTCTGAAAGAATTCAAGATATACCACGCACATTATTATTATCTGGTTGCTTTGAAATTCAGATTCTCGGACTCTAAAGTTTAATCAGTTAACGACATAGGGCCTGCATCATGTTGCAACAGACCTTTACACTCTGTCAATCCATGATATGCCGTCATAATTAACTACGCGACATGTAGAATGGCATCATATTCAATGACATTATAATGACGCCAAGAATGACGTCGATAAGTACGCCACGAACGCATAACTGAATACGTACTATGCGTTGTTGTATGGATTTACTATTTAATACAGATTCTGTTGAATATGTTTGACCTAATTTGACTGGGCGCTGTCGCTGCGATAGGCAGCAACAGCGGCCAGTCAATTTGGTTTCAACTTATTTAACAGCTTATCTGTATAGTTTTCTGGAAATTGATGGTCAGTGAGTTCATGGATCGATCGACCACAACAGGTGCGGGTGAGGTGTGGGTGGGTATTTGCTACTGGTGGGCGAGGCATAGCTAAAACCGGAAAGGGCCATTCTGTTCGGGTAATATCGTAGATTGATTGCGCGAGTGGTGGTCACTATTGTAATGGGGGCTAGGATGATACTAATTAAGAATATTTATATTGGTCGTAGGTACAATGGGTATCAATTTTTCTGGTGAGTTTGTTTGTGGTTGCGTCGTGTTTATTTATCTGCCGACTACATTTCTCATGTGAATTAACTCTTGGTATGCTGAGTATTTTGAAAACTATGTGTCTGAACATTGTTGGTGGCTAGGCCACCAACAACCACCAGGCAATTTTCTTTCAAAATATTTAGCATTCCCAGAAATAGTTTCAATTTAAATTATTGTCTGGTGGCTTGCGGCAGTCAGACATTTAAACTCAATGGATTATATGTTATGCGCAGAAACTGATTTAGAGACACGTGACCCACGATTTATCGGCGCTTGGTGGTTGGGGTTCGTTGTCTTCTCTTCTGTTGCTTTCCTTGCCGCTGGTCCTATGATGCTATTCCCCAAGTGGATGCCAAATGGTCCAGTTGCTACGGCCCAACTCAAAGATAGGGCGCATAGTGGAAACCGATTGGCCATAGCACAAGACGGATATTCGGCAAACCAGAAATCGATAGTGGGTAGATTCTTAGCAGCAGTTAGAGGTAAGCTTATTAGATATACTATTCAAGCTGCTATGGACATTAGGTTATATGTAGCATCGGGTATTGCTACATAATGCATGTAGTGGCTTACACTAAGTGGAGTACCCGTACTTAAAGCGTCCACGTCAGGATTAGTAATACCTAAGTTTTAAAGTCATACTTAGATTAAATTCACCTGTGTATTTTAACACAAATTTTGAGTGTGTTCTCGAAAGCGTATGGTATATCTGGTGTGCATTGATCAAATGGAGGATTCCAGCTCATTCATCAATCATATGACGCCATAATCAACAGCGTGTCGTGTATGATGACGTCATAATCAATTACGGTATGAATAGTGTAGCTAAGTTTGTTACGAACGCTTAATTGATGACGGACTAAGCGTTGGTATACGAATTGTATGGAGTTACTATTCAATACACAAGATATTGAATATTTTGAAATTAATTTGACTGGGAGCTGTTGCTGCCATAGGCAGCAACAACACACAGTCGCGTTATTTTCAAAATATTCAACATGTTACCTGTATATTTCTCTGGCAATTAATAGGCAGGGAGTTCAGAGATCGATCGATCCCAACACGGGAGAAGTGTTGTTGGAGCTAAGCTAAAGATAGGTTGGGCACACCTAAAACTGGATTCCTCAATTGTCAATGCGTTGAGGTAAAGTGAACCCTCACCATTACTAATACCGGTTTCACTGTGTCATTGTAAGAAACTGCATACCTTGATATTTAGATGTGTGCGGGAGTGGACGTACCGCTACCGTACCAATTGTGGAAATGGCGTTGCTCATAATGTAATCCGCTGTTCTTAAAATTCGGGGGACATCAGATTATCCTAGTAATAGTAGTGTATAAGGCCATACACATCTGAGAAAGGTGTGCAGGTCGGTGGGCTACATATCCAGCTATCATCGCTTTATGATGTATCTTTAGTTTTTATATGTAACCTACACTTCTTCTGTTTCTAGATATGTTCCCTTCCCTGCTGAGACTCGTTACGAACCCAATGTTCCTGGCCCTTGTCTTCTGTGATTCAATTATGTCTCTAACAGTTTCTGGCAGAACCGCATTTTATCCAAAGTATATGCAGCAATACTTCCGTATTCCGATATCACGAAGTAACTTCTTCTTTGGTAAGATGATTTAGTCCTCTGGTCCAACAGACAATTACAAATAGGACTCTAGTTAGTGAAATAGTACAACCCACTAGGTAGAACGATTCTGATAGGGCTATGATATTGCTACATATGTCTATTTTATCTCTAGGGTGGATGTAGTGTTCAAAAGTGGTGCACACTTTTCGTATATATATTTCTAATAGGTCACTATTAGAAAAATAAAGAAATTAAAACTAAGGGGTACGGTTAGTTAAATGCAAATCGCTCGGCCAATTATGAGCCAGTGCCCATGAAATAATAATTATTTGAATCTAGTAATATTTAACCCAACGATTTAATACACAATTGGGGATTCCTGTCTTTCTCATCTTTTTCAAAACTCGCGAATGTCTGGTTGAATCCGATTAAATGAAAAATCATGACATAAAAATGGTTTTAATTTTTTTACGAAGAGGTGGGCACCCGGTAGAAAATGTCTGACATAGATCGGCCATAATCCTGTAGGGGCGATGCGCTTCAAACGGGGTGCAGTTCTAAAATATGAGAACCTTTCACATGTTCCAAAATAAAATGTGTACACATGAAAACTAGAGGGTTTTCCAAAACGCAAATATATCGGCATAATGTTGAATCAGTAATATGAAACAAATGATGGGTTGGTCTAATAATGATGCTCTAATGGCAAATTAACACACATGTATCTGGGCTTGCCATGCAAGTTTATATTTCTTGGTAAATTTAAGAAAATATGTGAGAAAAAAGTCAATTCTAATTTTAAAAAGGTATCTGTTGTATGCATCATGACTTTAGAAGTGTACAATATAAAGTGTAAAATTCACCATGTCAGTAAATATCGGGTGTCCGGGTTGCGCAAGACTTGCCCCGCATCAGCACCGTTGTCTTCTCCGCCGCTGAAGCATCAGTTCAAACAGGTTTCCTCCACAACAAACACGTTCTTTCTTACATCTACAGTGACGTGTACTACACCCTGTCTTACCTTTACATTGTGTGAGTCCTAGTACAACATCTCGAACAGGAGGATGGGCCATCATATTGGGAATAAGATGTCCATTAACATTAAACACCCAATCGTGCGCTTGTGCTCGGGGCAACTTCAGAATCTGATCTGTCGGATGCATCCTTATATAGGTTGAAAATGTTTCCAACCCAAGTGCAGCTCGAACGAATCCATTATAGGAGGTACCGTATCACTAGCTATGCACATTTTGCTGAATACGTCATACCTACAATCATCCATGATATCAGTTATTGATATATATATGTTTACTGTACACTATCGACGCTAAGGCCACCCCCATCCCCACAGCCTGGTCTCAAGTTCTTGCTGCATCTCGACCTAAGTACATAATGGGGGCTATCAGTTCTGGATTACTGCTTATAGCATCCTTTTCTTTCCAACTGAGATAAATGCGCTCGGTGAATCGCAGCCACATACGGAACTGACTGCTGGAAGTACGGGGGATAACCACTCAACCATAGCATGTGCAGTATCATGGATATGAGTGACTCCTTTTCCCAGCTAATGTTTTGAAAATATCCGAGACAGATTACTCAAACATCAGAATCGATACACCACAGTAAACTACTTCTCACATTCAGTACCTCAATTGCGTGGTGGATATGCACACACATTCTTGAGACAACCTATGTATGCTCTGATTCTAGGTCACCGAGCATGTACTGGCAATTTTGGTGTTACTATTACAACTTTTCTTGGAAACTTAAAACCGCCTGCCAATAAACCCTGTTCAAAATGCACAGGATTGCGACATTTGATCATTTGTGTTTTAAAGTATATCTCTTCATCATAGATCACATATGTCAAATTTGGCCGAATACCTTGAACATGCCTTGACATTAGTTCATCCTAGTATAAGCTGCAGGAAGGTATGTGGCAGAGGCTGGTATCA
>CM067375.1:18116769-18271769 GCA_034401795.1 Chaetoderma sp. LZ-2023a
ACAAGCCATACTCTATGGGTAAACACATATCCAATCAAAACCATAGAACTGACTGTGGTACAACCCATAATATACGGATAGGAAAAACATGACGGAGCATGCATAGATCTGACTGCAACACAACCCATAATCTACGGGTAAGACGCATATGAAAGACCATGCACAGAACTGACTGTAGCACAACCCATAATCTATGGGTAAGAAACATATGAAAGAACACGCATAGAACTGACTGTAGCACAAGCCATACTCTATGTGTAAACACATGTCCAATAAAAACAATAGAACTGACTGTAGCACAACCCATAATCCACAGATAGGAAACACATGAAAAGCACGCATATACGTGACTGTAACACAAGCCATAATCTAGGGGTAAGACACATATGAAAGAACATGCATAGAACTGACTGTAGCACAACCCATTATCTACGGGTAAGAAACTTATGAAAGAACAAACATAGAACTGACTGTAGCAGCACAAGGCATACTCTATGGGTAAACACATATCCACTAAAAACCTTAGAACTGACTGTAGCACAACCCATAATCTACGGATAGGAAACACATGAAAGAGCACGCATAGACCTGACTGTAACACAACCCACATTCTACTGGTAAGACACATATTGTAAATATGGGATTGTCTTGTGGGAGTCATGACCCCGCTGGATGTCTTATATTTTCGAGTAAGTCCTGAAGAAATTATACTTTGAAAATACAAGGTGAGCTAATGGACCAGTTGACATTTATGCTTTAATATTTAATTTGATAAATTGTATCAGCCAGTGCTGATGATATTGTTTACAGGTTAGGTTTCCAGTAAATGGATGGAGTGCTAATATAGCACGCTGGAATTAAATTGACAAAGTTTTTTAATCATATTTGAAATAAGGGAATTGATTAGAATAGATCCCAAGGTTCTGAATTGATGTGTATTTGAAAATAGTTTGAATCAAAGTTGTTGCTGTTCAGTCGGCACACACTTTTATAATATTCAGCAGTCGTTGGAATCGATAGTTTAGAAAAGAATCGATGTATACTAATCAGTGGAATCGAACGTGATACACACACATAGTTGATGACGTAGGCATTCTAGATTCTCACATGAGAATGGAACAAAACCAGCTGGCAATGAGATCATACAGCTCATGTGCCTATTCACCCTAGTATACTACAGGCTTATCCATCGATAGGCAACGAACAGGACATGGACATTGTAGCGTCCTGTAGGCATTAATAACAGAATCGAAATTTGTGTATCAACTATATATCACTCATACAATGGCATCCAACAACAACATATTCCATAATGTTGTTAGTTAGCTGACAGATCGCATCAAATCAGAACCAGTCGCCACCGCTTTGCCTATGTTAGGCAGCATCTCCATAGAAGAATAGTACAGAGTTTGATTGGTCAGGATGACATCATAATCAATGAGTGTCGATCAAACTCTGTAGCAAAGAATAAAGAAGAATAGATTTTACATCCAACAACGAAATGAAAGGATCGTTGATTGGTCAGAAGAACTTCCAGGAAGGAATAAGCAGAGGTTGATTGGTGGACTGATTGTTCGGTGTGCTTATGACGTACCTAGAAGAGTCATTCGAACAGATTCAGGAAGAATCTTATTATTACGATAAATATAGAACCTGAGAATCAGGAATTCAGATACTATAAAAGATGCACTTTCATGCTTAGGAAGTCATTCACGCTGATGTTCAGTACTCGTATTAAGAGATAGCTATAGTCAGACTTCGAGTAGCTTTAGGCACTTTGTTTGTTTCGTACAATTTAATTGTACTAGTTTGGCTATGAGCGATCTTGCTCTCAAATAACCGTTTGTAGATTTGTACAAAGTTTGTTTAAATAAATTCATCAACTTACGTATGAGTAAGTCCAGCGTTTGTCAGTCAGTTAGTTTAGAATCTAATCTTGAGTTGAAGGCAACCTTCAATCCTTACCGGGTATCTTCATCGTCAGATCAGGCACAGCAGTCTCTTGTAGAAATATCGTCATTCACAAGCTTTACTACGAGGCGAGCTTAGACTGCCACGTTCCTTCTCCGCCATCGGCTAGCGTGTTGTCGCAGCAAAACTCCATCTTCGCCACCGGTGCCGAAGCGGGACCACCGACCCGTTAGTAAGAAGTTAGTTCACCCGAAGATCGAAAATCTTCAATATGAAATAACATGCATAGAACTGATTGTAGCACAACCCATAATCTATGGGTAAGAAACATATGAAAGAACAAGCATAGAACTGACTGTAACATAACCAATCATTTACGGGTAAGAAACATATGAAAGAACATGCACAGAACTATATGAAAGAACGTGCATAGAACTGACTGTAGCACAACCCATAATATATGGGTAAGACACATATGAAAGTCCAAGCACAGAACTGACTAACATAACCCATAATCCATGGGTAAGAAACACATGAAAGAACAGGCATAGCACTGACTGTAACATAACCCATAATCTAGGGGTAATAAACATATGACGGAACAAGCATAGAACTGACTGTAACATAAGCCATACTCCATGGACAAGACACATATGAAAGAACAAGCATAGAACTGACTGTAGCACAACCCATAATCTACGGATATGAAACACATGAAAGAGCACACATAGAACTGACAGTATCATATCCCATAATCCACGAGTAAGAGACATATGAAAGAACAAGCATAGAACTGACTGCAGCACAACCTATAATCTATGGCTAAGAAGCATATGAAAGAGCACGCATATAACTGACTGTGGCTCAACCCATAATCAACGGTTTGGAAACACGAAAGGGCACAAATAGAACTGACTGTAGCACATCCCACAATCTACGGGTGAGACACATATGGAAGAACATGTATAGAACTGGCTGTAGCTCAACCCATAATCTACGGGTAAGAAAGAACAAGCATAGAACTAACTGTAGCATAACCCCATAATCTCGGGTAAGAAACATATGGAAGAACACGCATAGAACTGACTGTAGCACAACCCATAATCTACGGGTAAGAAATATTTCAGACACCAAGCATAGAACTGACCATTCCACAATCCATAATCTATGGGTGGAAACATATGAAATAACAAGCATAGAACTGACTGTAGCACAGCCCGCAATTTACGGGTAGGAAAGATATGAAAGAGCACGCATAGAACTGACTGCAGCACAACCCATAATCTATGGGTAAGAAACATATGCAAGAACAAACATAAAACTGACTGTAGCACAACCCATAATCTATGGGTAAGTAACATATGAAAGAACAAGCATAGAACTGGCTGTAACATAACCCATAATCTACGGGTTAGCCACATATGAAAGACCAAGCATTGAACTGACTACCCTAACCCATAATCCACGGGTAAGAAACATATGAAAGAACAGGCATAGCACTGACTGTAACATAACCCATAACCTACGGGTAAGAAACATATGAAAGAGTACACATATAACTGACTGTAGCACATCCCACAATCTACGGGTGAGACACATAAGAAAGAACACGCATAGAACTGACTGTAGCACAACCCATAATATATGGCTGAGAAACATATGACAGAATAAGCATAGGACGGATTGTAGTACAGCACGTACTCTACGGCTAGGAAATATATTAAATAACAAGCATAAAACTGACTGTAGCACAACCCACACTCTATGGATAAGAAACATATGAAAGAACAAGCAGAGAACTGACTTAGCACAACACATAATCTACGAGTAGGAAACATATGCAAGAAAAAGCATAGAAGTGACTGTAGCACAGCCCGCAATCTACGGGTAGGAAAAATATGAAAGAGCACGCATAGAACTGACTGCAGCACAACCCATAATCTATGGGTAAGTAACATATGCAAGAACACGCATAAAACTAACGGTAGCACCACCCATAATCTATGGGTAAGAAACATATGAAAGGACAAGCACAGAACTGACAGTAACAGAACCCATAATCTACGGGTTAGACACATATGAAAGACCAAGCATAGAACTGACTACCATAACCCATAATCCACGGGTAAGAAACAAATGAAAGAACAAGCATAGCACTGTCTGTAACATAACCCATAATCCACTGGAAAGAAACATGAAAGAACAAGCATAGAACTGACTGTATCACAACCCATAGTCTACGGATAAGAAACACATGAAAGAGCACACAAACAACTGACTGTAGCACATCCCATAATCCACGGGTAAGAAACATATGAAAGAACAAGCATAGAACTGACTGCAGCACAACCTATAATCTATGGCTAAGAAGCATATGCAAGAAAACGCATAGAACTGACTTAGCACAACCAATAATCTACGGATAGGAAACACATGGAAGGGCACACATAGAACTGACTGTAGCACATCCCACAATCTACGGGTGAGACACATATGAAAGAACACTCATAGAACTGACTGTAGCACAACCCATAATATACGGCTGAGAAACATACGACAGAATAAGCATAGGACGGATTGTAGCACAGCACATACTCTACGGCGAGGAAACATATGAAAGAAGAAGCATAGAACTGACGGCAGCTCAACCCACAATCTACGGGTAAGAAAGAACAAGTATATAACCAACAGTAGCACAACCCCATAATCTCCGGGTAAGAAACATATGAAATAACAAGCATAGAACTGACTGTAGCACAACCCATAAACTGAGGGTAAGAAACATATGAAAAAACAAGCATAGAACGGTCTGTACCACAATCAATAATCTAACAGGTAAGAAACATATGAAAGAACGCGCATAGAACTGACTGTAACACAACCCATAATCTACGGGTAAAAAAAAATGCAACAGCAAGCATAGAACTGATTGTAGTACAACCCCTAATATACGGGTAAGAAACATATGAAGGAACAAGCATAGAACTGACTGTAACACAAACCCATAATCTACGGGTATGAGACATATGAAAGAACAAACATATATATACATTAGGTAGAAATGTGGCAGCCAGTTTTGGCCTAGTTGTTCTGTTCATGAGTCGAGCCACAGCTGCGGTATAGCTCAGAACAAAAGAGATGCATGTTAGTATGTATTGTCATCTTGAATATTCTGAACATAATTTGATTGACTTAGGCAGCTACGTCTTCCAATCCAATGGACCGTTCCAGTGTATTCACATGTGGACATTAGCAATGCATAATCAACAGCAGCAACAGCCAGTCAAATAAATTTCAAACATTTCCACAGCTTACATGTATAGTTACCTTGATATTCGGATTCTGGGAATTCAGGGTCCAGTCGATCCCAACACAGGCGAACCGTGGGTGGAGCTTAGCTAGAAATGGACGGGGAATAATTAGAAATGAATCACTCCATTTGATCTTTGGTGAATTTACAATTTAATAAACATTCTCCTGAATGGTTTGACAGTAGTTTGTCTGAGAAACCCTTGCTATTTTATAGTTTGAAAACAGACACGTCATTCCCACAAGACGCATGGGTAGAGTGCGCTAATAGTGGAACATATGTGGCAGATACAAGAGTAGCACGAATAGTCAGTGATTGCAGACATCTGCCTCCCATTTTTTACATTACAAAACAGATTTCAGATTTTTCAGATTGTTCCACGGAGTTTCTGGAGTTTTTACGGATTTTCCGGATTTCATCGGATTACACGACATCTTGTGGACTCCTGGTGTATTGCCACTTCCTTTATTGTGTTACAATTCTATTAAACCTGACCATAATATCAGGGATATCAACAGATCCAGTTTTATATCCGATCCAGATAGCAGTCTTGAAATCCGCTTGCAGGGCAACGCTTAACTTGTGCTAAAATTTGAGCTGAATAGGACAAGCAGTTTTTTTAAATACAGGTGCAAGAGGAGTGCCACTGACGCACGCACGCACAAGCACACCCACACATATCTTCATCACTGTACTGGTCAAGCGTAAGAAGACCAATCAAAGATTGCAAGTCATCGCTATCTCGTTGGCTATCAGTCGAATTTTTCCGATTCTTAAAAAATTGTTCTAATGTTCCAGATTTTCAGACCATAACTATGTTGTAGAATCCTAATATAAGGTCACCCCCTGTCTTGTATTAATATGTCAGCGAAATTAGACACATGATGTTCGATGCAGACAAATGTAGTTCGGATCGACCGGGTGGGTACCGGCCGTGCCAGCCAAGCTGGGTACGCGCCGCCAATCCTGGATTCGTTCCCTGAACACGCCCACTGGGTAGAGCCATAAGCGTATACAAGCCTATGGAAGAGATCGCGTTATAAGAACGACCACGTTCATTAAAGCGCATAGTGCGCATCCGTATGCTTAGATGCTATTTTTGACAGAGCACGTAGTTATGACCAAGATTGGATGACGCTTATATTGTACCGAGAGGGTACAATGTAATCCTTTTTAATTACCTGGTTCCGCTGAGAATCAAGACCAGAATTCGACGGGCTTTCCGAATCTGTAAACCATTTCAAATCGGTTAAGAAATGGCTGAGTTATTCACAGAAAACCCCTTTTAGGTTGGACCTGTGACAGCTACTATCAGCACGACAGGCATCACGCATATCATTTCACTTTCTGTCGGTTTTTCTCCCGCAGCTAGCAGTAACCCAACCCACCACACTAAAGCAAGTTTTAACTCCCGTGCTTACGGGAGCATTTTTTAACTTTTTAAATATTGTTCACGAATATATCAAGAGCTAATTCGGAACACAAACTTGCGGCGAGGCCTTTCCGGCCTGAAAATGTGATTCTACAGATGTAGAGGCAGCGATGTTCTTTGGTGGATGTCTCGCCGGATCTGCCGGCCATGCTAAAAGTGGTTATTTAACCGTCCCCGCACTGATGTCGTGCATGTTCATCTAGACTTTTCGACTGCAGCAAGTAAACTTTGCCCGATACGTCTTCAGTGCTGGCTGACGTACCCCCGCACCGTTAAGCTTAGTTTCGTATCTTCATCCACATCTAACAACTCCCACTTGTGATCGGGTTGTTGTCAACTTCCATCCGTACCATCGGTGTACGGGAACTTTCGTCACAGTAGTAATGTTATTGTATCTCTTGCTGACTACTCGTTAGATTCTATATTGTGATTACAGTCCTGAGTTCGATCCGCCCCTGTCATGAGCTGCTTGCAGGAATCCTGTTTGCGGAAACCAGCCTGCGGGAACTTTCCAGCTTTCTGAGAATGCATCAACTCACGTCAACCTAAGAGTGATGTATTAATTTCAGTAACACGATAGCCCAGACTTAAGAATGGCTACCGATTATTCAAGTAACTATACTTAACTTTTTCATTATTCTGTTAATTATACTTTTGCTAATTATATCGTACCCGTGTAAAAGGTCCCGATGACTAAAAGGCACCATAACGGTCTTATGACTGCTTGTTATAATTTCTGTATTTGTTTATAGTTATTCATATTTTCTGTAAGGTGTTTTCGCTAACCGCACCGTAGTAGGTTTCTTAACGTGTACTATAAAGCTATTATTATGATCATTTCATACTGTATTGATTGTTCTGGTTAGTTTAAGTTTATGGCCAGTGGCAATCAGTTCATATGTTTTGTTTATTTGTTGAAAATATAGGACTGCAGTGCACGTAGGAAACACTATACAGCAACATTTATATATGCAGTACTTTCTCCCGCCACAACAATTTTTCATTGAGGTCGCTGTCCGTGCTATAACTCTGTTTAGCCCAGCATGCTACCAACTAAAAGCCTTTTCTATTCAGCTCGATAGGATAGGTTTAATCTGATTGGAGACAATTTCTTCGTTAGGAAACCCGTAGTGTACGCCTCTTTCCCGGTAGTTGCGATAATTTAGCCCCGCACTCCGGCAAGGTTGTGTACGATTGGCCAAAAATACATAAAGGGCCTCTAAGTTATTGTCTCTCTTCATGCTCCACTACGTCTTATCGCATTTTAATTGTTTGGATGTCCCCATCCGCACCATGGGCTGATCCGACCCTGGGAAACAATTGGGGTTTCCGAGCGGTGATGGCCACGGTATGGTATTACATACATTTCCCTCTATATCCTCGGATACTTAGTAGTTAGAACCTTTGCCAATGTAGGAAAGCACTGCGAAAACATATCTTAATTATTATTTTCTTTAATCTGCTGGACATTCCTCCCGCACCGCAGTGCAAAGCTGGGCAACTAGTCTTTAAATCTAATGAGAAGTTAAACGGTTAGTTCCATAGGACCTGGTGACGGGCGAGATGCGCATCCCCACCGAATTCCGTAAGAATGTCTGGGCATGATATGCAGATCTGCCACGCCCCCACGGGAAGGACATTTACGGTGGGTATTCGGCTCTCTTACCCCCACCATAACGATAGATCAATTGCCTAAAAATGCTTTTGTGAAAAGTAACCAGTGTCGTGTGACGTTTTATGTGGTTACGTAGTGAGATGTCCGGATACTTATCAAGCTCTGAGATCTTACTAAGTAACGTGTATGAGCGCTGTCTTCAGTATTGATGTCTTAGGGCATCTGTTCTCAATGACAGCCGTATCTAAAAGCTAGGTAGACACCCGCCATTTGTGGCTTAAAATAATTCTTGTCACTAAAAACTAAATACTGGTAAGAATAGAAGAAGTCCCGCATAAATAAAGCGGCAACTACTAATTCTGCATACTAAGTGACGTGGGAATCCTTCGAGAATCGTTCATTTCGTCTTCACATAAAACAGCACGCAGCGTTATAGTCATAATCTCACTAGATATGGTCTTTTCTTTACAGCATTTTTTGTTAAATATTAGAGTGGGCCCCTTTTTGCCTACTACTCTTCTCTTGCTTTAAGCAGTGGCGACATTTTCACGTGACGGAGGCCGGCGTGAGGCACTTGCCTCTCGCAAGGATTCAGTGATGACGGTCCATGCGAGGATAATACTCCATCAGGGCTGAATCGTGGACGATCACGACAAAGACCCGATTACGGGCATATACATAATCCTTCAGACTAATATCGTTCACCTGTGTCATCTACGGAGACCATATGGTCGGGTGACAATACATATTACAGACAACCTCCCGCACCACTCCCTTCTAGCGCAATGCTATACTCGCGGGGAACACTGCAGCTTCATCATGAGGAATCGGCACCACCTTTTCGCTGGTACATCAGTCATGCTACACACCACAACCGTCAGCCGACTGCACCACCCCAGGAAGAACGCCCGCATAATCTCCATAATATTCCGCCTCCCGTCTATAGAGCCATGCCGGTCTATGGTTCTACAACAGGGAAGGATTCATTAAATTGGAGTACGCGTGTTCTCGCTCCTTGGCATCGGCATCGACGAGAAACACCACCACCACCACCACCTGCACAATGACCAGCCTCAGAATACTCGTCAGTCTCGCAGATACCACTACCACCTGGATTTCAACCACTTCATTCTTCCCGTGGTCTTTGCTGAGTCATTCTCCTTCCCGAATTTAGTGGAGAAAATGACTGGCCAACTACAAAATATAGTTCGAGATAATAAGTCGGACTAACCGCTGGAACGATCAGCAACTGGGTGAATATCTCGCTGCAAAGCTTTCCGGAAAAGCCCTTCAAGTTCTTGCGGATCTCGGGATTAACTACACACCCACCTACACCCAATTGGAATGAGCATTGACGGAGCGATTTGGCGACACAGCTATTGGAGAAACAAGTTGTCTCCAACTAAAAAATCTCTGACGATGCGTGGGAGAAACGCTTCCAGAGTTGGCCAGTCGAATCAGAAGGCTAGTCACCCGCGCATATCCGAGCACCAACACAGAAGGCGTAATCCATCTGCATCTTGATACTTTCATCGATGCATTGAGCAGTGAACTCGCCTTGAAAGAAAAGTTATTTCTTAGCGACCACAGTAGTTTGGCACAATTAACGGCAACCGCGGTCCGCATAGAAAACTTTCTGGAGCGTGAAAAGAGTAACTGACGCCGTAACTGACGCCAACTCCACCCTATCTACAAGATAGAGGGTGCCCCTGTCGCCACGCTCATTAGTGCTCCCCCAGATCATCAACACCAACCGCTCAAACATCACCACAACCAAATGTACAATATTCCAATCAGAATCAAGTGCCTGGAGGAAGGGGGCGTGCCAGTAGAGGAAGCTATACTGGGGCCCCCGGGTGCGAGAACCAGCGCAACAATAACAATGGCAACATGAAGGAATGCATAGACGAGATCAACAAGCAGATCTCCACATTAACTAATTTAGTGACAACGCTCAGCACAAACCTCGCCACCACCCACTTTAGGACAACAAACACCAGCAACACCGCACTACCACCAAACACATGTAACGGATGCGGTCAGCCAGGCCATTGGAGGGACTGGTGTCCTAACCAACCTCCATCCACACCACCTGCCCCTGACCACAGCACACCACAACCGGAGAAGCCATCAAACTCTTGAGGGCACCGAACAGAGAGTCACCTCGGTGCCCGTATCCGCTTTCCGGCTCAACTGCAGCCTCCGTACGACAACGTTCGGTGGCCAACAATCACCCACCAAAATCAGCTTTTGCACCTACACCAAAACGGACGGCTTCGAATACGTCAATGCCTACGATGCCTCCTACATCCGCAGCATCGCCATCCCCCTCTTTCTCCGCACATAACAAGCCTTATTTGCTGTGTAAAACAGCAGTGGAAGGGTGTAGCACCTCCGCTGAAACAACGTTTTCTTCTTCTGCTTCTTTTCAATCGCTGGTATCACACTTGGAGAGCCGTTCTCAAGATGAAATCTGTGGTTTTCTGCAGTTCTTCCACAGGCCCATACAGCTTTTCTAGAAAAGAGGTTGACAAAGGCCAGATCTCTTCTCTCAGCAGCTGATACGTACTGCAACATTGAAGTATGTGCTCTGTGGTCTGCTCTGTTTCTCCACAAGTACAAGCTGGCGATGTCGTAAGGTGGAACCGCCTGTACATGTGTTGGTTTAGTCTGTTATGTTCAGTTCTGAGACGAAAAATGGTCGCTTGCTCTGGCCTCGAGAGATAATGGTAGGCATCTTCTGATTGAGGTGTTCTATATAGTGACTTGATGATAGTCTTCATCTCTGTATGTGTAACCATGTTTCCTGTCTGATTCTCTTCTGCACCCACCTTTGCCATCTTGTCTGCTTCCTCATTTTCTTGGACTCCACAGTGTGAGGGGATCCACTGCAATGCTATCTGAAAGCATTTGATGGCTTGTAGTGCTTCTTCAAGTTGTGGCAGCTTACATTTGGTGATAGCCTCAAGGACGGAGCGGGCATCAGATAAAAAGACAATCTGTGCAATAGGGTCTGCTGTTCTGGTGATGGTATTAGCTGCATGGACCAGTGCTTCGACTTCAGCTCTGTAGTTTGTGCAGTGTTTGCCTGTCGGTATTGCAGCTGACTCATGTTGTCCGTTTGGATACTGTATGTGCAGTCCGGCACCTGCGCTCCTAATTGCGTCTTTGGCTGATCCATCTTTGTAGATCCTTATCCATGTCTCCTGAGGGTACATTTCTTCCAGCATGGCTAGGGTCAGGGCCTTCTTGCTCACATCACTGTGTTCATCTTTGGTTGTGAGATGAGGTACTGTGGTGCGAATAGCTATGCTCTCTGGTTTGTTTTCCCAGGGTGGAGGATCAAGGGTGTGGTTTGGGTCTTCTATTTGTGCTGGCAACATTTCTTGGTGTTTCCTTTGAAGTGCTTTTGTCTCTTTCACAAAACTTGATCTTTTAAGTCTTCCTGATGACAGCTGTGCTTGCCTGATCTTCATCGGGTGGTTGTTGAACGATTTGAACTTTGCATCTTGGATCAGTGCTTTGCATTCCCTTCCTTTACTAAGTGGGGGAATGCCTGCTGTCTGCTCCATTTTTTCTATTGGTGTTGATCTCATCCCACCAGTGAGGATGCGCAGTGCCTGGTTTTGTACTCTGTCGAGGTTCTGTTGATGAGATTTAGCTGCTGTCATCCATGAGCTGGATCCATACTCAAGGTGTGGTCGTACGGCACCTAGGTAGATGGTCTTGAGGGTCCTTTCATTGGCACCCCACTGTGTTCCTGCCAGCTTCCTCATGATGTTTAGCTTGCTTCTGGCCTTTGCCTCTGCGTTCTGGATGTGCTCCTTCCATGTTAATCTTCTGTCATAGGTGCCTCCCAGGTATGTCTGCTGGTCCTCGTACTCAAGTGGAGTACCGCCCAGTGTCAGATTGCCAATCTTGGTTTTGGTGGACAGTGAGAATAGCATGGCTGATGATTTTTCTTTGTTGATGGTAATACACCAGCGATTGGCTCAAGCTGTAATTCTGTCCAAGGCGAGCTGCATTCGGTACGTGGCAGTCGTTGTGTACTCCTCGGTGCACAAGAGTACGAGGTCATCTGCATAGAGGGCTGCTTGGATCCCATTGAGCAGCTCCGCTACACTGTCATTAATGAAGAGTTTGTGATAATACTCCGCCTTGACATTTGGAGATCGAAACAACGTTTTTGCAAGCACCACGTCCCGCCAACAAGACACTGAATTCTCGGTGTCTTTTGGTGGTATGCAAAACACTGCCCCCGCCAACATCATCTCCCGCATCCACAGACAGCAGCGACTCAGGAGGGATGGTTCAACCTGCCGCATGGATTCGCATGCGCCGACGTAGACGGGGAGAAACACGTCCCTGGTGGCATCACTGTTTATTCTGTGCTTCACCAAAACATACAATTGAGCATTGCAAGAAATGGCTTGCGCAAGTGGAGCTTATCCATCATCCTGTATGCACCACTGTCTACACTAATACTGCATACCCTAAAACAGCAACATCTCCATCATCATTGCTACACCCAGCTCTGCATTCATCGCAGTCCTCACAGCAGCAGCGACGACGAACTAGCCCCTTCATCACTCAGCCATCCACCACATTAAAAGAGGCAATTCGGAAACAGTCAGATTACATACAGAGTGATTCCGCTCCGACACCATTGTCGCAGACAGCGTCATTGGAAACTCTTCCACAGGTACACCGCAAAGTAATATACAAATGTGCTTGTCTGTTCAGTGGCGTTTCCACCAGTGCCACCGTCGATACTGGCGCTTCAATCACGGTATTTAACAAGCGCTTATATGAGAGCATCCCACCTCATAAGAAGCCTCCCCTTAAACCTACAAACATTTACATATAGACGGCTAGGGGAGCTGATGTGCCCGTAGCCGGTGTAGTCAATTTAGTCATCCAAATAGAGGAGATGCAATTCATACAGCGAGTTGTCATGGCCTCTATTCACAACGATGCCCTCCTTGGCTCTGATTTCCTCAGTGCCAGCGAAGCCATCATACATTGCAAACAACAGGAACTTGACATACACGGCCGACGAATACCTTTTGGACCAGCATCATCCTTATAGGACACGTGTGCTGTAATATTATCAAGTACAGCCACAGTTTAGCCAGGACAGCAACACATCTCATGGGCCACCGCACCACAGTTAGGAAGCAACACACACATCGCCATGCTGGAACCCGATCCTGCTTACATGATCGCCTCACAATGTGCAAGTCCCTGCATGATAGTAGCCACTACTAATAAAGAAAATATACCTTTTAGAGTGTTCAATGGTACCGCAGACCCCATCACTCTGGAACCAGGAGTACGCTGCTGCCATTTAGTGGACATAATCTCATTGGAATCACCTACACGTACTGATACACCACTGCATATGACTGATGATTTACCCAAACACTTACATAATTTATATCTACATGCCACAGTTGGATTACAGCAATCACAGAAACATGAAATTCGGAAGTTACTGCACAAATATCGGGATAGTTTTTCCTCCGGAGACATGGATCTCGGAGAGACTCATCTCATACGACACTCCATCGACACAGGCAATAATCGCCCATACATCAACCGGTACGACGTCTTCCCATTGATAAGAAAGCAGAAGCACATGAACAAGTGAATGACATGTTGTGGACCAATATTATTGAAGCCTCAGCCACTCCATTGGCTAGCCCAATAGCACTAGCAGGCAAAAAGGATGGAACCTTGCGGTTTTGCATTGACTACCACCGCCTTAATGATCTTAGCGTTTAGGACGCTTATCCATTGCCACAGATAGATCAGGCCGTGGATTCCATGTCCGGAGCCAAGTGGTTTTGTACCCTTGACTTAGCTAGCGGTTACAGGCAAGTAGTCATGGATGAAGCCGCATTCGTTTGTAGGGATGGACTTTTCCAATTTCGCAAGATGCCCTACGGGATGTGCAACACTCCCAGAACTTTTGAATGACTCATTGAGCAGGTATTAACCACCCTGCAATGGGAAATCTGTCTTTGTTACATCGATGATGTAATAGTCTTCGGACCAACGTTTGAGCAAACCTTAATAAATCTCGACACTGTGCTTTCCCGCTTCCGCACGACCAATTTGAAACTCAAACCTAAGAAATGTCATCTCTTTAGACAGAGCATTGAGTTCCTGGGACACATCATGTCCGGTGATGGGGTGGCTACTCAGCCATCAAAAACAAAGGCAGTAGCAGAGTGGCCAAAGCCCTCTTCAGTTACAGAGACACTGAGTTTTCTTGGCTTATGCCAGTACTATCGCCGTTACATCCAACATTTCAGCGAGATTGCGTCACCCCTCTACAGGATCACCGAAAAAGTTCGACCATTTGAGTGGACGAGTGAGTGTGAAGGCTCATTCAGGGCATTGAAGGAACTCTGGACAACCTCCCCGATTCTTGCTTATCCTAATCCAAACCTCGATTTCATCTTAGACACTGACGCGTCAGCTTATGCTATCAGCGCGGTTCTATCCCAGGTCACAGAAGACGGAACGGAGCAGGTATTGAGTCATGGTTCATGTACTCTGAATACAATGGAGAGAAGATACGCAACCACCACTTCGTCAAGTATTATAAACACTTTCTGTACGGGCGCCCTTTTACACTCCGTACAGACCATGCCTCACTACGATGTCTCAGGATTTTGAAAAATCCGGATGGCCAGGTAGCGAGATGGCAGGAATCCCTGCAGGCCTCTAACTTCAACGTAGTTCACCATCCCGGCAAATTGCATGGGAATGCCAACGCCCTCAGTAGAATCGGCGGAGAGACTGAACACGAAGAGGCCACCACCGTGATACAGTCAACACAGCCATCTCCGGAGTTCCCCGAATTGAGGTGCGCAGAGTGGAATCCAGAGAAAATCGCACACCACCAAACAACAGATGTACAGACACGAAATATATACGCGTGGATCCAGGAGGGGGTACATCCTCCCAAGGAATCGTTAACACCACTTTCCACCACGGCAAAATATTATTACCAACGGTTCGAAGAATGTTGCTTAATAAATAACGTTCTGTATAATAATGACCGTCTGGTAGTCCCGGAAAGTTATCGTGATCTTATATTAAAACAACTGCATGATAACGCCGGGCATCTGGCCATGGAAAGGATTGTTGCCCGTATCAAATTGAGATTCCACTGGATCTGGATTCGCCATAGTGTCAAGGCATGGGTTGCCAAATGTATCCCATGCCAAAGACGCGCTGTTGGACAACACCATATCGCACCATCTCAAAATAAGGATGTTAGTGCACCATGGAAGTGAGTGGCTATCGGCGTGCTCGGACCCTTGAATATGATGGATGACGGAAATAAATACATCCTCGTATTACATGATTTCTTTACAAAGTGGGTAGAAGCATTTGCTTTGCCAGACCAAGAGGCATCCACTGTAGCGCAGGTCCTGGCAAGCAATATGTGCTGCCATTTTGATATGCCTTATGAGTTGCACTCTGATCAAGGAAGTAATTTTGAGAGCCGGCTCATATCAGAGCCCTGCAAATTGTTCCATATCATCAAAACAAGGACGACTCCATACCACCCATGGAGCGACGCGATGGTAGATTCAACATAACTCTCGTGGAGATGCTTACAAAGGACACACACATTGATTGTAGAGATTGGGACCTACGGCTCCCATATATACTCATGGCTTTCCGCACTTCAGTACATTCCAGCACGGGCTATACCCCTGCTCGGTTAATGCTAGGCCATGAATTAGCCTTACCCATGGATCTGGCCATGCCTCGGATACCAGGAGAGAAAAATTCACCATCTCTCTATGTTGAACTATTGCAGCAGAGGATAGACCAAGCCCATGAGTTAGTGAGAGAAACACTATCCACTACACACCAGCGGCAAAAGAAGTGGCACTTCCAGAGGGTGTATGGAGATCCGTGTGAAGCAGGAAGGATGATTTGGGTACACGATTCACGATGGTCTGCAAACGTGCCAAGTAAACTGAGTTACCAGTGGAAAGCCCCCTATGTGGTAGTAGGTAATACGTCTGACGTGAACTACTGTACCCGTGCTTCGGATGGCCTGACCTCAGTCATCCACTTCGATCGGCTTACACCTTGTGTCAGTGACGACCCAGCACCAGAGTTTGGACTGGGCGTTTCTCATGACATCGGTACCCAGACAGATATTTCTATGGAAACTGGTGTTTACATGGTTAGCGCAGAGCACTGGAGTGCCAGTTCAGCCCCACTTCTACCAAGCCAGAATGTGGGTGAACAAGCGGCTAATGCTGACGACGATGACGAGATACGTACTCGCCCTTTCCCTCCTCAGCATGGGTCTACTCGATCTGGGAAGTCGTATCTCAAGAACTTTGAGTTTGTTTTGTCCAAGGGCCCGGATGGAAATGTTACTCCTCCGATCTCTTCCCATTCCCACCCACGTCATGCTATGCCCTTCATCATAGAGTTCCCACAGGCAGCACCTACCGGTATTAATTAATTCCCGATAGAGACATAAAAATTCCCGCAACAGTTCCATCCGCACAAGTTGCGGGAGGAATAATTTCTCCCGCAGACCCCCACCTCCCACAATAACAACAGACTTGGCGTTCACCAGCATGGCAAACTGGAATGCGCCCACTTCGCTTTAACATTGGCATCATACAGCAGCCCGGACATGCCAACAACAACATTATCGTCAACAAATAACAGCCAACAAATCTCCCGCACACACTTTCTTATCTAGTTATGGGAGAACTGATCATATGGATATAAGGATTGCACTACAGCCATCTACAGTACACGTCATGGGAGGAACGTTTGTCCAACGTTCCTCCCCTTCCCTTGAATTCGATAATGGATTGATCAAAGTTACGACAGCATCCGACAGGTCAGCTGCGCTCTAAAGTAACTCTGTCCCGCCCACGGGCTCGGCCATTACAGAGCGAAATACCCTCAATGTTCTATAAAGTTGAAATCACGCCGCCTTCACCGCCATTCCCGCACCTAGCGGCCATAAAAACGTCACCTTCACGACAGGGCAAGTATCATCCACAGATAACCAGCCATGCGTATCAAATTCAAATCACCAACATGTCAGGAACATAGAGACTCAAGTTGACAGTATTCACAATCTCCAAACGACGGTATTGTAAATTGCAATAACTGTGGCACCCACCTCCGAGTTGTACTGTAATTTAACCATTATTAAACGGAATTAATGTGTTTGGTCTAGGCCGAGACGGAGCTAGTTCTACCCATTGAGGAGAATGTTGGCAGTCCTTCCGCTCGGAAAATGCAGCTATCTTGTTGGGGTCAGTAACATTGATCTACCGCCTGCATAGATCTGTTTAAACCACACATTAAATTGCTTACAACTTTACTGTTATATTTTCGATTAAGAACACAACTGCTATACCGTGCAACAAATCATTAGCGCACGGGCCGGTAAAGCGGCATCAAAAATCTAACAGTATAATTACATGGGGAATTTCAAAAATTCTCTCCCTGCGTTCCAGTCCATAATCAACACGGCTGAGAACTACCTATTACAGACATATACCAAGACGCATATTTAAGAACTCGCGCAAATAAGGGACCTTATATTATAAAGATTAATGATATAAAATATATATACACCTGTGCAAAAGTTAAGCACCAGCAAAAACAATAGAACGTAGAAACATGATGGTACAATTAGGCTGCCATACTTTTTGTCCCCGCGTTAGCTGACATAATTCCAAGTACGAAATGCACATGCATGCATGACTTCACGCCGCTTGATGTCCGTGCGTGGCGGGAAACAGCACACGTGTCAGTTATGTAAATGTCCAGTTTGAGGTGTAGAACATTACATACAGATTTAGGCGACAAGATTAGGAATTTTGTGTTCATGACCGTGGTTTATTTGTACAGAGAGAATTAGCTCTTGATTGTGAACCGCTATGGCAAGACGAAGGTTAAGTGATCGTGTGAAATGGCAAATCATAGGCATGCATACCACTAGTTTGTCATGCAGAGAGATTGGCAGACAGCTGAACATTAACCATACTGTAATCAGTCGTTTGATTGCAAAATATGGGCAAACTAACGAGGTGAAGGACAGGCCTAGATCTGGAAGACCGAAGAAGACTACCGCCCGTGATGATCGAGCCCTAGTACGCCTTGTTAGGAGATCTCCATTCACCAACAGCAGAGTGCTCAGCCAGCAATGGGAAACGCGCAATAGAGTGTCAATGTCTACCGTCAAAAGGAGACTGTATGCTGCTGGCATGAAAGCTAGGAGACCTGGCAGACGTCCTCTCCTCACTGCACACCACAAAGAGGAGCGTCTGAGGTGGTGCAACGAAAGAAGACACTGGAACATGAGATCCTGGAGACGGGTACACTGGTCCGATGAAAGTCGGTTCCTGCTTCATGCCACAGATGGTCGAACTCGTGTATGGAGGTCCAGACGCACGGCGTACGACTAACGTAACATCATGGAAGAAGTTCCATTTGGTGGAGGTTCCGTTATGATATGGGGGTGCAACTCATTTGATTGTAAGCTGGATCTGTTGACTGTACCTGGAACACTAAATGGACAAAGATATCAAGATTCCATACTGGATAGAGTTGTGGTCCCTCATTTTGTAAATCATGCACCTGGAACCCACCCTATATTCATGGATGACAACGCCCGACCACATCGTGCTAGAGCTGTGCATGAATACCTCCGCCAGAATGCCATCGAAACCCTACCATGGCCAGCAAGGAGCCCTAACATGAACCCTATTGAGCATATCTGGGACATTCTGGGAAACATGGTGAGAAGGAGGGATCCTCCTGTGCAGAACCTACAGGAATTAACAGACGCACTCCATCTTGAATGGCAACGAATACCACAATGGCGTATCAGTCGGTTGGTGACCAACATGAGACGTCGTGTCCAGGCCGTCATCCAAGCACAAGGTGGATATACCCGGTATTAATAATGACAGTCTCAAACTCGTGCACAGATGTTAAACTTCGTTTTCAGACACCATTAATGACAATCTAGCCACGTGTGTCAACTGTAGGGCAATAGTTGTCAGTTGTGTCAACGTAACCTTATTCAGCCCTCGTTTTCAAGTTCAAACAAAAACATACAGTGTTTCCCCACCATCATAATCAGCATTCCTCTAGTTGCATTATTACCTCTTGCACTAAGATGGATGGGTACATAAATGTTTATGCTATTGCTTTCTTCATAGCACATGAATATACCCTCGCATGTGCGTAAAAATAGGGTGGTGCTTAACTTTTGCACAGGTGTATATATATATATTTCCATATCTCGCATCTACAACAACTACACCTCAGCAACAGTATTTCGGCCATCGCCATAAACAGCACATATGTTTCCGATCAACCACGTGATTTTAAGAGCCATGTGACATTTACTGCTATTTCCAGTAAATTTGATCAAACGCTTTAAACACAAGAGCCGCCCAAATACGCGACTACCACAGCGTGATGGAGGAGTGGCGAGGGTGAGTCGTGGTAATTACCGCTGACGTCACCAGGCTCCCACAGACCCCACCAGGCGCTCCAGCCTAAAATTAAAACAGGCACGTTTATAAGTATCCAATCTGAAAAACTCGCCTCACGCTAATTAAAAGGTGAGGCTCCTCATGTTTATGTTGATCGGAGGCTGTTTAATGCGCTAACTTAGGACAACGTTAATGAGCCATTCCACCTATAATTAAAAGTACTCCCTTTATACGGGAAGAATTAATCCCTTGACGTCTAGAGTAGGAGAGAGAACCTGTCCATATAGGGCTGACCGAATCACCTGTTAAAACTTCCAGGTGTGGTCATCCGCCACCTATGACGTCACCAAATAGTATTAAAGGAGGAAACGCGCTCTGAAACTTAGTCTTCCAATCAAAACTCGACACCAGGGAAGAACAGATAGCACTAGGCTTCCTTCGTGTCAAAAACTAAATTCTGCTGTTTTTATTATTAGTTCATTATTACTATACTTGGCCTGGAAAATTAAGAACAATGAAGAGATAGGGCTTTTCGTTTTGAATAAGGTTCCCGCAGCCACCTACCATGCGGGAACGAGATGTCACTCCTCGAAGATGTAGCAATGTCGGATTCGTCTGAAGAAGAATCGGTACAAGTTCTAAAAGGATTCCCATGCAGCCCATTATTAGCTGGCGGAGAACCCAGTACCAGAACTTTTATGAGAAAATCCGACCGCACACTTCATGTTAATAAGGATCATCTCCTCCAGACAGCCTTCTGCGTGACATGTCAGTAATCCCAATACTGCTACTCACTGCAGAGTGACCTATGCGCTCCGTCATCATCACCGAGTGTTAGAAGTGACATTAGATCCCGGGGAAGAAAACGAGGATCATGCCGTTTTAGCCACGCGTTTCGAATCTCGGTTTCCAGTCAAAATTCGACGGGCTTTCCGAATCTGTAAACCATTTCAAATCGGTTAAGAAATGGCTGAGTTATCCACGGAAACCCCCTTTTGATTGTCTTCAAAATCTTGCCGTGACATCATAACTACGTGGACGCAGAACTTCTAGAATGTTCTAGAACATTCGACTGCATTAGTATCAGCAACACGCTGATTGGCTGTTGCTCGACCGATGATTGGTTGGAGCCTGCACCTATGACGTCACGAGTAGTATAAAAGGAGACGCGATCAAGAGTTCGAGAGCATCCTCGGCCAGGGGCAGAATAGGTTGGACCTGTGACAGCTACTATCAGCACGACAGGCAGTACGCATATCACTTCGCTTTCTGTCGGTTTTTCTCCCGTAGCTAGCAGTAACCCAACCCACTGCACTAAAACAATTTTGTAACTCCCGTGCTTGCGGGAGCATTTTGGAACTTTTTAGATATTGTTCACGAATATATCAAGAGCTAATTCAGAACACGAACTTGCAGTAAGGCCTTTCCGGCCTGAAAATGTGATTCTACAGATGTAGAGGCAGTGACGTTCTTTGGTGGATGACTCGCCGGATCTGCCAGCCGCGCCAAAAAGTGGTTATTTAACTGTCCCCACACTGATGTCGTGCAGGTTCATCTAGACTTTCGACTGCAGCAAGTAAACTTTGCCCAGTACGTCTTCAGAGCTGGCTGACGTACCACGCACCGTTAAGCTTAGTTTCATTTCTTCATCCGCATCTAACAACCCCCGCTTGTGATCGGGTTGTTGTCAACTTCCATCCATACCATCGGTGAACGGGAACTTTCGTCACAGCAGTAATGTTATTGTATCTCTTGCTGACTACTCGTTAGACATTCTATATTGTGATTACAGTCCTGAGTTCGATCCGCTCCCTTCATGAACTGCTTGCGGGAATCCTGTTGGCGGAAATCAGCCTGTGGGAACTTTTCATCTTCCTGAGAATGCATCAACTCATGTCAACCTAAGAGTGATGTATCAATTTTAGTAACACGATAGCCCAGATTTAAAAATGGCTACCGAGTATTCAAGTAACTATATCTAACATTTTCATTATTCCGTTAATTATACTTTTGCTAATTATATCGTACCCGTATAAACGGTCCCGATGACTAAAAGTTATAATTTCTGTATATGTTTATAGTTATTCTGATTTTCTGTAAGGTATTTTCACTAACCACACCGTAGTAGGTTCGTTAACCTGTACTAAAAATATATAATTCTGATCATTTGATACTGTATTGATTGTTCTGGTTAGTTTATGTATATGGCCAGTGGCCATCAGTTCATATGTTTTGTTTAATTGTAGAAAATATAGGACTGCAGTGCACGTAGGAAACACTATAGAATGACATTTATATATGCAGCACCTTTCTCCCGCCACCAACAATTTTTCACTGAGGTCGCTGTCCATGCTACCGACTAAAAACCTTTTCTATTCGGCTCGATAGGATAGGTTTAATATGCTTAGAGACACTTTCTTCGTTAGGAAACCCGTAGTGTACGCCTCTTTCCTGGTAGTTGCGATAATTTAGCCCCGCACTCCGGCAAGGTTGTGTAAGATTGGCCAAAAATACCTAAAGGGCCTCACATTTCTAAGTTATTGTCTTTCTTCATGTTCCACTAAGCCTCATGGCTTTTTAATTGTTTGGATGTCCCCATCCGCACCATGGGCTGATCCGACCCTGGGAAACTATTGTGGTTTCCGAGCGGTGATGGCCAAGGTATGGTATTACACTCATTTCCCTCTGTATCCTCGGATACTTAGTAGTTAGCACCTTTGCCAATGTAGGAAAGCACTGTGAAAACATCTTAATTATTATTTTCTTTAATCTGCTGAACAATCCTCCCGCACCGCAGTTCAAAGCTGGGCAACTTGCATTTAAACCTAATGACAAGTTAAATGGTTAGTTCTATAGGACCTTGTGACGGGCGAGTTGCGCATCCCCACCGAATTCCGTAAGAATGTCTGGGCATGATATTCAGATATGCCACGCCCTCAAGCCCTCACGAGAAGACAATTACGGTGGGTATTCGTCTCTCTTATCCCCACCGTAACGATAAATCAATTGCCTAAAAATGCTTTTTGAAAAGTAACCAGTGTCATGTGACGTTTTATGTGGTTACATAGTGAGATTCTTATCCAGTTCGGAGATCTTACTAAGTAAAATGTACGAGCGCTGTCTTCAGTATTGATGTCTTAGACCATCTGTTCTCAATGACAGCCCTATCTAAAAGCTAGGTAGACACACGCCATTTGCGAGCTAAAATAAGTCTTGTCACTAAAAACTAAATATTGGGAAGCATAGAAGAAGGCCCACATAAATAAACGGCAACTACTAATTCAGCATACTAAGAATTACATAAGACGGTTACGTGGGAATCCTTCGGGAATCCTTCGTTCCGTCTTCACGTAAAACAGCACGCAGCTTTATAGTCATAATCTCACTAGGTATGGTCTTTTCTTTACAGCATTTTTGGTTAAATATTAGAGTGGGCCCCTTTTTTCCTACTACTATTCTCCCGCTTTAAGCATTGACGACACTTTCCCGTGACGGAGGCACGCGCGAGGCACTTGCCTCTCGCAAGGTTTCAGCAATGACGGTCCATGTGAGGATAATACTCCTCACCCAAACTAGGACTAGGAGTAGTGCCCGCGTTAGGCACATGATTTTCTGTCACTACAAAGCCAATTTTCTTTCCTTTCAGCTTAGAGGTATAATAGCTTATATTAAGTTAAATAGTTAAGTCTCGTGTACGGGAGCCTCCCTTGCGGGGGATACCTCTGCGGAAATACGAGTCTGTGTGGTACCTCCCCGAGCACCACATTTAAAAGTTCATCCGGCTGTCTCTATGTCTTGTATTTTCGTATGCTCATTATTTTTATGTAGCATACTTGACAGTCTGTTTAAGTATAATTATTGTATGGACTTATTTTTAATTAGGTCACCAAAATCAAAGTCTATAGATCACGAAATTGCTGTGGATAGGCATACTGGTGATACAAACTCTTGGGATGAGACCATTGTGTTTAATGTTTGCGACTTTGGTCGCACGGCCCCACCGGAACGATTAAGTTCCACCGGCCTTATGAGCCCCGAGACTGGAAGCTAACCAGCGTCATCATTCGTCGTGCACTTGTGGCGCGGCGAGTCGACCTCAGATACCGGAATAGCCTGACACTACCCCCCGAGCTACACAAAGATCCTTTGTTGTGTTACGATTTGAGACAAATCAGATCACTGTTAGTAAACACAGTCCAGCACGCACACACACTAACATACAGACAGGCAGACGGACGGACTGATCAGAATCCAATAACCCCTACCCCCACCCAACTTACATGCCGAAGGTAGAAACCGATCAGAGTCTAACCAGAGGGAATATCCGGGGATATCGTGAAAATGGTTTGAGATTAAAAGCCGTCAGCTTACATATGATGTAATGGATTGTGACGGTGTATGCATGAGTGACAGCATGGATTCATCCATTGACGGTTCATGCATTTGTCTGATGGATCTCAACCCATAGCTTGTCAAGAGATATTACGACGATACTGTCATTTCATTAGCCTTGTATTGGCAACATTTTCAGGGCAAGAGAAGATGATTCGTGAAAGTTTATTCACTAGAATTACTGGGCCATTTACAGAGCCAATCATTCCAGTGGTATGTCTTTAAAAATAGGATTCGCTTGTCCTACAGATAGACATTCATGGATACCATCACAGAAGCCGGTTCGGCTGGCTACACCATGAAAGGAAGGGTTAAATGTATTGGCCAACATGACACTATTTCAAGGCCATGCAAACGAATGATTGTTTTGGTCTGCAGTTCTCAATGCAGGGCAGAACTTGGGACACGGGGCTGGAGTGTTGGGTGGAGCTGTGCAGTTTTCGAAGTTCTTACCTCGGGCGATCGGAACTGCTGTTTGGATCGTAAGAATGATATTTTCCAACTTCAACCGTAATGCTGCTGGGAGATCCTTAGATCTTGGGATTTGCGGGTGAGGGTGGTTGCTGTGGGAATTGGCCACAGCAGTCACATACAGTACAGCCTTAGAAATAGCTTAATACTTATGTTCTGAAAACAAAATAAAAAGATGCTGATGAGTATTTTGAACATAATTGGATTAGAAGCAGCAATGTCTTCTAATCTAATTCTATTCAATATATTCAACTGGACGATTTTTAACATCGTGATCAATTTTGTTTTCCTTTTAAAATATATTTACTTTTTTATTCATGAGCTTTATTATAGGTGTGACATCAAACCGTGTAGCTTGAATTTATCCAGAGACCACCACTATTTTCGGCTTAATGTATTTTTTTGTAGATTGTCTAATCCTCGTGAGGAACTGAACGTGGTCATGCCCGACGTCACAAATATGACATGTGGCACGCAATGTATGTGTGAAGATTACGATTTTCTTCCATCATGTGGCGCTGATGACCGAACTTATTTCTCACCATGCCATGCCGGCTGCACAACCGTCTTACCAAACAGAGTAAGTGCACACACGTGAGCACGTGGGCATGGCACATTGTTTTACAGCGCATTCCTTGTAAGGTATTTAACAGAATAAGTGATGCTAATAACTAAGCGTTTTGCACATTTTACCATGTCCATCTTGATCCATTGTTGCTGGCATCTTCTCGACTATGGTGTGGATCCACAAAGCACACATCAATGACATAGTTACAGATTGGTATGGGATCTCATAATTTTAATAATGGCAACATGATTCAGCCGTTTAAGACTAACGCCTAACGTTATTTTGACGATTTTACAGCATAAATACGGAATATTTACATGCCTTATATGCACAATATTAGAGTTGGCAAGCAAGACATGACAAGTTAAGCATGGAAGAATTGAATAGCACCGTGGGACACCCTTCATGGACGTGATTGATTAATTAGTTAATCCCGTTTTGTTCTGCAAAACTACTCTCAAACCAAAGAGATTAAGAAAGTGACCCTGACGGAATGACACTACGTCTTTGATAATTAATAAAAAGCTATGTAGGCCTGTGTCTAGTTGCGTTACTAAAACATACACGTGTGCACATGCGAAGAGCAGCTCATTCGCTGCTCATGTATTCAGCGCTTCTCTTATTGTTCATAGTGTCTTCTGTCATGGAATTAGATGCGATGCAAACTGCTATAAGTTGGTCAGTCGATTGGGTCGCCATTTTCTGAGTTTATCATCCGATCGGTTAATCAGTCTTTTAGTCTGTCAGGAAGTACATTGCTCATTACGTTGGACAGTCACTGCCAGTCAGTCGGTCAGTGAGTTAGGCAGACAGTCAGCGGCCCAGACGGTAGGTTGGTCGGTCGGTTGGTGTGTTGGTATGTTGTCAGTCGTACAGTATGTCCGTCTGTCTGTATGTCTTATTAAGCAATCAACACTTCCATATTTTTCAGGATTTTGGCAATTGCTCTTGTATTCCTGAATCTCCGGCATACAACCAGACTCTCACACCAGGCTATTGTGAAGGATCATGCGATACTATAATCTGGTATTTCATCTTATCGGTTGCTGGATCATTATGCTCGTCATTGAATAGTGTTCCCTCGAATCTGGTACTACTCAGGTAAATACGTGTAGTTGTTGTAGTAGTAGTAGTAGTAGTAGTAGTAGTAGTAGTAGTAGTAGTAGTAGTAGTAGTAGTAGTAGTGGTAGTCAAAGGGAACACACGTGTCTTTTGGCTCTGCTAATATCGTTGATTTTGAACGATTTCTACTGCTCATTTATGCTTCAGTTTTGTCCTGGTCTTGTATAAGTGTATATAGTTTTGTTTTGTAATATTCTTTTTTGAAAGTTCTGTTGTTTGAAGTCGCTATTTACAGCGGTGGTTTTTGGCATTGTCTTTTCGCAGTGACTGCGAGAGCCATTGCTCACTGCGGCGTCTTCTTCGTTTCTGTCCTAGTTATTGTCCACGTTTTGGTGGTGTGTGTTGTTGGTTAGCAGCCGGATCATTTTCGGTTGCTCGTTTTCTTTCACCCGCTCCCCAGGCTATACATTTATTGTTATAGCTATTGTATTGAGCTCTTGCTGACGCGCTGTGCACTCATGCATAATGTCTAGTGTTTACAAACAACGGCTACGCCTGCGGGTTACGACAGCGGGGGTGGAGTGTGGGAGCTATTGACGTCTATCACGGTTTGAAAGATATCGTCGGCTCTGGTCCCACAGTACTGAAAGGCCTCATTAATATAAAGAGGAACGTTTGGAATGTTACCGTTTGTTCTGAGGAAATTAAGAACAAGCTATTGGAAGATGGGCTGGTGGTTAATGGAGAGGCATGTAAGATTCAGGAGATCGATTCCGATAAATTGCTCGTAAAGATCAAAGCACCTTTAGAAATACCCAATGAGCGTATTAAATTGGAAATGGCAAAATATGGGGATGTGTTGTCTATAGAAAGCGAGACATATGATTTTGACTGTTCACTAGAAAATGGCGTGAGGCGAGTCTGGATGCGGGATAGTGAATCAACATTGCCCAGTGTATTGCCGAGTGCACTGTCTGTTGACAATGCATTCTTTTTACCAATGTGGTACCGAGGACAGATCAAGACATGCCGTATCTGTAGTAGTGTGACCCATCTGGCGAGCGCATGTCCCCATAAGGACAAATGTCTATTGTGTGGTGGCACTGACCACTACAAATGGAAGTGCAAGGTGGCCACAAATAGTTTGGTGGTGGGCAGCCAAAATGTAGATGAGAATAAACAGGGAAAAAATTAAGTTAGTGAATCTGTTACTGTAGCTAATGTACACAATCTGCCCAACCCAGTGTCAGTTCACGCTGAAGATTTGATAGATGTATTGGAAGAAGGGTTACCTCAAACACCAGTGTCAGGGGCCAATCATAATGTTACAATGTCATCAAATGTTAGTGCAAATCCATCACAGAATGACATTGATATGGAAGATGATCAAGATGGCGAACTCGCTAGTTTTTGCCCAGGTCAGACTAAATTCAGGTCGCAATCAAGAGAAAGTGAAACAGATTTTGCACTAACGCCATTAACTGAGACTGATAGTATCTCGCCAAATACCAAAGCAAAACCAAAGGTTCTTAAACAACAGATAGAAGACCTGAGTTCTGGTGATGATGAAAATGAACAGGAAGATATAGATGATTCGATTTCAATAGCAGAATCTGATATTTCCGTTCAAACACAACAGTCTCGGCGCTCTGATGAGATGGTAGTTTACCGGTCTGAAAATGGAGGAATTTTAGTACCGTATGTTACTCAGAAAGGTGTACGATATAGGCATATGCGGAATGATTCTGATATTGCCAAATATCAACATTTAACAATTGTTGACCTCTCAACCTCCGATTTCACTGCTAAAATGGGCAAATGGGCCAAACAGGAGAAAAGTAAGAAACCAAAATCTAATTAGGTATAATGGCCAATATATACAGATTCTTTATTTTTATGATTATTTGTACATTAAATTGTAGCGGCCTCAACAACATTTTAAAACAACGATTATTGTTTATTGGAAAAATTGCTGCAGCTTAGGGTTGATATTGCTCTGCTTCAGGAAACAAGGCTCCGAAGCCCTGAACCCATCGAAACTTGTAAACAACTTGCCCAAGTTGAAGTGTTTACATCTGATGCCACTGAGCCAAATGCAGGAGTTGCTATTTTATTTTTACCCAAATGCCTCGGGTCCATAAACATCATTTCAGCAGATACTGACACTTTTGGTCGGTGGGTTAAAGTCACATGTGACGTCTCTGATACCAGAGTAAATATTATGTCGATTTATGCCCCATCATCTCATGGGCCACGGGCTGAATTCTTCTCAAGCATTGCATCCGTGATCCATGATTGTTCAGAAAATCTTATTTTGGGAGGTGATTTGAATTGTATCTTAGACAAGGATAAAGATAGACGTTCATTATGTAATTATAATGACACTACTCATTATCGCTTAAAACAGATTTGTGTTGCTGAACATTTACTGGATAGCTATCGGCTTTTAGAACCCGATGGTTGTGATTTTACTAGGGTGACAGCTAATGGCCAAACAGCATCTCGCTTGGATAGAAAATATGTGCAAAGATCACTTAAAGGCAATCTTTCACAGACAAACATATGTCCAATAACTTTCTAAGATCACAGTGTAGTTTCTATAAGCATTGCCAATGCTGACTGGAGAAAACGTGGTCCTGGGTTTTGGAAATTTAATTGTTCTTTATTAAATGATACAGAATACCATCGACACGTACACAGTTTTTGGGACTTTAAAATGCGCAACAAGGGTGATACAGAAGATTTGATTTCATGGTGGGAAGAAGTTAAAGTAGGCTTTGTTCACGTATCCAAGCAATTTTCTATTAACAAAGCAAGGAAAATGCGGAAGGATGTGAAAGCACTTGATCGCCTATTATTCCTACTTTCCCGTAAGGTTGCAAATGCCGCAGCTCATTTAGTTGATTATCTGAATGAAATAAAATGTAAACTACGTGCAATCGAGGAGGAAAAGGCTGAAGGCTCCAAAATAAGATCTAGAGCTCAAATGTACGTAGAAGGAGAAAAAAACACAAAATATTTCTGCAACCTCGAACGATTTAGAGGTGTGGAAAAATTTATTAGAAGTTTACAACTAGCTCACCAAGTGCTTAGCTCCAATACAGATATATTGAGTGCTGTACAGAACTTCTATCAATCTCTGTACAGATCAGAACCTATTGATGAGAAAATAGCACAAGATCTGCTTAATAATGTTCAAGATAAGTTACCTCCTTCATCAGTTGATAATATGTGAACAGAACTTAAGTTTTGATGAAATAACAAAATCCCTCAATACAATGAAAGCTGGCAAATCACCAGGAGGGGATGGGCTTTGTTTAGAATTTTATCAAACATTCTGGCATCTTATTGGTAAAACATTCCACGAAGTTGTCAGAGAAATCTTTCATCGAGACCATCTTTCCGAGACAATGTCACAGGCATATGTACGGTTAATATATAAAAAGGGTGATTGCAGTGAGCTGAAGAACTATAGACCCATTTCACTACTTGGAGTCGATTATAAAATTATATCCAGAGCTCTGTCATTAAAGCTTGGTGGTGTGCTGGCAGATGTAATACATCCTGACCAGACTTGTTCAATTCCAGGAAGAGAACTTTTAACTGATGATTCGCGACATAATTCAACTAGTGGAAATGGATAATATGTATGGAGCAATTGTCGGATTATACAATGAAAAGGCATTTGATCGACTGGAATGGGATTTTTTATTTATGTCGTTGAACCACTTAGGATTTGGACCAAATTTGATAAAATGGGTCCGAATATTATATAGAAATATTTCCAGCAGATATATTGTAAATAATTACGTTGGTCAACCTGTATCATTAGAGCGTGGTGTTCGTCAGGGTTGTTCTCTGTCACCACTCTTATTTGTGGTAGCCATGGAATCCCTAAGTGCAACATTAAGACAAGATATCCACTTTCAAGGTCTGAGCAACCGAGGCATAGAGAAGCCTGTTAAGGTGTCTCAATATTGTGACGACACCACTGTCTTTGTAGGACATGATCAGGATTTTGATAGATTGAATGTCATCTTACAAAACTTCCAAAGAGCATATGGTCTCAAAATAAATAAAGACAAATCTGTTGGCTTATTTTTGGGTCCTTGGAAAACAAGAACTGACCAGCCAATGGATATCACTTGGACAAGCAATTCAATCAAAATCTTAGGAATCCACTTTAGTAAAAAAGACTTTGGTTCTCGAAATTGGACAGAGGTCATTGCCAAACTAAAGAAGACAATTACAATGTGGCGTCATAAACACCTGACAATTTTTGGAAGAGCTTTCGTTTTAAATAGTTTAATCTTGTCACAGATCTGGTATGTGTCCTCTGTGGTGCATATGCCAAAACATATTGAACAAGAGATTAATAGAATTGTGTTTGACTTTTTGTGGGAAGGAAATACACATCTTGTCTCACAAAGAATATGTACAAACGATAAACTTCAAGGAGGTCTAGCTATTCCGGACATCAGGAATAAAAGTATTTCATTGCGATTGAATATTTTTAATGATTTGATCCATAGTGACAATCAATGGGCACCTATATCTCGATGCCTCATTGAAAGATATGTGGGACCCTTTTCGGCAAAGTCGTTTTTTTGGTCTTCTAAACCACCACCAAATTACACACGCATTCCTAGTCCATATCTGGAGGTTAAAAAAGCATTAGATGGTTTTGTGAAAATGGAAGACTCGCCATTATACTGGGAACATGCACTAAATTAACAACTTTGGGGAAATGATAGAATACTACATAATGGTGGGGTTCTATACTATTTCTCATTAGCTAGACATGGATTAAAATATTTCTCTGATCTTGTTAGTGCAACCACGCGTGAATGGAAATCCCTACATGAGATAGTGCAGACAACCAAGCTTCGACCAGTTGATGCACAACGCCTTTTAAAACGGTTGCAGGTAGCCATTCCTAGGGAGTGGTTTCGCCTACCCAAAGCATCTATGACTGTTGAAACACCAAAACCTATGCTAAAATATGGGGATAGAATTTTCACATGTTCTGTAAGATGCAAGTATTGGTACCACATGTTAAAGCTACAAAACCCGGCTATTCCAAAGGCAAATGCTGCTTGGGAAAATTCCACTTATTTCCCGGTAAATTGGAATGATGTGTGGTGCAACATTCATTCCTCACATATCCCTAATAGAGCCAGAGATGTTGTTTGGCGATTAATCCATAGAAGGCTATGGGTAGGCTCTCTCCTCAAGAAAGTAGGAATTACTGAGAGTGACAGGTGTTTATTGTGTTTAACGGCAGAGGAAACACTCGTCCATTTATTTGTGGATTGCACTGTTATTGCTCAGTTTTGGACATACATCAAACATATTTTAATTAAGTTTGATGCATCGCAGTTCCAAATTGCACCTACCGAAATACTGTTTCACGACCTTTCTGGATATAATGTAAATAATGATGTTAAAAAGATCGCATTATTTTGCCTTAGTTTAGGCAACTGGAGCATTTAGAAATACCGTTGCTCTAGAGCCTACGATGTACTTGACGATCCTAGCACAATCCACTTTACGAAATTAAAAAATAGTTTTGATTTCTCGTTTGCATATTGTCTACAATGTGAATACCATGCATCACTGAAGGGAAATAGCCTCCATCGATTTAAAGTCAAGTGGTGTAGAGGCGAGATGGTTTCAAATGATTCTGGGCTATTAGTTATTTTGAAGATTGTGTAAAGTTGAAATAAGTAATGGAAACATGGTAAAAGACAAATTTGCAGATTCAATGCAGCTTAGTAGTTCCTTAACATCTTTTCAGGACACAATGTTTTGGGCGCGATTGGACTGGATTGGAATATAAGACAGCAATGCCTTCCAGTTCAGTTACGTTCCTAATATTCAACGGATTTATTGCTAGGAAACATGTTTTTCACTAGATTTTGTGTTGTTTATTTTAGTATTTGAGTGGGTGGACGCTGTTGCTGCATGGTAGCAACAGCTTCCCATCAAATTGGCTTTAAATTTTCAATAACCACAAAATTAACCTTGAAAATATCATGATTAATAATTCAAATAGTGTTTATAGTCAACCACACGGTCTACAGGAATGTTTATTTTTAGTATCATTTGTTCTGGGGTAATTTTCAAAACGTCCATTCAAAGTAAATTAACTTGGCTTTTACATTTTATGTTTTGTAATTTGGTCTAATCATGTATTCACAGTAGCCAAAATATTCATAATATGGTAATTTTTTAAACAGTTTTGGAGATGCATGTGTGTACGGCAATTGCATCAGGGTATTTTGTAATAAACATAAATTAAGTGGTCCATATTAATTGCATTGTATGAGCACCGTTTCATTGCTTTTATAGCAATATAATAATATGATTTATATACTGTTTATAAATATATTTTTAAATTTATAGAATTTATTTCTACATAATACTGACGTATACTGTGTGTTAATTAATTTCCCTACATTTTTGTCAGTAAATATTTTTGGGTAGAAAGTCTTTCCACACGATCCTTTGATCGCGTTAACAAAAAAAAAAAGAAAAAAGTATTAGTAGTAGTAGTAGTAGTAGTAGTATTAGTAGTAGTAGTAGTAGTAGTAGTGTTATTAGTAGTAGTAGTAGTTGTAGGAGGAGGAGGAGGAGTAGCAGTAGTAGTAGTAGTAGTAGTAGTAGTAGTAGTAGTGGTAGTAGTAGAAGTAGTAGTAGTAGTAGTAGTAGTAGTAGTAGTAGTAGTAGTAGTAGTAGTAGTAGTAGTTGTAGGAGGAGGTGGAGGAGGAGGAGGAGGAGGAGGAGTAGCAGTAGCAGCAATACATGTATTACATATATTAGTAATTCCTTTCGAACCGTATGTTTAATTTCTAAATTTGTCTCTTGGTTGAAGCGGATTTTGTGATTTCTAAAGGCACTCCTCTTAGCTGGCTTTTTTTCCTTTTACTGTTGTCAATACAATGTATATCTCCCCGCACCACTATGCTATTTCTATAGTTCGTTGGCTAGAGCTTATTATATTTGGCAAGATCGCTTGAGTGAGTAGATTTAATCCCTTTGTCATTTGTAAGCGCAAGCCTAGTTCTTTGATTATATAAATCTTTATAGTCAGTTGGCTGTCGCCGGTTAACTCGAACAGACTAACAAATATATGTCTGTGCACTCTTTTCATATATGTATTAGTCTACTTTAGGAAACCACTTTAATCGGTTAGGTGTTAGTGAACCAGTTAACACGTGGTTCAAACTAACAAATATACGACTGTACTATCTATTCATATATTTGTTATATACGACTGTACTATCTAGTCGTATAATTGTTGGTAGGTGTCAGGGTTTCAAAAGGAGACACTGTTTATTTAGTGTTTAGCCCTTTCGCTGACGTCTTGGTATTATATATTTGTATTACATATTTGTATTATTCCCCTTTATATAGTGTAGTAGTATGGTTTTCATTTTTATTTAAAAACACCATGGTAACCTCCCGTAAGCGTACCCTTCTTAAAATCACGACAAAAGCTTGGGGTGTTTCGGCAATTGAAGTGTATCATGGGTTGAAGGACGTAGATGGGGCAGGCCCACGGGTCCTTCAAGGTCTCACTAACGTATCCAAATCTGTATGGAATGTCACCGTGGTTAATGAATGTGTGAAGGAAAAGTTGCTCGACAAGGTCCTTGTCGTGAAGGGTGAGGTGTGTAATGCGGAGGAAATAGATTCTGATCGTCTATTAGTTAAGATGAAGGTTCCGTTAGAGATCCCAGATGAACTGGTTATCAATGAATTGATCAAGTATGGCAAAGTGGAAAATGTAGAACACGAAACCTATCCATTTGATCGAACCTTAGATAATGGCATCAGAAGAATTTGGTTCGAAAGAGTAGAACAACCTCTCCCATGTAAGGTCACGGTAGATGGCCGATTTATCTTGCCATTATGGTGCAGGGGGGAAATCAAAGAGTGTACAATCTGCTTAAGCACAGAACATCCTGCAAAGGATTGCCCTAACAAAAACAAATGTCTAGTTTGTGGGTCATCTGACCATTTCAAGTGGTGATGCCCGCAGAACAAATCTGTGAACGAGGGTGCTGATAAAATTGCAGAGCAAGTTGTTTCTAAAGAAAATGTCATAGAACCGGTAATTGCTGAGATTGTAGCTGAAGTCCATGTTAATGAGAAGCATATTTATAAAGAAAATGTCATAGAACCGGTAGTTGCTGAGATTGTAGCTGAAGTCCATGTTAATGAGAAGCATGGTGAAAAAACTAAGAATCTAATCGCTGTAGTTGCAGGCGATGAAATAGCGGTTCTAGATGAGGGGGTAAGTATTACTCCAGTAACAAGTTAATCCAAGTCTGATGTCAGAGAGGTTAATTCCACGCACGTTGAAGATGATGCTAAATACCCGCTGGAAGATAGTTTTAATTTAGGACAAGTAAAAGTCAGGTCCCAAGATACTGAAAGTAAGTCGTAATTTTCCACTGAGCACGTGCACTCTAGACGATTAAAATAATATAGAGATTATTGGTGTCTCGGATCGATTGAGTGGAAAAAAGCGACAGAATGATGGAGACCGTTCTGAATCAGAAATAGAGGCACGTGGTATAAAAGACGATAATATGCCAGTGGCTGAATCCAATATATTCATTCAAACACAGAGTTCTACATCACCCGATGAAATGATCATGTACAGGTCAGAGGCAGGAGAGGTGTCAGTTTCATATGTGATGGCAAAAGGGGTTAATTATAGGCATCAACGTCATGATTCAGATATATTAAACTGTAAGCATTTGGAAAAGGTTGAACTAAGTAGTACAACGTTTGAGAGTAAAATAGGGACATGGTCTAAGAGAGGGTCGAAATAAGCAAAATCTATTTAGCATAATAATGCCGGTTGTACACATCATTTTATTAGTTTTTATGCTAACTTGTACACTCAATTGTAGAGGCTTAAATAGTGACATAAAGTATCGTCACTTACTAGAGACTCTAAAAATGAGCAGATTGACAGTGCTTTGATACATGAATCAAAGATTCAGAAGACAGAAGTATATGATAATTTAGAAAAGATTTCTGGATCCAGAATATTCTATTCGTTATCTCAAGATAATAGTTCTGGCATAGCAATTCTTATATGCCCTCTTTGTTCAGCCTATATAAATATAAGCTCTTCAGTATCAGATGCAACTGGTTTCTGGGTGAGAGTCACAATAGATATACAACTAACACATTTGAAGTTGTTGTGGATATATGCACCTGCATCTCATCAACTACGACAACATTTTTTACTGAGATGTCTACAACAGCACTAGATAACCCCACTGAGAACTTAGTAATGGGTGTTGAATTTAATTGTGTCGTAGATAAAGAAAATGACAGGAATGCAACTTCAACTTATACTGATACATCACATAGACTCTTAACACAAACATGTGATAATGAAAATTTAGTTGACACCTATAGAATATCAAAACTTCACGGTGAAGATCTTACATGTTTTTCGGCAGATGGTAAAGTTTGCTGAAGGATCGACAAAATGTATGTGAATAGTTTGTTAACAGGGTACCGGATAGATGTTAATATTAAGCCAGTCGCATTCTCAGATCACAACATGGTTTGTGTAAGCGTAGTCAACGCTGACTGAGTAACAAAAAGGGGGTTTTGGAAGCTAAACACAACACGAGTTGATATTGGGAGAAGAATTGTATAAGAATAATATAGAGAGTTGTTGGCAGCACTGGATTAATAGGAAAGCATCATATAAGAGCGCATTGCAATGGAGGGAGGATGTAAAACTGGATTTAAAGTATGTTTCCAGACAGTATTCTAATAGAAAAGCACGGAAAATACGAAATGCAAGAAAACACTTCATCGATTACTGTTGAAATTTAATGCTAAAGTGAAAAAATGGTGAAGATAATTATTATGAATTACTGGTTAAAATTAAAAGTAAAATAAGAGATATAGAACAATATGAGATTGAGGGTACAACAATTAGATCAAGAGCCCAGATGCATGCAGAATGTGAAAAGCCAACCCGATATGTTTGCACATTAGAAAAAGCACAGGCAATAGATAAGGTGACATGCCAGATGGTTCAACCGTCTTTACCAACAATGAAATGAGTACTATTGTATGCAATTACTATGAGTCATTGTACAAGTTAGAGGGAATTGATGAAGATGCAAACTTGGATTTGCTAACAAATATAGACAAAAAAGTGTCAGACACAGGCAGTGAATAATGTGATAAACACTTAACACTAGAAGAGTTAACTAAATCCCTTAAAGGTATGAAACTAGAAAAATCACCTGGGTTTGATGGTCTTCCTGTTGAACTTTACCAAAACTTTCTGCACCTTGTAAGTCCAATAATGGAAGAGTTATCCACTGAAATTTTTCAGAAAGCCCATTTACTAGGGCATACGTAAGGCTAATATATACACGAGCTGACAGACGTCCAATTCAGAATTACAGACCAATTTCTGTACTATGTGTAGACTACAAAATAATATCCAGAGCACTAGAATTGAAACTTGATAGTGTTTTAGGAGAAATTAGTGGAACAGAGCAGACATGTGCTGTACCTAGAAGGACAATTTTATCCAATACCATGTTAATAAGAGACCATGTACAATTGGTTGAGAAGGATAGCATCCATTCAGCAGTGATTGCCTTTGACAACGAAAAGGCATTTGACCGTGTGGAATGGTATTTTCGTTTTAATTCTTTGCAATCGTTTGCGTTAGGCACACACTTTATTAAATGGGTTAAGATTTTATATACGGATATCAAGAGTAGCTATTTAGTGAACAATCAATTATCCAGAGAAATTGTCTTAAATCGTGGTGTTAGACAGGGGTGTTCCCTATCGCCATTATTTTGTGTTGTTGTGATGGAATGCCTTGGCATAGCATTGAGGCAAAATAATACATTTTATGGCACATGTATTCGTGGCATAGAAAGACCACTTAAGCTGTCACAATATGCTAATGACACAACTGTGTTTGCTAGTTCAAACACTGATTTTACAATTTTAAACCAAGTACTGGAAAAGTTCCACAATGCGTCTGGTTTGAAAATCAATAAAGCAAAATCCAAAGGATTATTTTTCGGGCCATGGAAAGAGCGGAATGACCAGCCACTTGAAATCAATTGGTCTAATGATACCATTAAGATTTTAGGCATTTATTTTAGCAGGAAGCCGAATGCAACACAAAATTGGAATGAACGAGTATCTAAGCTTAAGAGAATATTAGCAAATTGGAAGCGTCGTCGTCTTTCAATTTTTGGTAGAGTGTTTGTTGTCAACAACTTGATATTATCTGGGCTATGGTATAATGCATCTGTTGTACACATGCCAAAACATGTGGAACATGAGGTTAACGAGTTGATATTGTCATTCATATGGGAAGAAAAGAGTCATTTAGTTTCCCACGGTGTTCTTAATAATGCTAAGTCAGGAGAAGGACTTGATTTAATTGATATTAAAGTGAAATGTGTTTTTTTAAGGCTAACATTTTTGAATGAACTTATTACATCAGATGCGACGCGGTCATGTGTTTCACGAGCTCTCGTGGAGAAAATTCTAGAACCATTTCTGGCAGAATGTGTTTTTACCTCAAGGAAGCCACCTCCGAATAGTCAAATGATACCAGATGTGTTTAAAGATCAAATTAAGGAGCTAGACTTATTTGACATATACATGCCTCCACCTACGTGCTGGAAGGAAGTACTAGAACAGCAATTGTGGGGCTATAGTAATATGGGTTATAACAATGCAGTACTTTATCTACTGTTCCTTGCAAAAAATGGCATTCAACGGTTGTCTGATATGATACACCCCCAAGCACGTAGATGGATTTCAATGCAAGAAGTAGCTAGAAAAACACATATGAAGCATAAAGATGTCTAGCGGTTACTAAATGAAATAAAACATGCCATGCCAATTGAATGCTTTCGTCTGCCAAATGTAAATCATAATAGTTTGACTCTGCATCCTGTACTAGTTCTTGATGATGAGATGTTAAAATACGAAATGCGATCTAAGGAATGGTATCACGGTATGAGACGAAAAGATGCAACACCTCCCATAGCAATTACGAGATGGGATGACTCAAGGTATAAACCATCGAGTTGGAAAAATGTATGGAAACTCTTACATTTTCCATACATGCCAAATATGGCTCGTGATTTATTGTGGCGATTACTACATCGACGGCTATTGGTGGGACACTTGATATACAAGTGCAATATAACGACTTTTGATAGGTTTTCCTTATGTCACACATACGAGGAAACAATCGAGCATTTATTTGCAGAATGTTCAATATCGTCACGATTTTGGGAGTATATCAGACAAATCTGTGCACAATTTGGAGCTAAGCTCAGTGTTCTAGAAATGTAGTCTGTAAAGAATTTGTATCAAGTGGTGGAAACATCGCAAAGTTTGATAAGACCATTTTAATAGCAATGCTAACCGTAGGTGTTTGGGCCATTTTGAAACATCGGTGTGCACAGACGAAAAATCCATCTAGGGACACTCACAATAGAGCAATAAAGGCAATATTTCGTTCATTGATGCTGAATCATATTCCTTGCGAATATTTTAGATTAAAACAGCATGTTAAAAAAAGTATTCAGAGACATATGGTCCAAAACAAACATAGTTTCAACAAAGTTGGGAACTGTGAACATAAATGAGCCTGCACCAGCGTAAATCATTCAATTACTACACCTGTGTTATATGTGTCTTACAATTAATCTGTGTCTTGTAATTCATTTTAGTCTACATTTTGATATTGTTATGTTTAATACTTCATGTTAACAAATAAACGGACTGGGGTAATTTAATAATCATTCGATAACGTAGGTTGCCCTTGGATTATAACATAGTGATTTTAGAAACTTGCACAGAGTTTCTACTACTACTACGACTACTACTACTACTACTACTACTACTACTACTACTACTACTACTACTACTACTACTACTACTACTACATAGCCTTTTAGAATTTAAGTACTAATGTGCTTGCCTCTGTGTTGTTCACTTTTGCTTTCTTAAATTAAGTGAATTTATACATATGTATCTAAGTATCAATAATGATTTGGCGTCAAAATAATGCTTAGATTGAAAATATTTTCAGAAGTGTACATGATAGTGACAGGAGTTTGATGGTAGGACTAACTGGCCTACTGAGGTCGATGATAGGTAAGTATCTATCATGTAACAATAATAATCAATCCATCGAGTGTGTGATTGAAATCTCTCTCTCTCTCTCTCAGGTATGTAACTATCAATCAATCTGTTGTGCCAGTAATCGATTGTTTTCTGCAGTCGATCTTATGTAGGCCATGCATCTGCCAAGCCTTCTACTTATTAGGATCGGATCAGGTACTGAGGTTGAAACTATGTATTGTAGATTGTGGAACACTATTTTGTCCCGCAGCTTAGTCAGTTAATGAACCTTTCCATTTGTTAGCTATGTCCCGCCCATCATTAGCTAAACTCCACCCACACCTCGCCGTGTTGGGATTGATCGATCCCCAAATGCCCTAGATATCAATTTCCTGAAAACTATACAGGGAAGCTGTTGAATATTTTGGAACTAATTTGACTGGGTGCTGTTGCTGCCTATAGTCAACATAATATTTATTAAATAGTAAAAGCAAACAATTTGTACAACAACGCATAGACCGTCTTCAAATATGCGTTCGTGACGTACTTATCGACGTCATTCATGACGTCATTCATTATGATGCCATTGTACACATCACGCAGTTCATTATGCCGTCATATGATGGATGGGTACTCTGGAAAGGTGAATTGGCGATAGGTTGCCGCTATCCATCCCCCGATAGATGTTTTGCTTTTTCTTCTACTGGTGGTGATTGGTGATTTATCACTCAGACAGGTACCATCATTAAAGATGGTGGCATTGTCGATGTGTCAGAGCCGGTACATGCTTCGTACCACAATCATCTCATCCCCAGTGTGCTGTTCCGAGACCTCGTCTGTTACCTTGGTAAAGATGATGAACAGTAGAGCAGTCATTAGCGTTTTCATTAAATGGCGGAATGCGCCCAGATTGTCGCGACACAATTCCCCGTTTATGTCTAATGTTCTTGTGTCTAAAAGCTACCTTCATTGTGTTAATTATGGGGTGCCATCCGGTGTTACAGCAGTACTATGTGGTATGGCTATGCTGGCATTGGTGTTTATTAACAGATGAATTCATCTCCCTATCTTTAGGTTCAAGCAGTAGCAGTCGCACACCATTGTTGATTATATGGCTGCGCATGGCCGGATCACGAATACGGCCAACAGGGGCGTCCAGCAATGTCAAATTTGGAAATTTCTATGGAACTTCCACCAAACTTTAATCACACAGAATGTAGGAAATCGCAGCGCGTCCTTCCACATCCCGTGAACAAGAACAGACACGGGGCTCCACCCCCAACCCCCCCCCCCCCCCCGGAGAAAATTGAAAGGCGTGTTCGGGTGTTGTCCAAAGATAATTGAAAATTAGATGCTCTGAGAATCCATTATGTGGCTTCTCAAAGCATCTAATTTTCAATTTTATCCGAGCGAGGATTTCCAAGCCCTGGCCAATTACAAACCAATGGCCTCCACAGTAATACATCTGGCCCTGTGAATAGGTTATTCCTAACACGTCCTCACTATTAGGCTACATACACGGTATCTTAATGGTTCTACAATATTAAGAACTGTGTGACGTCTTACAAATGTATCCCTTGCAAATGAACCATTTCATGTTCTAACTTCTCTGTTGCTCCTAACCTGATCGGCTGATTTGTATGCATTCCGCCTTGTTTCCCATTCTACCCACATAACTACATTCGCACACCTATAAAACATGCAGTTTTCACTACCAGGGGGTGGGGTGGGGGTGGGTCGTCTTTGCCATTGGATGCAGCACTGGGTGAACATTCTTTTGGCGTGAGTGGTGTCACTGCTCTACCAGAAGACGATTTCCTATTGCTACATTTCGGTCCCTCGTTTACGGCGATCATTTGCATGCCCCTGTTGTGACGGTCTTAACGGCCATTTGTTTATCTCCAATTCACCTTTCCTGAGTATCAATATCGTCTATCAATCTGACGACATATTAATCGGCTACGCGGGGTGCGATTATGTAGGATGCCGTCATAATCATTACGTCACACATGATTATATTTGCCCGTCTTTAATAGTTTGAAACTAATTTGACTGGACAAGTCAAATTACTTCCAAATTAATCAATATCGTACCTGTATAGTTTGCTGGAAATTGATAGTCAGAGAATTAAGAGATCGATCGATCCCAACACGAGCGAGGTGCGCGTGGAGCTAGCTAGATATGGGCGGGGCATAGCGAAAATGAAAAGGTCCATTTGGCGATATTTTGCATCTTATTCTGGTTCACAACGTATTCGGGAAAGAGAAAACGAAGACATAGTCGGGGTCGTTCACCTTTATAGTCGTTCAATCAACGTGGCAAGAGCGTGTGCCACTTCATATCGTAGCTCACCTTCCAACCGTCTTAAAGGTATGCACAAACAACCTTGATGCCGCGTGTTTAGACACAGTACAACCTAGACATCGGGCATATCAAGACGCCTTTCAGAGCAACTACTTTCGAAAGCTATCCGACAGAAAATCATTAACCCCGCATGCACTTCTTTACATAATCCATTCCGCTTCCTCAGTCTAAGCTTTGATTAGCATTTCCAATTTTCCTTATTTAGCAATTGGTTTTATATATCATATTTTCTAACTACTTTTCTTGTAATTTTTCAATACATTTATATTTATCATGTGAATGATATCAGATAGTTTTCTCTTTGTATTTTACTGTGGCTGAGAAAATAAGTTCATCTAATTTTTATGTTGATGTCGCGTTATTGTTTGCAAAATATATTCCAATGTATGCAGCAACGACTATTTGAGCTGATGCTAAATGTACTGTTCAATAGCTCTTAATGATGGACAGCATATGTGTAGAGTGATTGGAGTCATGAGGCCAAGTGCGTTACACACCACTATAAGCATAGCACGAACTGTTATCTGTAGCGAGTATGGTCGAACTGTGTACAAGCACGAGCATTCCAAGAAGATGGCATCTGTTCATCTGTAGCGATTTCAATTTAAAGCTTGGAAAACTGAACGAAGAAAGAGACAAATGTGAGAATCTGCAACAATTTCACCCGGTCTCATGTGCAAGTCGCTTCAGGGAAATGAACGCCATCAGCGTGTGGAGCCGCTCTAAGCAACAAGGGACGTTCGAAGTCTAGCCAGTTCATGAAAAGGGAAACCATGTAGAATGGCTGGGTGGGGGGGACTACGTGTTCTACACCATCACAGCCAGTCAAATCATCCTAAACAGATACTACCGTCTGATCACACGCTACTTGAGCAAACACAAGGCAATGGGCCTTTCTACTATATCAATCCATCATATGACGTCATAATCAACTACGACACGTGTAGAATGGCATCATAATGACTGACGTAAATGAGTATGTCACGAACGCATAATTGGAGACGCACTATGCGTTGGTGTACGAATTGTATGTCTTTATTATTTAATAAAGATGAAGTTGAATATTTTGAAACGAATTTGACTTGGCGATGTTGCTGCCATAGGCAGCAACAGCACCCAGTCAGATTAGTTTCAAAATATGCAACAGCTTACCTGTATAGTTTTCTGGAAATTGGTACTCAGTGAGTTCAGAGATCGATCGATCCCAACACGAACGAAGTGTGGGTGGGGCTTAGCTAGAGATTGGCGGTGCATAGCTAAAATCGAAAGGCCCATTGCAAGGGTCTAGGCTTCGTAAGTGGACCAAGATTAGTGGATCGTCTCCCCGATTGTTCATACATCTCCAAGAATATTGCATCTGCCGATTTAGTCATACCAATGAGAAACGGCACCACCATAAAATGCCTGTCGAATTATGAATATACATGCCCACATTGCTGAGAAATCGCGCAATGATACTTCAGTACTCAATTCCCTCTACGAGGAACTGTGTACAAGCAGCAACATTTCAAGAAGATGGTAAATTTGCATATGTAGTGACGTCAATTCAAAGCTTGAAAAACTGAACAAGCAAGAGGCGAATGCAGGACTTGGATTATGCCACTGTTTTGGAAACTGGTGATTCATTATCTGCAATCATATGTACAAAAGGTCTATATGCAACTACCACCATGTTTAAACATCCATGTCGCCATATGACTACTGGGCATGCCACACATCTAATGAATACACTAAGATCATAAAATCATCCATTACTCAGATAACCTATGTAGTGTGCTAAACGAATACAAAGCTATTACTCCGAGACTATGACAGTGTTGACAATACGTCCGATCGCAGACAAGTGATTACCAAATACGGATTGATCCATTGCGCGTCATACCCAACCGATATGCTAAGACAATACCCAAGACGAAGGATTATGTCCCAAGACAAACAAAGGAAAGTGCCACCCAGGCGTCGTATATTAAATGTTGAAACATTAGGTGGGCAGATAGTCAAGTGTGCCATCAAAAGTGAACCAAGCTATTCTATAGTCAAAGTTTATCCAAAGCAAACATACACTAGCTGCTAAAATATATGTGCAGCCAAGACACCAATCAAAGGAGTCTCTACATTGATACTACACTCTTACAAAAGTTGCACTACTCATATGCCAACACAGTAAGAAAGAAAACGGCACTGCGCAAAGAAATAACTACAATAGGAGTATGCGACAGATCAGCGAAATTTGACAGAATTATCCGGCACAACATCAGAATGGCATGGCAAACGAGATTACTTCCAGTAATTTTTGTTATCAATTGTTCAAAACAGCCAAGGAGTCAAGACGCAGCGCACCAGAGCAACACACATCCGATGCACACCTTGTCGTCTCTAACCAATAAAAAAATGGTTCAAAGATGAGGTCAGCGATACAGCCGATGAGCGGCTATCACTGCGAAAATACACTCACGAATAAAGAGGTTAGGAAAGCACTGGTAGCCATAATAATGGAGGAGTCCAGTTGTAGCAATGACCCACCCTTCTCTAGCTAAACTCCACCCACGCTTCGCCCATGTTGCGATCGATCGGTCGATGCATGCACTCCCCGACTATCAGTTTCCAGAAAATTATACAGGTAAGCTGTTGAATATTTTGAAACTAATTTGCCTAGGTTTTGTTTCTGCATATGACAGAATGTGTATTAAACAGTAAAGATATACAATTTGTACAACAACGCTTAGTCCGTCATCAAGTAAGCGTTCGTGACGAACTTATCTACGCCATTCATGGCGTCATTGATCATGACGTCCATCTACATGTCACGTAGGTGATTATGACGTCATATGATTGATCGATAAACTGGAAAGCACGATATTGACGTGAGCTCGGACAAGATGATATCAAACATGCACCACACCAATATCAATTTTGCGTGTGTATAACACACCCTAATAGATACTATGGAATAATGTACACTTGTCGCGCTACCTCAGCCCAAGCTATCATAAGTTATTATACAAACGAATGAATGAATGCTTCGTACTTTTCTACTCATCGTCTAGGATTTGAACCCACTCCCCTAGGTTGGACTCGTTACCAGATTACCATGATTGCTACATGGGGTGTAGGTGGCTGATAGACCGTAATTCGTGCAACTGATTACTCCAGTTTTAGACCATCCCTAGCTTAGCGCCACCTAGTGTTGCCTGTCCTGCAATCAAATGATCCTTGCATTTTCTGAGTCTCAATTCACAGAAAACTATACAGGTATGCTGTTGACTATTTTGAAACTAGTTTTACTGAGGCTGTTGCTGCCTATAATTCTACCAATGAATCAAAGACATTTGTAGTGAAAGAAAGGCTTATATTCTGCATCGCTAATAAAAATTCGAGTAATGATATGCATTAACCTCTTCTCAGTCTTTGTTCAATTATTTAATTTTTTATTACATTGAGGTACATAACTTAAGCCTCTAAAAGTATACAAACGTAACAATTTTATTTCCAAGCATATTGGTGTGAATATGTACCTTTAATACAATTATTTTAGTTGTGAAGTTGAACACGGTACTCGTGTCTCTAATTCAAGATCACTAATCCAAGGTGCCGTATCCGCAATACAAGCACCGTATTCGAGTTTGATTGACGTTACAATGTCATATTTTTCTTTATTTTAGGATACTTTTTGGGACCAATCATATTTGGTAGCGTGGTGGATACTACCTGCATTCAGTGGAGTAAGCCGAATAACGAAGGGTCATGTCTAATGTATGACGGCGATGATCTCAGGTAAATAGTTTCGAGATAACTATCCAATTTAATTAACTACCCATGATCAAATAATGTAACATACCTGTCATATCGCTCAGGTATATGACGTCATATTTGTGTACGTCACATATAGGGTGACGCCACACTAAAATGCACAAGGAATGACGTATCTATCTCATTCATGAACGTTTCAAAGTCTGCCAAGTGTACGGAGTATATGCCTTCTGGTGGATTTGCTATTTAAACCACATTATGTTGAATGCGTTCAAACTAATTTGACTGGAAGCTGTTACGTGTATGATGACGTCATCATGATTAGGTCATGCATGATTCTATTAGGTCCATCTTTAACTCCTAATAGTCCAACACGTTGTACAAATTGTATACCTCTACTATTTAATAAACGTATTGTTGAATATTTTGAAACTAATTTGACTTGGCGCTGTTGCTGCCATAGGCAGCAACAGCACCCAGTCAAATTAGTTTCAAAATATTCAACAGCTTATCTCTACAGTTTTCTGAAAATTGATACTCAAGAAAATCAGAGATCGATCGATCCCAACACGAGCGAGAGGTGGGTGGAGCTTAGCTAGAGATGGGCGGGGCATAGCTAAAATTGAACGGTCCATTGAGTGGTAACCCTTTAATATTCATATCAGCAAAAACGGCTTCTGCAGGGTCTTGAGAGATGTTGATTTGCATACCAAAAGAAGACTTTTTTGAAAATGTGCAACTCTTGACAGCGCCTGGCATCATAGCCCGCAAACGCTTCCGGGTGACCGCCTCTCCGGCTGATAATTATAGGTGATGACGCCAGTTGTGGGTTCGCGTCCCCATCAAGGCTAATATACTGTAGTACCACGAATACCCTACTTGTGTAACGATAGCTCTATGTGGTATTCTTTCTCTTGCATTTCAGAATTAAAATCCACGTGTTCGCTGGTGGAGTGCTGGTGTTAATAATTATCCTGAACGGATTCGCTGTGCTAATGACATACAAATTAAAACGCTTTGTTAAAATCGTCGAATGGGAGCGCAAAGAATTCGAAGATGAGGCTGCGAAGAAAAACAACACAAATAAAGAAAGAGATGATGACATACCGCCTAGCTACGAACACACGGGCATTGACATTAAGAAGGATACCCAGAATACACAATTATAGTTTATCATTTTTGCAATGGCATTAGATTTGTGAAGTAAGGGGATTGCTATTTTATGTAAATGCATGCGGTTTTTAAATTAATACACCTGGGCGGTGTAGCTGGTGTGGTTGTAAGCACGCTCTTATAATAACTATATACCACACGTCCCCCTACATTCACTATAGGACGAGTTGTCATGACCGCCGGTGACCGGGGTTCAATAAAACGCAAGTGCGCATGCCAGTGGTGTAGTGGAGAGTACTCATGACTACTTAAACGGGAAAACCTGGTTCGCGCCTGAGTTGGACACTATCTCGCCGTCGTTTAAAACATGCACGCTCTCCTTCTCTCATTGCCTCTCTCCACCAAGATTAATTTCAACGTATTCAACAGCTGTCCTGTTTGTTTGCCCTAAGAGCGAGGCATGGTTAATTGATCAGTGAATGCGTTAACCCGTTGACCTCCATTATCTCAAATCCAAGGTAACTGCATAATTAAGACAAACTAGTTTCAATTCTAATAGACTATTTTGTACATTGTAAACGATTTATCGAATTTTGTCTTTTTCTGGTTCAGTTGAATAAGTATTGGATAATTGAGCGCCATGTACACGTGCGTATGTGTGGGAGGATGGGGTGGTCAGAGGAGAAGAATTTTATTTGAGATTGTATCTCAACTGTTTACTATTCAAACAGATTCAAGAGACTATTCTGTGCATTGTAAACGGTGTATCGAATTCGTATTATTCTGTATCAGTTGGATAATAATGAGCGTCAATTACGCATACATATTCGCGTTGGATTCGTCAACTCTCAGATATCTATAATATACGAGTATGCTAGTAAGCGTGTGCGTGCGTTCTTGCGTGCGTGCGGCGTGCGTGCATGCGTGCCTGCATGCGTGTGCGCGGGTGTGTTGCCCGCCCTCCCCCTAACCCCCATCTCACGCACGTACGACTCAGCCACACTAGCAGATAGTAACACATTTGTGCCTGTAATGTCTTCCTGGAGTGGTGATTGTGACATACCGTACAGCGGAGAAGTAACCTAGAATTAAAAAAAAATAATGCAAAGACGTACTGTTAATTCACCTTTCCAGAGTTCCATCCATCATCTGACCTCGTATGACGTCATAATCAGCCCAGCGTGTGCATGATGATGTCACAATCATTACGTCACAAAGGGTTCCATATAGACCGTCATCAAATCTCAAATATTCCGACACGTTGTAGGAATTGTATGTCTTTGTAATTCTTTGCAATTTAATAAACATGCTGTTGCATATTTTGAAACTAATTTGACCGGGCGCTGTTGCTGCATTAGGGAGAAACAGCAACCAATCAAATAAGTTTCAAAATAGTCAACGGCTTACCTGTGTAGTTTTCTTGAAATCGATAGTCGCGGAGTTCAGAGATCAATCGATCCCAACACGAGCGAGGTGTGGGTGGTGCTTAGCTAGAGATGGGTGGGGCATAGCTAAAACCAGAAAGGTCCATTATTTTGAACACGATTGGCTTTGGACGCAATGTCTCCCAATTCAATTCTGCTCAAAATATTCAACAGTACATTTCTTACATCGTGTTCAAAATTGTTTTGGTAACATTATAACGTATTTATGGGCAGTTCTGTAGCTCGGATTGTTACCAATTGTTTTATTCTAGAGAGATCCGTTCTGCCACTTAGCTAGAAAGCCGGCAGACATAACTATACACATCGTCCTATTGCGCGGTCTCCAACTCCTGCTCTTCTCCCGTATGGAGACAGCTGAGCTATGTGAGTGGACGTATGTTATTACGATGAGCTACAAATGGATCCGCATATTTAATTACACAGAAAACATTCGCACCCTCATAACATTTATCATTTAAATGTGTATTTGTGTGTATAGATGTAGTACTTTTTTAATAATGTCATCTTTATTATTATTGTAATGTCTTGCACCGTTTTGCATCTGTATTTGCTGTAGGTTTATGCATGGATTATAGAATCAAACAATCTTAAATGTTGAACGGTCTTAAATTTATCACACATGTTCATGGATATCACATTTAATATACGATCTAGATTAGATCTTGCCGGAATCTGTGTGATAAATTGTCTATTCTCTTGAGATTCTCTCTCACACACGCGCTCTCTCCCTTCCACTCTACACCACACCCCGCACACTCTCCCGCCCCCCCCCCCAACCTCTCTCTCTATTTTCCCTCTCTCTCTCCCCCTCCCTCTTCTTCCCTCCCTCTCTCTCTCTCTCTCTCTCTCTCCCTCCCCATCCCTCCCCCCTCTCCATCTTTCTCTCTCCCTCCATCTCATTCACTCCCTCTATCTCTCTCAATCTCCTCTTTCTCTCCGCTCTTTCTCTCTCACTCTCTCGCTCGCTCCATCTCTCTCCGGCACTCTCCTGCCCTCCCTATATCTCTCCCGCACTATGTCCTCTCTTCCACCCTCTCTCTCTCCCTCTCTCTTTATCTCTCTCTCTCTCTCTCTCTCTCTCTCTCTCTCTCTCTCTTTCAGTCTCTCGCCCCTCTCACCCCCTCTCTCTCTCTCTCGTTCCCTCTCTATCTCGCTCTCTTTCTCTCTCTCTCGCTCTCTCGCTCTCTCGCTCTCTCGCTCTCTCGCTCTCTCTCTCTCTCTCTCTCTCTCTCTCTCTCTCTCTCTCTCTCTCTCTCTCGCTCTCTCGCCCTCTCTCTCTCTCTCTCTCTCTCTCTCTCTCTCTCTCTCTCTCTACCTCTACCTCTAATTCTCTAAGACCCCACCCCCTCTCTATATCGCTTTCTCTTTCTCCCTCTCTCTATAACTCTCTCCCCCCCCCTCTCTCACTCTCTCTCTCTCTCCCTCTCTCTCGCCCTCTCCCCGCCCCCTCTCCCTCTCTCTCCCCTCCCTCTCTCGCTCCCTCGCTCGCTCGCCCTCTCTCCATCTCTCCATCTCACTCACGCTCTCTCTCTCTCTCACACTCTCTATCTACCTGTCTGCCTGCCTGCCTGCCTGTCTGTCTGCATGCCATCCTGTCTGTCTGCCTGGCTGCCTACATACATGCATGCCGGCCGTTGGCTGCTTGTCTCTTTGTCCGTCTGGCTGGCTGGCTGGTTGGCTGGCCGGCTGGCCGGCTGGCTGGATGCCTGCCTGCCCCTCTCTCTCTCTCTCTCTCTCTCTCTCACTCTCCCTCTCCTTCTGTCTCCGTCGCCTAACCCAAACCCCCCTCTCAGCGTCTAGTGATGCAACGGTGTGTTCTATACATTCCATGTATATCATAGTAAAAGAATGTTTGTACCTATATCATTTGGATGAAATATCAACAATACATATATATATATATATATATATATATATATATATATATATATATATATATCTATATATATATATATATATATCTATATATATATCAATATCTATTTAGTTTGAATTGCATGCGTAACAATACATCTTGCTATAACAATGTTCTAGATATTCTTTTCAGAATTGTCTGCCTAACGCCTCTTGTCCCGACAATGCTCCAAATCGCTCGCGGTGCTCCATATATCAATTGCCCTTTCTGGTTTTAGCTATGCCCTCTATCTAGCTAGGCGCCACCCACACCTCGCTCGTATTGGGACCGATCGATCCCTGAACTATCAATTTCCAGAAAATTATGCAGGTTAGTTGTTAAATGTTTTGAGACGAATTCGACTCTGTGCAGTTACAGCCCAGTCAAACTAGTTTCAAAATATTCGACAATAATGGGTTTTTAAGTAGTAAAGACCAGGCTTGTGCACAAGTGCAGGGCATTGCATTTAAATGTGAATGCAAATGTTTGCAAATGATTCAAATGCAAATGCAAGTGCAAATGCAGCCTAGCTCGATTGCATTCAAATACAAATGCAAATGTTTGCAACTAATTCAAATGCAAGTTCAAGTACAAATGCATTTGAATATTTGGACACACCTCTGGTACTGAAATTCTGGAACACCCTAGTATGCAAATGTTAACTATACGCCTGCTGAGAGTGGGTATCTTTGGGAAAACATTTTGTAGCATAATCATGTAGTGGGTTCTAATGTATGAGAAATGATTTGACTTTTTTTTTTTAATAATCACTGTTGGAAATTAAACCAATGCATTTCCTTTAGATTTACAGAATATTAAAGAATGATAAACAACAGCACATGTACTATAGAATATGAATACTAGAATAACCTATTATTAGTATTAACCCAGGAATGTCCAAACTGGCCAAAACAAGGGTTCTGTATTGATTTTAAAGAATGGCAATTTGCAGACCAAGAAAATAATATTTTGGAAATGTTACCACTGGAATGACTGGCTCGCTTATCGAACTAGTCATTGCAGTGTAACATTTTCAAAAATAGTCGTTTTTGTCTGCAAATGGAACTTTTCTATGAAATAAATAATACGTATTTCACCTTTAAGGGGTAACCATTAGAGAATTTAATTTTCAGATTTGGTTTGACCATTTTGAAAGTAATTTCACTAATCGCTATTGTGTCCATGGAAACAACATGTACCATTCAAATTACTTTCAAAATAATTATCAAATATAATGTTGAATATCTGCAAAGTAATTTGATTGATAACCGCTGCTGTGCGTAAGGCAGCAACAGGTTCCAGTCAAATTGCATTCAAAATACAGCTGTAGGCAAAGATTTCCAGTCAAATTTGTTTCAAAATAATCATCAGCTTGTTCAATACCTGAATTAAGATTCTCCCATTTCCTGATTCAAATGTTTAAATGTTAATTCCTATGGCTGAGACACCGCACGACTAAGTATGTGTGCATAGTTAGACCGAATGACAAGCTCTTCTAATCGCCCTGGGTGAACAGTAAATTAACCAATGTTATGCAGAATTATCAGCATCTATTATTTATTGATCTTGGTAAATGTCTATTTGCATTTCAAGAAGATAATCATTGAAGATTTACCACTGGAATGACTGGCTCGATGACCAAGTCATATCAGTCATAAATGTTCAAAAATTGTCTTCTCTTGTAATGCAAATGGGCATTCAAAAGGCCAATCTTGACCAATAAAGGATTAAGAGATTACTGAATGAATGGGGTTAACAACACAAGACCCTATTCATAGATTGAACAACCAGAGATATATTACTAAGCTCGTGCTAATTACTTTGAAAGGATCTTGACAAAAAACATAGCAAGTACTTGTTGAAACGATTGTACAGTCAAAAGTGCTCTGTGAGCACCTATATTTTGGGGCCACAAGATTGCGGTTCTTTAAAACAGATGATTGTATGAATATTATTAATTTTCCTGAAAATCAACACATTAATTAACGCAGCACCACTTTAGTCCAATTGTTTTATTAACCCTTTTATGCCCAAAACGGAAAGACCCGCCGTTGTCGTGGTCTTTACAAATGTCCATTTGCAGACCGAGAGAAGAGGATCACTGGGCCAATGATGTCAGTGGGTTGTTTTTTTATATATGAGTTAAAGGGTCAATACATTGGACAAGAGAATGAGCCCAAAATGGTTAGCAACAGTGAAGTTTGGTTTGTTGTATTAAAACTATGCGTCCATGTATAACCAAATTTGCAGGCATGTTTCGTCAATGTAATGTCTCGCTGATCATGAAGAAATGCAAATCATTTCTTGCATTTCTCGGCCGCACGCTTACTGCATGTGAAAATGCAGTTTTCATGCACTGGCCCACATTGGCGGGTAGCGAAGGCAAAAATTCACCATATTGCAAAAGCAGGTAACAAACGTTAACAGAAAACGCTTAAAAGTTTACACCACCGAACATGGGACACCGCCCGGGGCTAGCCGAAACTCAGCGCCATGAAGCAATGGGAAGACCCGCTGCTGGACAGAGCGTTAGCGCTGTTGCTCGACATTTTAATGTTCACGTCTCAACCATTTCCCGTCTCCGCCAACGTGAGCGGGAAACTGGACATGTTAATGACCGACCACGTTCTGGCAGACCGAGAGCAACAACACTACGAGAAGACCGCTACTTAGTGACTTTATCACAACGTCACAGGTTTGAGACTGCGCCGCGGCTGTCCCGTAATTTGCACACCGCTACCGGCACTACAGTGCATGCACAAACTGTGCGAAACAGACTCCATGATGCTGGACTGCATGCCCGTCGTCCACTTGTTGCTGTTCCGCTTACAGAGCGTCACATCGAGAATCGGTTTGCATGGGCAAGAACTCATCAGCGATGGCGTGCTCAACAACGGAGCCACGTTTTGTTCAGTGATGAGTCGAGGTTTTGTGTGGATGTGGCGGATGGTAGGCAACGGGTTTGGCTACGTTTAGGAGAACGGTATGATGCAGCCAACATCATTCAGCACGACAGATTCGGTGGCGGCAGTGTCATGGTGTGGGCTGGAATCCATGAAAATGGCAAAACAGATCGCGGAAATGTAACGCCTCAACGTTACTGTGAAGAAGTTGTCGCCCCTGTTGTCATCCTTTTTATCCAGCATCATGCAGACTTTATGTTCCAGCAAGACAACGCCCGTCCTCAGTGTCACCAGTGATTTCCTTGAGGCTAACAACGTTCCGGTATTGGACTGGCCAGCGCGATCACCGGACCTGTCTCCTATCGGACACGTGTGGGACATTCTTGGCCGTATGGTGCGTGAGAACCACCCACATCTTCACAACGTGCGAGAGCTGGAAGCTGCACTGCTCCGGGAATGGGATGCGATTCCTCTTTGTGACATCAGGTGCTTAATTCGAAGCATGAGTAAGCGATGTACGGCGGTGGTTAATGCTTGCGGAGCTCACAACCGGTATTGACAGCTCTGTGTCATTATTGAAATTGGACCCTTCCGTTGAATGATGCCGTGTTAAAGGCGCGATGCTAGCATTACAGTAACAAGAGACTGTTGTTCAAATTGGAAAATGACCTATCAGTTAAATAATATATTTGAAACAATTTACTGTTTTTGTTAAATAACATTTATACAGTAATATTCTCAGTGTTGCTAAACTTGTTTGGTTCAGTATATTTAGGTGATCGTATTTATTATACTCTAGAGATACGTTGCTGCAGATTATCTCAGAAACAAATTAGCTAAAATGTGTTGGTTTGCTACGATCTCAACTCACTTACGCTAGACTAATATCAAAATATACATGATTTTGCACACATATATATGAATATTTATGGCTGAGAGCTACATATTAAGAAATTCAGAGTAAAATGTGTTAGTAAATCACAGAGAATTGAATTTCTAATTTCTAGGAACAGAAATGCCATTTTTTATGATCTAACAAATAATTTGGTTGAATATTTTGAAATTAATTCGAGAGAAATGCAAAATGAAAAAAGTAGTGCCTTTGCAAAAAACTCAAATGCCCAATATATTACTGACACTTGTCAGTTTAAATGATCTACACTAATTTGTAATACCACTCATGGATTGTGTCGACAAATCCATAGCCGCATAAGTGTCTTGCCATACAGTGTGGACCAGCACGGGCGACTACAGCACCGCGAGCTCCTCCTTTCTCATTATACGGCCTTGTGATTCGTCGAACGATGCTTTTCTTCTTCTCCCGAAGCTGTCATTCTGCCATCATTAGGGTACCTACAAAATCACTTCTTCTTCTCCTCCTCCTCCTACCCCTCTTCCCCTCCTCCTCCTCATCATCATCCTTCATCTTCTTCTTCTTCTTCGTTGAAGTCGCATGAATTAGAGCTCTCCAATTTCACAGTGTTTTCGCGTGTTTTTGTCTTGATGTTTTATCTTATCTTGTACGGTGTCTTTATTAACGTTTTCTACCTTATGTTTGTGACATTATTTTCGTAATTTGTTGTTGTTTAACTACGTACTTTGAGAATTTAAGTTTTGAAGTTAGTCAGTTTGTAGTAATACATAGGCGCCATTAAGCTAGCCGGCCTGTTGGCCTAGCCGCTGGTCAGTGTAAGGCGAGCTTGAGTAGGTTTTGTTTACTAACCCTGGGCACTTTCGCGGACAGAGGGAAAAAATCTCGAGGAGCAGTGACAGGTACGTTAGCTGATTATGAGCCTTTTGAAGGCATAGTTAGAAAGAATGGAGTGAGAAGTGACTGTCTGGAAGGGGTAGCAATCGAGGAGTACGCGAAGAGTGCAGCCGCAGTTGTCTCCCCTGGGCACATCGTCGCTGCCTCAAGAGTGAAAGCGGGGTATTAACGTGTTTGTGAGAACTGATCGTGATGTGACGAAGTTATGCCTAGAAGGGATACACGTAGCTGGTCGTTTCCATAACATGTTTTCCCTTGAAAAAGAACCGACTAGAATCGTTATCTCTAACGCTCAGCCATTTATCCCAAACCTTCTGATCACACAAGCACTGGCGTCTTATGGTAAAGCCGTAGGCACTTGTAGGGCCATACCATTAGGCTGTAAAACACATGATCTTAAGCACGTGAACAGTTTCAGACGGCAACTACAAATCGTCCTTGAAAAGGGTGCTATGCTGCCTGAATTTCTCGATGTCCTCTGAGACAACAAACCCCATCGTCTTTTCATATCGAATGATTAAATTGTATGTTTCATTTGTCATCTTAAGGGGCATGTTAATAAACAGGTTGCCAGTTCGAACTTAGAAAATACCCAGGTGGTCGTGGATGATACTGCGGACATTGCCAGTTTAAACACTGACCTTATCGTTAATAATGACAATTTTCCCGCAGCTCTGGGTCCGTCACCATTGACTGATAAATCTAACAAACATCTGTTAAATAGATCGTCAACGAACAGTTCATTAAACAGTTCACCGAAAAAGTCACCTAGAAAAAAGCGTCAAAAAATTCAATTGAATAATCCGTTCGAAGTTTTAAATTATGACAGTGATGAGGAAATCCGTCCAGCTACCCAGTCGCAAAACGAACATCATAATATTAACGTTATTAGTGCTCAAAATGATAACCATGATGATCATCATCAGTGTGGTGATAACGAAATACAGATAGACGTTCACCGGGAGGCGGAGATGACACACGATGACGTCATGGCTGCTGCCGTAGTAAATGAGGCACCATCGTCAGTCTTTACTGAGGGGGCCTGTAATTTTGTCTAGTGATCGTGGTGACACCCCCCCCCCCCACCCCAATTCCAGTGTTAAAACCAGACATGATCCTTGCGAGGATGTGAGGGTATTTGCCGATGCGGGTGAGATGCTACCAGTCTCCCAAGAGACTTTATTGATGACTTCTTTTGAAGAGGACAGTTCCGAATGCGACACCATGTCCATTGTTTCGGAGATGTCGGATGTCGGCGAGTTCTAAGATTCAAGGGCGACAACTCCGTCCTTTGAAGATGTAAAATGTTCGTCGAAAGCATAAAATATAGCAAGAAGGTTATAGAAAAGTGTAGGGATTTTCAGTCCAACTTTAAGATCCTAATTCATCAACTAAGCAGGTTAAAAAAGCAATCGAATACTGATCAGCCCATGAAATCCCGTATTTATAAAATAATTACAAAGTTACACCGTAGCCAGAAAAAAAATGAAAAGGTGTCCATTTTGTATTTGTAGTTTTTCGAAGTACTTTACTGTTTAAGCATTTTAACATTGATTACTCATGGCTAATTTTATTGTACTCAATTTTATCTTAATATTTTATGTTATGGCCTCTCTTTCATTTGTATCCTTAAACACGAGAGGTTGTCGAGATTCATTCAAAAGATTTCGCTTGTTTCATCAGCTGCAGTCGGAACTCAAAGCAGATGTAGTATTCTTGCAAGATATGCATACGAGCGGGTCTGATGAATCTGTTTGGAATCTATTATGGCGGGGTAAAACAGTTTTCTCACACCTGTCCAAAACTAGTGCTGGGTTGGCAATTTTGTTTAGACCTAATTTAGATGTGACTCTGTCTGAGACGAAAACCATTGTACAAGGAAGGATTGTGCATGTTACTGTTAAAATGAAGGATTTTAATTTTTATTTAATTAATTTGTATAATCCTACAGAATGCGCAGATAAACTGGGATGTAATGAATCTCTGAAAGCTCATATTGCGTCATTACCTCACACGTATCCTATAATAATTGGTGGTGACTTTAATTGCACTTTGGACCCAACGATTGACAGAACATCGGCCGTCGAACCTCACCCGTCAGCCGCTGGTGCTCTGCAATCAGTGGTAAGTTGCCATGATCTTATAGATACATTTCGCTACCTTCATCCCCATGCAAAAACATTTACCTGGAAACGATCAAATGAAACCGCATCTAGAATTGATCATTTTTATATCTCTAATTATTGCAAGAAAATTGTTAAATCATACTCTGTTGTACCTTGTTTGGACTCTGACCATGATTTTGTTATGTGCACCATTCTTTGTAAAAACAGCAAACGAAAGAGTTCATATTGGTGCTTAAATACATCTCTCTTAAAAGAGCCGCAGTATTTTAATTTGATAACTGATTTTTGGAAGAGCTGGCGGGAAGAGAAAGTGAATTTTGATTGTTTACATGACTGGTGGGACATGGGTAAAACGCACATAGCTACCATATCGCAGCGTTATTCCCGTGAACGGGCTGAAATCCTACGTGAGAAAAAATTGCAAGTGGAATCTGAAATAGAGTTATTATCTTCCATGCCACAGAATAATGATGATATAAGCTATCTGTTAGAACAAAAACGATATAATTTAGATGATTTACACAAACATCATGCTAGAGGCGCATGGGTAAGATCATGGTGTAAACATCTCAATGAATCTGACACCCCTACTGAATATTTATTTAATTTAGAACATAAACAAGCATGTAATTGATCGATGTCCCATCTAACGCTTCCAGATGGTACGGCTGTAAATATCGAAGTCGAAATAATAAAGTACGCTACTGAATTTTATAGCGCATTATATAGTAATGCACCAGTATGTAAACAATCAGAGGATGTTCTTTTAGTAAATCTCCACCCCCCCCCCCCCCAGGTGAGCGAAGCATCAAAAAATGATTTGGACAAAGTACTGATTCTGTCGGATTTTACCAACGCTGTTAATAAAATGAAAAACAATAGGAGTCCTGGAATTGATGGCTTGCCGTCAGAGTTTTATAAACCATTTTGGGAAGTTATTAAACAGGATTTTTTAGACGTTTTTAATTAGCTAATTGAAGATATGATTTTACCTACATCTTGTCGGCTAGCTGTAATAACTTTGCTTCCAAAGAAGGGTGATCTTAGTTTGATAACCAATTGGCGACCTGTCTCTCTCCTATGTGTTGACTTGAAATTTTTTTCAAAAGCCTTATATAATCGTATAAGTGCATGCCTAAATGAAATAATACATCTAGATCAGAGCTACTGTATTCCGGGTCGTAGAATTTCTCATAATATTCGACTAATATCGGATGTTATTGACTATTCAAATTGTTTAAATTTGCCTCTTGGTGTAGTGGCTCTGGATCAACAGAAGGCGTTCGACAGAGTCAGTCACACATATTCGTTCGATACTTTAAGTGCATTTGGTTTTGGAAATCACTTCATTCGTTGTATTCGCACGCTCTATAGTAGTAATTTTATCATTCTAAAAATACAAAATTCGCTCTCCGCTCCGTTCGCTTTCAAGCGTGGGATCAGGCAGGGCTGTTCTCACTCGGGCGCTCTGTATGCGATTTGTATTGAACATTTGTTGTGTAATTTGCGATCTGAAACGGGACTAAAGGGGAGAGCACTGCCTGATGCTACGGGTGAAAGAGTTGCCTGTTCTGCTTATGCAGATGCCATTACAGCGTTTCTTATATGTGAGGCGGATTTTCTGTCATTGAGCTATTGGTTAAGATTATATGAAGACGCTTCAAATGCAAAGGTTAATTACGAGAAAACACAAGGTCTCTTGGCGGGTTCCTGGCATAATCGCACTGACCAGACATTGGAGATAGTGTGGAATAACACTGGCCTGGTCTTTCTAGGTGTTCATATGGGAAATTCGGAAAATTATTCGAATATAAATTGGGATTCACTAGAAATAAATGTGAATAAGAAACTTGGTAATTGGCATAACTTATCTAAAGCATTGTCACTGAGAGGCCGAATTATTGTAACTAACCTATTAGCAGCTTTCCAGCTTTGGTATAAATTTGCGGCCCTGAACCCGCCCAACGTTCTGGTCAATTCAATTCAGAAGCGACTGGTTAATTTTATTTGGCAGGGAAAACATTGGATAACAAAAGAACATCTGTGCTTACCCTTAGAAAATGGTGGCCAAGGTTTGGTTGATATAAGAGCTAGAATACAGACTTTCCGGGTCCAGTACGTACACTGTCTATTGAACTCTAATTACTCACAGCCTTGTTTCAATTTCACTAAATGGTTCTTGAATCGCGTGCATAACATGAAATATGATAAACAGTTATTTTATATTGATCTCACTTCTAATATGTATGAACATTTACCACCTTTTTATAGGTCATTGTTTAATGTATGGGGTTCTTTTAACATTTCAAGGCAATCAACACCAGTCTGTACAGCGGATGTCCGGAATGAAGCACTCTTCCCGAATCCTTTCATCCGCAATGTAAACACTGGCTTAAGTCTGTTTTATCGAAATTTCATAGATGGAGGGATTACTACTATTGGTAATATAGTATCTGGTGAGCATAAACTATCTATTGACCAATTGTCACAGAAAGTAAAATTCAACTCGAAGAGACTATTAGAGCTCAAATTAAACAGTTTGTGGAATAGTATAAACACTGTATGGATTGGTTTACTAAAGGAATCTAGTCATAATCCTCAGTCTTCATATGATATGCACCTATCTTGTACTTTTAATGACGGCGAATAGTGTGTATCCACACACACACACATGTTGTAAATCAGATTTCTACGAGCTGTCAGTTTTCAAAAAGTATGATGCAGTTTTTAAGATCCCTGGCCGAAGTATTTGGGCTGATATTTTATCTTTAAGTATCACACCATTGGAACACTGTCGCAGCTTTTATGAATACCCCTGTACACCTTATGAAGGTGATATATCATGGAAGATTTTGCACGGGGCGCTAAATACTGGTGTGTTTCTTTACCGTGCAGGATATCGTCCTAACGATGAGTGTCCGTCCTGTGCAGAGCATATGTTTTTAAATTGTCCTCGTCTTCAACCATTGTTGTTGCTCGTTCGTAGAACTGTCCTTAAAATGTTAGATATTAGTGACTTTAAAGCTGAAAACTACATAAAATGTTTCACTTGTCCAAATTGTCCTTCTTGGGATGAACGAAAAGTAAAGCATCGCCTCTCAAATTGGGTAATGGCAAATGCAAAAATGGCCACATATATAACACAGCAGCCATCTTCTTGATGGCCAAGAACAAACAGACCCACTTAAAGCCTTTATATCAAGGGTACGATCACGAATCCATATTGAATTTCAGCATCAGCAAAACATAGGATCTATAGAAACCTTTCAGAATTTCTGGGCTATAAATGAACTTCTATGCAGTGTACAAGATGATGAATTAAATTTCAAGGGACTCGTTTTACCGTGTGTTTTAATTCGTTGTTTGTACCTTGTTTTGGAGTATGATGACAGTTGTTAAAGCTGATGTGTTTTATTGTGTCTTTCTATTAAAAACCATTAGATCTATTCATGAAGATATTTTATTTATATTTATTTTGTGCATTTTCTTTTAGCAATATGATACGTTATATTTTAATGTTTGCTTGTTAACAACATACTCTATAACATTTCAAATTTGGTATATTTAATGTGAACATGTGATATCTTCCTGATAACTTGTTAATAAAGTACCATGAAAAGTCTTCTTCGTCTTCTTCTTCTTCTTCCTTTTCTTCTTCCTCTTCTTCCTCTTACTAGTATTATTACTTTTATTGTTGTTATTACTGTTACGACAGTTGGTAATATTATTATTCCGCTTCTTGAGTTATTTAATGAACTATATTTGTACGTATGTGGGAGAAACGCTCATAAGGTGTGTCTTATTGTACTCCAACATAGACTAAAAAAATAAACTTTGTTTCAACCAAAAAACAAATGCAAGTGCAAATGCAAATGCGTCAGAAATTTCATAAATACATTTAAATGCACATGCAAGTGCGAATGCAATCAAATGTAAATGCATTTGCACTTGTACCCAAGCATTGTAAAGACATATAATTCGTACGGGATGGACTATTAAGCGTTTAAGACTGACTAAATCGAGTCATTCGTGCCTTAATTGATTATGCGTCATCCTACACGTCACGTAGTTCATCATAACATCATGTGATGGATGAATAACCAGAAAAGGGTAATTAATCCGTTATCCACCCCTCACATGATGTCATAATCAACTACGTGGCATGTAGGATGACTTCATAATCAAGGACGTCATGAATGAATGATGCACCTACGTTCGTCACGCACGCTTAATTAATGACGGGCCGAGCGTTGTTTGTATTTACCATTTAATAAACATGATTTTGAATATTTTGAAAGCAATTCGACTGGCCGCTGTTTCTGCCAAAAGCAGCAACAGCACCCAGTCAAATTACTTTCAAAATAGTCAACAGCTTACGTGAATAGTGTTTTGGTTATTGAGATTCACCACGTGCAAAGCGTGGGTGGAGCTTAGCTTGAGATGGGCCAGCTATAGCTAAAACTGGAATACAATTATGCTCACGTTATTCAGCATTATATTTTGTTTCGTTTGGAAACATGCTAACGTATTTCTCAGCTGCACTGCGTGTAACCAGTGGTCTCACATATGACATGATGACAGGACAATCGATGCACATAACTTTTCGTAATCGAATTGGGTCATGCGGATTTCACCGTAGAAAGAGTCCGTAGTTTACTAACTGTTCCCTAACTAGAAACTCCGCACTCGCCATCCAAATACTGATGAATGGGAAGAGAGGATGTTGCCGGTGTCTGTCACCAAAACTGGCGTATCGGGATCTGGTCTTTTAAAGATGCGTATTCACACCAGAATGCATGAAAATGAAATTATCATACTTGTATACATTTAGAGGCTTAAATTGTCTGGCTAGATATAATGAAACAAAATATAATTTATTAAGTTATCGAGTTGAATTAGAGGCACGAGTTCTTAATTTGATTTCACAACTAAAATAATTATATTAGTTTATACGGAATGAAACCAGCATACGCTAAGAGACGTATTCTGTTTCATTATATTGCGCTATAGAATTTAAGCATTTTAAAAGTATATAATATTAGCAATTTTATTTTAAAGGAATTCGGTGTGAATATGCACCTTTAACACGTGCCTATCTTTTACCTGTAGCTTCTACATTGTTGCAATACATTAATAACCTAAATAACTACAACATCCAGTTACAAACATAGGATTAAGTTATCCATCCATCTTGTACCATTCAGTTAATAATCTGCGATGTAAGATTATTATTATTTTACTCAGGATCTTTCTTATTCTGGTTATTATTATGCTCAAGATTTTCACCACCTGGCTCCACCTCGAGTTTCCCCAGGATAAGCTCCACACATGGTCTACGTGTAGTACCTATTGGGACATGCATTGCTGTTTCCTTTCTCTCGGATCTGCCCAATGGCTTTTGGGCCATCCACGTTTCCGAGCGCTAAAGGCCAATGTTGATCCATACAGTGTGGCTACACGTAGAGTTTTCTTCGGAACACTACCATACGTGGTCAGGATGTTACTCTTGGTGGCTTGAAGATGTCTAGCCACCTAAAAGGTGACCTTGACATCTGACATTTGACCACCATTTCATTGAATATTGGCCCATAGGGAATGCCAATGGTTGGTCATGATGGATCGTTGAACTGTAACTACACCTAAAGTTGTATAATGTGCACGTACACAACTATGTCTTACATTCACCACCACCTAGACTGAACGAAAGGAAAACTGCATAAATTGTGAGTTGTTGCATGATCATATGCGACATATTCAAAATTGCAATTGGTATATCCCATTGGAAGTGTGTGAATATCGCATGGCAAGCGGCTCCACGCTCGAAGCAATGCGACCGAATCAACCAGGTGATGTTGCTTATATTATAAGTTGTGCGACCCGCGACCAGCTTCGCAAGGAAGGGGTGGGGGCAATACTGTTTCGCCTGACACAGCTATGCACACAAATTTGTGTAGTACTTCGTCTTGATGATTGAAAACGAATCACGCCAAGTGCCAGCTTGCGAATCTGTGACAGAAGTCCGATCAGACAGTGACCTATAAAGCATCCCCTGAGGATGATGAGGATAGCTCTCAAATTGTTATGAGCACTTACTTATGTGCTTAGACTGACTCTGCACGTGCACGACGTGTCATTATTAATGGGAACAACACGACCTATAAACCGGAAACCTCTACCGAAGAGCAGGGTGATCTTAACGATCTTTTAGGCTTTATGAATCTCATCCGCCATGCAATATTCAACGAGGATCCAATGGAAATCAAGGTAGCCATCCCCAGACAGTATTACCGACCACCTGCCATGTTCCAGCAGCTAAAATGCCTTCAAACCTGCAAGGCCGCGAGACAGGATCGTTTTTTTCAGGACTTTTTTAAGATGATAAAAGGGATGCAATTTAAAACCCTCAATTAAAGTATCACAGGGAATAGTAAAAGCAGCACACCCACCATCATCACAGAAAAGGCAAACGAGAAAGTAAATCAAATGTTATGAGTGTGCACATTGTGGGCACACTTAACGTAAGTGTCCCAAGGCTTCTAAAATTGTTATAATTGTAGCAAACCAGGATACTTAGCAAGAACTTGTAGAAGTGGTAGTCAACAGAATTCGCAACATAACAATTCATATAGTAACAATTCAAACAATCAGTCGCAGAATTCACCACCACCACCAGGTTGATGGACAAGCAATTGAACTGGCCATTATATAAACAATCTAATCACTTTTTTGGCAAGTTCGGCCTATACTCTGCGCAACCGCCCACACAGACAAGACTACTCAGGCACGTGCAGAAAGCAGTCTCGTATTGTCGCTATTGTCACCAAATGTATCGTGCACAGTTCATCCGTTACACAAGTGCTGTTATCAACAGTCACTACTCATTAGATAGCCTGCCGCACCAGTGTACATTATTTTGTTGAGGTTCACTCTTACTGTTTACACAGCATTATTGTCTATGATTTGTTCATTGCCAGAACTTATTTTGCTAATAATTGTTCATTTTGTATAATGGCATTAGATTATGTTTTATGTACAATTTTCCATCGAATGGTTCCACTATGCTGGTTGCTTCATTATCGGTATATTGTATTATTAAATTAGACATATATAGATTGGTATTATTGTCAAACCATTTCGAGAATATTGTTTACGTTATCCTATACACATGCAAAATTGCATAGGCGCGTACACAGTCTCCTGGTGAAGAAAGAAGAATTTGCAGACTATGAAGATCATAATAATCAACAGAAACACAGTTGCCGACTAATATCATGTGGTTATTCGCATGATGCAAATAAGCCTTGGGCCTTGCTAGCTGCTGTGTTGCGAAAATGAAATTACTTAGCTGTCTAACATCGTTACTCACGCTGCCGAAGGCCGGTGTGAGTAATGCAGTTGGTGCCTTCTGTATGTGTGTGTATGTGTGTGTGTGTGTGTGTGTGTGTGTGTGTGCGCGCGCGCGCGTGCGTGCATGCGTGCGTGCGTGCGTGCGCGCTTGCGTGCATGCATGTATACACATTCTAGTCATAACTTGGAAATGCAACTGGATAGAATCACCCAATTCGGAACATGCATTGATATTATCAGTGCCTATACATTCTATGAGTTTCAGGTCGCAACGTCATGGAATGCTTACCGGAATACGCATTTTTGTCCATACGTCTGGAGGGCAAGAAGGCAGAATGACCAGATTAAGTAAATGCATTCATATTATGACAGTTCATGATTGCTTGTTGTTAGAGGTCACCGATCAAATATCTACGTCATAGTGGTCACTAAGTGCATTGCTAAGACAGAGTACAAAAGGCATGAGTCAGCATCTCCGTCGGATACATTCTAGTTTATAGTATTATCTCACTGTTTGCGACTTTACTGTTATCAGTATTATTAGTATACATTTTACAATGGCATTATTCTAACTGATATTGCTATATGCATACGATTATTCGATAATGTAATATATGCAATATTTGGGTATGATATTATCATAGCATATCACTGATTATGAAATTGTATGCTTCTAATAATAGATTTAGTAGCATTAGTTTATAATTTCATTTCCATTTGCTCATTTTCATATCAGTATCCATATTGTCATGATGATGTTCTTAATCCATTCCGTCCATGGTCGTTGCTAGTATTCATACCCGAAATGCGATACCCTGGTAATATTTGATAGTACGTTGTTGCTGATGTTGCACAGTGAGGTAAATGGCAGTCCAGTGTGATGGTGATTTAACCTCGGCCGATGGGCATATGCAAATATGGGACATGACGGACCCGAGGAATAGCTACCTGGACAACCATCGTGATGTTGCCATTAAGTCATCGATCTGACGAGCCGGGCCGTACAATTTGTGACGTCATTTAGGATATGAATATGTATATATATCATCGTCATCATCATCGTCATCATCATCATCATGTCGTCATTATAAGTGGTTCTAATTTTTAAATAACTTCTGGCATATAATGGTATTACCCGGAGCCAAGTATTATGACCGCTTTACACAGAGAATGTTATATATCTCTGACTGAGTCATTTTGCAATGAGTGTGTGATAGCCCCATGTAAGGCTTATGATCTTTTACTATGTAAATATTATTTGATAATCGCTCATTTTTGGAATGAATAAATAAACCTGATGGATGGATGGATGTGTCGATGGATGGATGGATGTATGGATGGATTGGTGTGTGGGTAGGTGGGTGGGTGGGTGGGTGGGTGGATGGGTGGGTGGGTGGATGGACGGACGGACGGACGGACGGACGGACGGACGGGCGGACTGATGGATGGATAGACAGATAGACAGATATGTAGACGATCCATTTAGATCTATACTATGTAAGTTTCTATAATGTATAGCTACACATCGTCTTATCGGTAAGCGCCTAGTTGGGAGTAGACTCTGAAGTCTAAATTTCCAAATAAACACAGGAAAGCTGTTGAATATTTTAAACCTAATATGACAGGAATTTGAAAGGAAACTGCTAGTAACAGCACCAGCAACAACTTCCAGTTAAAACAGTTTTAAATATTCAGCATAATATTTCGTACATCATATTACATGTACATGAAATTATTTTAAATACTAAATTAAGAATATTTTCATATAAACACTTTTGGGGGTTTGGGAGACCTAGGTTTTATATAACGTTACATACACGTGCATACGAATTAAGAAATAGTATGTTGATTATTTTGAATTTGGCAGGAAGTTGTTGCTGCCTTCGTGTGTTGAGCGGGTTGACAGCGACTGAAAGCCAACGATGTTTAAGAAAAAAAGCACTTTCGGTTATAATTCATATTTAAATATGCATTGTATTTATTTTTATGTATAACCACACAATCACCGACACTTAGAATAAATAGTCTGATCAGATAGGACGCAATTGTAAATTCAATTAAAAACTCCATTCTAATTTACTATTAAATTTGGGCCGATAACATGTATTTAGATAGAATACTAAAGGCCGTGTAGGGAATATCTCCTACGCTACTCTCATGTCTCTCATAAAACATATTTTGCAGACAGCGGCGACGTGTTACACATCTTGTATAGTGCATCGATATAAATTATGCTCTCTGGGCATCGGTGTCCAGTGATGCTGCGTAGGTGTTTGCAGTGGCAGGCGTCAAGTCTGTCTAGAGCTGCCTTTGGAGCTGCCCAGCTGTTACAGTTATACATCATCAAGGATACGCAGGTTGCATTGTATAAACGTAGTCTGTTTACCAAGGGCATCTTTGATCTACGAATCCATAGCTTCCAGAAGTACTGGAAAGCTATGTTCCCCATGATGCAGCGTGCAGCAATGTCAGGAGTACTGCAAAGCGGTGAGCTCAGGATTTTACTTTTCCTGCAGGGTTCGCCGCCACGGAGTGGATCATCATTTTCTTTAGTTTCATGCTTTGTAGATAGGTATATGTGGGTGAACTTTGTTTTGGATTAATTCATAAAGAGATTCTCAATTTTTAGTTTGCTTGCAGCTATTGGGAGAAGTTCGTGAAGGGGTTTCTTTTCCTCATCTATAAAGTTCACACCGTCGGCATATTCCATCTCTAGCGGCATGCCCCGTATTGACCCCGGGGGGGGGGGGCGTGGGTGGGGTGGTGGCGTTGGTCTTGTGGCGTTTTCCCGCACGGATTTCAATGCAGCAGCCAGGTAGCAGGTGAAGAGCACAGGGGATAGACCATCTCCCTGTGTGGAGCCGATTGCTGTCTCAAACTCTACAGACTTCACTGACTTGACTCGTATTCTCAGCTTGGTGTCTGCAAGCAGTAGTCTCACTAGTCGTAGCTCATCTGCATTGCAACTGGCCTGGCGTAGTACACCTAGGATCTCTGAGCGCTAGTAATACTAACGATGTTAGTATTCTTGTTAAACGGTGTTATTAATATTAAATCTGACAATTATAATAATGATGATAATAAAGTAATTATAATAATGTTAAAATATAATAATAATAATAATAATAATAATAATAAAAATAATAATAATGTGCCTGTACATCGCCTACTAAAAATGTAATGGAGATGTATTCCCCATGTACCTAATAAGGTATGGATGTAATAAATGAATTGAATTGAATTGAATTGTATAAAAGGCGCCGGTGCTTGCAATCATCATCACTCGACGATCATAAGATCCTAAGATCAGTTGCTATTGTAATAAGAGCTGTCTTCGCACAAAATTGTCATCGCTATTGAATTGTCAATATTAGTCTAGTCAATTATAGAAGCTAATCGTTGAAATTTATCAAGTTATTTCTTCAAGTTATTAAGTTGATCTACCAGTTTAATACATCTATATTCGTTAACTGTTATTAGTAGTCGCGTTAGTGTTTGAGTAGACCATTATTATTATGTGTAGAGAGAAGGGCAACCTTCTCCCGAATCTGGACCTTTAAGCCACCAGGCCCAATCTTGACCAGTTAACTTTAGATTCCGACAGACGTCTCAAGTAAGGGTAACCGATGCCAATATTCTATCTTTTCCTGTGTAAGTAGCGATGAAACTCGTGTACATGTTTCAATAATGTTGGTGGAAGATGCCGCTGTCTGCGACCGCAACATCTTTCACTAAATGTGTTGAAAAATGAACACCAGTTCATCTTTTAATTTAATTTGAACATTTTAAATCTTTGGACCAGAGTGGTAAGGATTGAGAAGTGTTCAATTTCTTCACCATGTTTAGCCCAAACTTATGCAGAATAATACAGGAATCTATGTTTTCTAGTAATGTCAAGTTTCTACTTTCAAACTGGCCATCTCAACCGCTGGTAATTGTAGAAGGTATTATGTGTTTATCACGCGTGCCTTAATGTAGTTTGCGCAAATGGACAAATGTGTGTGGGGGTGGTAACATGAATATTAAATACCTAATTGAGATCGGCCATGTCCACGCTCAGTCATGTCCATTCAAATGCGTGTGCATTTATTCTGCCGGTTTGTTATAGGAGGTGGTTGGATTAACACGCATTCCCATCAACGTGTCATGTAAAGCAGAGTACCGATAACCATAGTAGCACAGCGAAAATAGAGTACACATTTTATTTTCTCCGAATATTAAGTTTAATTTCTGTTTTGTTACATAAACATCCCTGAAGAGGGCATTGTAAAGTAGGTCGAATATATTGCGGGCTTGCTTCTATGACCTACTGGCCTTGTGTTACGTATGACTCGTCTCCAGTGTCTCGTTTAGTAGTACATAGATTTGGTGTATTTGTCATATTAACAAGGCTTAATATTTCCCGATATGAACACTCGTGTAATATTCAACGAAACATTTCCTTTGGTGAGATAACGCGTAATAATCACACATGGCTGTAACTCCACATATATTTCCTAGCGAAAACAACGCCGAACACGACGGGACATTTTATGTTGTTCGCCGTTGTTTTCGCTAGGAAATACATGTATATGTGGAGTTACAGCCATGTGTGATTATTACGCGTATATATATATATATATATATATATATATATATATATATATATATATATATATATATATATATATATATATATATATATGCCTGCTACATAATTCTGAAATACGTTTGTAAATTTGCATGTTAGAGGCAGACATTTTCAAAGTTAGATTAAAGGTAAGTTGAAGTTATTTATGCTTGTTATTATTTTTTGGCGCATTGACAAAAAAGAACGGCACAATATTGTGCATTCAAATGGGTTTCAGGGATCGAATTTAATTTACCACCCACCCCCCCCCCCACCCTCTTGTGTCAACTTAACCCTTTAATGGTCAAACTGACCAACACACAACTGGCAGTGGTCTTCAGACATCGCTATTCGGAAGACCTAGAGAAGAGTATTTTGGATATTTATCACTAGAATGACTTGCTCGGTAACCAAGCCAGTCCTTCTAGTGGCAAATTTTCAAAAATACTCCTCTCTAGTCCTGCAGATAAACACCGGCTAAGTAAAAACTTAAGTTGTCATTACTATTACCCCTTTAATGGTCAAGCCGGCGTAAACAAGCAGTGTTAAATTTAGAAAAAAAATAGTCTAAAATTAAAATATCTTGAAAAATATTGACCATCATAATTTGTAATTGATATATCAAGTAATATTTTGACATTACTGGCAATTCCTCTATTATATTCCAAAGTATAAAGAACTAATAGCCTTAGTTTATATTGAAAAATAGTCAGAGTTTAATGACATCCTCCAGCCAAATTATTATATTTTAATGTTTAAGTCAGAAAATGTTTTATATACTTTTAAATCCGTTTCTTCTCTAAGTTGCGTTCCGAATAGTTGCACGATCGAGACTCCAATAAAATTGGATATTCTTAACATAGAAAAGTAATTTAAACAGCTTTAGAAACCACATACAAAAGTGAAATTCTCACCATGTAAAGGGCTTTCACAGATCGTATCACAGATGTGAACCAATGTGTATTTGGAAATAAGGCCAAGCAAGTTTAATATAATCTCGGGAATTGCGGATGAAGAGTGGAAATTAGGTGACAACAGAGGTTACACTGGCCTACTTTTGTTGTGGTACATACATTAAGCATACACTGCATGCATACACCGAGGTTGATTAATGTATATGAACAACTGCAGCCCTGAATTCGCTTTCGTGACTGATTGACTAATTAAGTAACTCACCAAATCCGGAGTTACATATTACGATTGTTCGATAAGATGAAGGCACTCCCTGGCTCCTAGACAATTATAAGAGAATGGACATTTCCAGTTTATCCATCCATCATGTGACTTCATAATCACATACGTACCGTGTAGGATGGAGTCATACTCTATTGCGTCATGACGTAGATAAGTCCGTCACGAGCACTTAATTGATCACGGACTAAGCGTCGTTGTACGAATTGTACGTCTTTTCTATTTAATAAACAGGCTGTTCAATATCTTGAAATTAATTTAACTGTGCGCTGTTGCTGCCAGCAACACCATTCAGCCAAATTAGTTTCAAAATAAACGATCCCAACACGGGCGAAGTGTATGTGGAGATTAACTAGGGATGGGCGGGGAGTGGCAAAACTGGATTTCTCCATTGTTGGCGGGCCTCTGTATGGCGGTAATCCTGATTTAAAATCAGAAACCCAGCACATATAACCGTTACCATAAGGTGGGTTGCTGTTTAGTAATTAACATAATTTACACGTGACAAATGAAACGCGTATATAACTACTTCCGGCAAATAAAGTGTCAGATTAATATGACCAATACAATTGTATTTCTGATAAAAAATGTAAACTTGCGTCTGTTTAAATGCTCATCAAATTACCCAAACATAATTTAATCATTTTTAAAGTCTATATATGCAACTGATCGTTATGCACCAGCCAGTAAGTAAATACCCGGTCATGCGCGATTGCATTACTGCCTTGAACAGATTGTATTCAAATCTCATTATAATATATATATATATATTATAGCTTACGGCCCCGCCACCCAATCTTGACATGCTAAAACTTTCCTGATCCGATTTGCTTGCGCCTTCCAAAATCGCGGGGTGACCGTAGAAGCATATCTGTATCTGTATAGTAATAATGGACCTTTCCAGTTTTAGCTATTGCCAGCTAAACTCCACCCACACTTCGTCGTGTTGGGATCAATCGATCCCTGAACTGCCTGACTATCAATTTCCTGAAAACTATACAAATACGCCGTTGAATATTCTGAAACTAATTTGACTGGGTGATGTTGCTGCCATGATGTTGCTGCCTATGCTAGTAACAGCGCCCACACGAATTAGTTTCCAAATTTCGAAATACATCTTTATTAAACAGTAAAAACATACAATTCGTACAGCAACACTTAGGCCGTGTTCTCACTGGAAAGTTAATATAGAATAACGCCATACCTCAGCATCGCGTTACGCCGGGGTAAGTCTCTAGTGAGAACAAGGCTTTAGTCCGTCATCAATTAAGCGTTCGTGCCGAACTTAGCTACGCCATACATGATGGCATTGATTATGACGTCATCATATACGTCGCGTAGTTCATTAAGGTGTCATATCATTGATTGATACACTGGAAATGTCCATTATGTAAACCCGACTTAAGGGACAGGGGTGTTTATAGAGCTGCCTCCCGCAGCTAAAAATAAAACCAGCCTAGATATAGTAGGAATGGAACCTAGACACTCGGAGCTCGATATATGTCAATTAATTCAATAGGTTCAATATGGAGGGTAGTTTTCCAATGGCAAACCTGCTCTTTAGTTGAATGTGACACAGAGAACCTCACATGTTTTTATAGAATTTTAGATTAATTCTGGGGTGCTAATTACGGATTTCCTATGTGCACGTTCGTAAATTTGGCGGAAAGTGCTCAAAATTTACATTAAAGGGAAATATTTTCATTTCTAAAGGCACATTTCGCTATTTAATATTCAAAGTCAAAACCACTTAACGTAGGCATATGATTGTGAACTTTGTATTGCGAATTTGCATTTGTCTTACTTACAGACCTCGATAAATATGATAGTAATCACAGAATAAACTTTAAAGTGATATTTCCTAATTTAAGACAATTAAAGGGGCATTCCGACATTCTGAACTCATGACCTTGCGCAATAAAAGGAATTCTTTATTGTTTTATTTAAAAAAAATGAAATCAGAATAATCAAAACCAAATTTATGTTTGTTTATAAGATGTTATATTGTGCCCGCCCAGTGTTCTAACAATAAACCAGTAATTAACCCCTCTTTTATCAACTTGTCGTTATAATGATAACACCGCCTCTGCAGTAGTATTGAGGTCTGTCTATATGCAGGTTAAGAGAAGACTATTTTTGAAAATGTACCACTGGAATAACTGGCTCGGTTACCGAGCAAGTCATTCCAGTGGTAAATTTTCAAAGAATAGTCTTCTCTTGGGCAGCAAATAGACGATTAGTCCTATAGTCGTCAAGCCGGTCAAAAGATCATCTCTTTATAAAATATTTCCTAAATTCCAGTGGTAAATTAAAAAAAACCCAGTTATCTCGGCCATCAAATGGTCATTCGCTGAGAAAATATTTGAATTTTCTTTAAAAATCTTGACAAATGAAAGGAGTTTATTGATAAAAGTAGCATTTTGAACGCGTTGAGGCGCTGTTGACACAAGACGGGTTCAATGGGTGATCACCATTTTCTAAACATGACGTTTTTTCCATCAAACATAATTACTGTCAAAATAAATTACTGGTTTATACGTATTGGTTACATCGTATCCAACATTCTTCACTGTTCTTATTTGGACAACATTCTTTATATTAGTACTTCACTGTGCATAGCATTGAATAGGTGGGTCACACGTTTGAGTGGATGTACCTATATATGCACCATACTGTCGATGCGCCTTTTCTTGGGCAAATAAGATCAGTATTCATTCAATCATAGGAAAATCATTGGTTGTTAAAGATAAACCACACTTTGTCGGCTTTCCTCCACATGCGCATGCTGTGGTGCAGATGCAAAAATTTCCTCTACGACTTCAACCCCTGATACACTTTCGCGGGTACCATGCTGATAATTCAAGCTACCAAGGTTCCGATTGCTCAGTCATAAGAATGGCACTACAACTTCATTGCTACATTTCCGGTCAAATTGATATACGCTGGGCAAAAGTGGCTTTGCCTGGTCAGCTCTTACCCACACCGATGTTTGTAATAAAGCTCTCAAGATATACTATGTGTCTGCATCATCTGTATGTGGCAGACACCGTCGGCACACAGAGCGACCATAAACGTTTACTTAAAGCTATTTTGCCAAAAGAATAATCGGCTCGTCGCTTTTCTTACAATATGAGGACCATATCCTTGGCTACGTCCATGGCTTACATTATAATCTCACCTGATATTTCATTCTTAATGTCCGGACATAGATAGGCCAACTTGTCTTTCAGAAAGTATCTGTATCTGAACCAACCGGTCCTGTTCCCTTTACCATAAAAGACGCTTGTTGTATCACATCGACCTATTGAGTGTAATAGAGGAAGCGTTCTGGTTTCAATGTGACCCAATGTGCTGGGCAAATGGTGGATTAGGATGTAATGTTAATTCATCTCTATGTGATGCTCTTTTAATCCCAAATTGACAATTTTTTCTAGTACATATGTGTTGCTAACAACAATATATGTGTGTCATTAGCTTTGATTATTACCCGATTGGCTAAATTTTTGGCAGCGTACATTGCATGAAGAAGAACTTCGTTCTTCCTTCGTGTGTGTTGCTCAATTCAGGAATTGCAACATTTATTGTAGTTGACAGCGCAATATACTTAACTCGAGTAAACAAACATCCAGCCAGATACAGCCTTACTTGATTCAGTATCAAAACGGTATCATGCTCTTCCCAGGTCTCAAATAACACTCTATGAAGCGATTGTTTATTTTGTTTGTTTGAACGTGTTGATAACCAATCGTTGATCGGCAAATTTCAATATTACGTCTGTATCTGTGATTCCCTCATAACTATTTGCTACGATGTCTGCAACTTTCTCGATGGGATTAATGATGAACTAAACTATACAGTTTCCCAGAACTTGCCAATAATAGAAGCATATGTGAAGTTGTAGAAATGTCTTTAGCCCCGTTGTTTTTCGTTTTCATTGCATTAATCTCCAAATACCTTATGCCAGCTCACAAGCATTCCTTCATATACATCATCTGTGTGCGCGTTCATTGGTTGATAATATCCATATCATTCGCTGTATTGACAGTACCAGGAAGAGAACACTTAGTATTCATAAGATAATGTTATTCAGTCCAGAATCGTACATGATGCAACCTATGGAGCAAAGAGGATTCATCTCCCTGTGAAATTTCCAAGCTGTTTATTCAAAGAATTAGATTTCCATATTTATCTAGCATGCTATGCCCTAGTCCATATTCTCATGCGCTGTAAGATCGTGAGATATACTATTGTGACTTATATACTTCTGACCACGCTTTCTACTAGTCCGTATGTATAGTTATATAGGACTTCATTCAGCACAGCTTTCGGGGTTGGAGAAAATTATAGGAAATGTGGCTAAGCAACACATGTGCGAGGAGCAAAGTAATCTGATATCCTGGCACGTATTCTGGCACGGAAGGCCTTTTATCCTGTTATTACTGGTTTTGATTCAACATCGATGGCAATGAGCATGGCTGGCATAGTCATGCCAAAATACAGGAATGCTCCAAGCTAGGAATAGGATTTGGTGACCATTCTAACAATTTTCCAGCACCCATTGGTTCCGCGTGTTGTTTTCGCTTTCTTCAAACAAGCTTCACAGATTTCAATTTCATCCCTGCTCTCATTACAATATCTTTTAGGAGCTTATCTCTTTGAATTCTTTTGCGGAATAGCACCAATAATTATATTTATAGACCGGCAATCTGTTTTGACATTAATAATGTTTGATGGGCAGAGCTTCATGGCTACAAAATGAGTGAAACCCTTTTAATTATTGGTATTTTGTGAATATACTAGACCAGCACTACAGAATATCTTATAAACCGACACAAATTTGATGCCAATTATCCTGATTTCTATTCAAAGAAATAAAACCGCAAAATGTTTTATTGTGTAAGTTGATGAGCTCACAATTGGTGAATGCCCCTTTAACGCCTCGTGTGTCATAGGAACACTTTCCTGGTCAAACTGACCAAAAGCCACTCTGCAGTGACCTTCAAACATGCCTATTTTTATATTATTATTTATTATTCCTCAGCTTAAACATTAAAGGGGTAATGGTAAAGATAATTAATCTTTTAAGGGTCCAACTGCAAGGCCGAGAGAAGAGTATTTTTGAAAATTTACCACAAGAATGACTGACTGTGTTACCGAGCCAGCAATTCTTGTGATAAATATTGAAAAATACACTACACCAGACCTTTCAAATATGCATGTCTGAAGACCACTGCAGAGTTATTTTTGGTCTGTTTGACCATTAAAGGGTTATGTTGACATAACAGGGGTTAATGCTAATTTTGAGCACTTTCCACTAAATTTATAAACACACACATACAAAATTCGAAATCAGCACCCTCGAATTGACCAAGATCACTTCTGAAACCTTGTGTGGCTCTCTGTGTAGACCGACGTGGTGTGTATAGCCCTTTTGAGCTGCTAACACAAACTACATTGAAACTACACAAACTACATTGAAAGCGATGCCTATAAGTATTCCCAAACACACTTCCTCCCTTTGATTATGGTCGCGACAACAACTGTTAGCCAGATACGGTTACAATACGCGTATGTTTCAGAGCTGCTTTAGAGCTTCCACGGTATAGTTGAGAAATCCAGTCTCTCAGTCAATCATATGATGCCATTATATACGACGTCACATGCAGGCTGACGTCATACTCAATTACGTCAAGAATGACGTGATATTGTCCGTCGTAAACACTTAATTGGGCATCACGTTGTACGAATTGTATGTCTTCAATATTTAATAAACATTATGTTGATTATTTTGTTGACTAAGTTGGCTATGCACTGTTGCTGCCATATAGTGCAAGTATGGGTGTGTGTTTCCGAAGCTATATCTAAAGAAACTACTGATCCGATTTGTCTCAAATTTTAACACAATGAAGACACCTGGCGTGAAAGCGGATTTCCAGACGTTCAATTTGATCGAGATAAAGGTACCCGGATCTTATGTCTGCATATATGGATATCACGGAAACGGCTGTCCGATTTGGCTCACATCATAAAACATGGGGTGGCGGGGATGGGGGTGGGGGTGGGCCGGGTGGTTGGGGCAATACACAAGCATTCCACAACATTGGGCCTTATCTGAAGAAATCCGGTAACTACGAAAAATCTGGAAAATCCGAATCCAAACAAATCCTCAAAATCCGAAATCGTTTACAATGTGTCTTAAACCCTGATTGCTCTTGTTCTCTAAGAATCCAATCAACTATTAGTTGTAACATTAAACAATGTAGTGGGTGGTGTGTCGCCTTTCGTGACAAACCCGGCCTCTGTAGAGTTTTGATTAAAGTCCATTTTCATGCTAAAGAATTCAATGGGCCCAGCCATTCACGTGTCGAATTCTATAGAATAGTCTGACCTTGGCCTGCAAATGTACATTAAATAAGCAAATATTTTGATTTCCTTGACCAAATTTTAGCAGTTAAATGGTTAAATTTTACCTCCTATTACATACCAGCATACGGGTTGCACATAAATCTCGCGTGACCTAGATATCAGTCAACGTATGTACCGTACAATTCAGGACTGGAATAAGTCATGCCGTGCTGTGCAATAGCTTTAATAGCTGCCTGGGTTTAAGTGAGTCTATTCGTGCTAGAATCACCCGGGGATGAAGCAATGGTGACGCTCTGGAGATGCATATATAGAGAGTGCAGAAGACCATTTCATTAGAGTTGCACTTCAGGTAAAGGAGATCAAGGAGCCGACCTGCTTCAGCTTACAAAACAGGTACTATAACTGCTACTATAATTACTACTACTACTACTACTTCTACTACTACTACTACTACTACTACTACTACTACTACTACTACTGCTGCTGCTGCTGCTGCTGCTGCTGCTGCTGCTGCTGCTGTGCTGCTACTACTACTACTACTACTTCTACTACTACTACTACTACTACTACTACTACTACTACTACTACTACTACTACTACTAATTTGCAACTACAGCAACTACGAATGCAACTACAGGATGTTAATTGTATATATGTCAGATGTAATACTCTGTTAACCTAATGAACTCGAAAGTCGGATCACCTCCAGAATATTGACACGATGCTCAATTGATATTTAAATGTACCGATTCCCAAGGTTAGCTTATTCGTCAAAATTATCATCTCCTAAGACCGTACAATTTTAAAATTAACTCAATTAAATAAAATAAAATACCATATATCAATATACAACAAGCAGCGAGTGTGCTAGCTTATACAAGTTCTCCTTCTGCTATTTTTAGATATCCATGTTCAATTGATACTAGGCCGGTTTTGCACCATACGTCTTTAAATCTACTTTCTCTCCCATATTCTACTAGCCTGTAAAATTCACAATGAATGCAGTTTATCAACAATGATAGAAATATAGCTTGTATGGCTCTCTGATGGTTGTTGCCGACTTTATCTCTGGCCTCTGAACACAGATGGTTTCTAATGGCTCACACTCCCGCAGATAACAGGGTTACTAACAATTATTTCTCCTTGCTATTAATGATACGTCCGATAGTTGAGCAATCTTTGAACATAATTGTTTCAGCCATTAATTTCACATATTTGATTCCAAATTTAGCAAGGAGCATATTGATATATACCCAAAAGCCTGTAGCTATACAGCACTGTGTAAACAGATGGTCTATTGTTTCATCCTCGGTATTACATAATAAACACCGGTCTGTACTTGTTATTTTGCACATATAAGTCAGATGGCCGACCCATAGCCTTCGATGGAGTAATCGCCATGTCAGGTCCCGTGCGTTTGCCGGTAGACAAGGTAGATATATTGTTTTCCACGCATTTCCCAGTTCTTTGGCGTGCATCCTAAAGTGTTCCAATGCCTAACTGCAACAGGAGTCTGTCTTCGACTTTGCATTAGCATTCCATACCAGGGTCTAGATGCCATGTTGTATTTTATATGCTCTGCCTTAAATACTAATGTTGTTTGCAACATATCTCTGTTGCCACGCGCTTTCCGCAATTTGAACCATTCAACAGGTATTGCATTCTTTATTCTAAGAAATAAGCGTTGGGCATCAGTATGCCTCATTGATGTCGCTCGTGCTACATTCTGCATCGCAATCCATGTGCGAGATTTTGGATTAACTAAATCACGTAAATATTGAATACCATTTTTGGCCATAGAGGGCAAACATAATACAGCATCATTATCACGAATCAACTCGTTGCCCCAAAGATGTTGCTCTAAGGCATCTTCCCAACAACTGGGTTGTGGCATTGATCGTGTAAATATCTTTAAAGCTTCGGGCTGTTTGGTATCTTCTGATGGTTAGGTGGCAATTTATTGCACAAAAATAAACATTCTACTGGAAATGGATCTACGTACCTTTGTAGAAGTGTCCTTGCAACACTTGACCAAGATGAGTTTGAAGTGAGTAACTTATTCAAGAATTTCAGTTTTAGCGAAGCACACTTGGCTAAAACATTAACCAAATCCAGGCCTCCATCATGCTTTTCATTGGTGAGGATTGACTGCGATACTAAATCGGCTTTGTCCTCCCATAAGAAGGACACAAGTAACGTGTTGATCTTTGACTCTACTGATTTGGGCATTTGAACTACAGAAGCGGAATACCACAGTCCAGATAAAATTAAATTATTAAGGACAAATGTCCTGCCACATACAGTTAGGCGACATCGTCTCCAATTTACTAATGCACACTTTAGCTTGGATGGCCTTTCTTCCCAGTTTATTATTACATCCTGTTCTCTACAAAAGTAAATACCCAACATCCTTATACATCGTCCGACCAGTTAATATCCAAAACATTGTCAGTTCTGTCCTTCCAAGCGCCCACAAATAATCCCTTAGATGTGTCTCTATTGACTTTAAGCCCTGATGCCTTTTGAAAATCTGATAATACTCCATTTAAAATTCTAAAATCTGAATTTTTACCTGCAAACACAGTCGTATCATCTGCATATTGAGACACCTTTAGTGGCCTTTCTACGCCACGTATAGATATTCCTTGAAAATTAGTACATTGCCTCAATGTGGCCCCCAACGATTCCATAGCTATGACGAATAGAGGCGGAGACAATGAGCAACACCGTCTGACACCTCGTTCCATCACTACAGGTTCAGATAGATGATTATTTACTAAATAGCAACTTGTTATATCGGTATATAAAATATTGACCCATTTAATAAATCTGGAACCAAAGCCAATATGGTCTAAAGACTTAAACAGGAAATCCCATTCAAGTCTGTCAAACGCCTTCTCGTTATCAAGTGCTAGTATTGCTGCTGGGATGCAATCCTGTTCAACTAATTGAATAAGATCTCGTATAAGCAATGTATTGTTTAATATCGTTCTTCCTGGTACAGAGCACGCTTGATCATCATCAATAACTTCGCCCAGTACTGCGCCAAGTGTTAATGTTAGGGCCCGTGTAATAGTCTTATAGTCTACACAGGGTAGAGAGATTGGTCTATAATTCTGTATTTTATTTCTGTCACCCATCTTGTATATAAGCCGGACATATGCTTGGGCCATCGATGGATGGAGATGCCCTTGCTTAAAAATGCTAGCTGCTATTTCTTCTAATACTGGACCAAATATGTGCCAGAATGTTTGATACAATTCTTTTCTAACTTCATACCTTTGAGGGACTTTGTCAAATCATCAATTGTTAGTGATGGTCACAACTTTCGCGACATGCATCTGGAAGTCTTTGTGTTATATTAGCTAAAATATCTCTAGTTGCAGTTTCATCACTTCCCTCAGGTTTATACAATGATTTGAAAAATTTAGATACCGTTCCCATCATCTCTGCATTTGAGGACACTGATACACCATCATTAGTCTTCAGTGAGCGCATTACTCTCTCTATACCGCTTGATCTTTCCAAGTTACAAATGTAACGTGTAGGCTTTTCACCCTCGGTGTGCATTTGTGCTCTTGCCCTTATTTTGGCCCCATCAAACTGATATTGCTCTATTTCATTTAGTCTACCTTTTAATTTAACTAATAGTTCGTAATAATTATATTCTCCATCATTAATTTTCTTACTAATTTTACACACCGACCGCTGAAGCGCCTTTTTACGCTTTCGCATTTCTCGCGCTTTCCTGATGGAATGCTGCCTTGAAATATGTTTCAGGTTGGATTTAACATCCTCCCACCAGTCTTGTATACATTCCTACACACTTTTCTTTTCATCCCAATGCCTCCAACAACTTTCTACACATTTGCGATAAAAACTATCTCGTAACACGCTACATTGAGTTTCCAAAATCCATCTCCTCGTTTGATCCAGGCAGCATTGTCTAATGTGATGGAAAACATATTGTGATCAGAGAAAGTTACTGGTTTTATGCTAGTTTTACACAAATATAACCTTTCAATGATCGTTCTACACAGATCCTGTCCAATCTGGATGCTTTCTTTCCATCGGTTGAAAACCAAGTAAAGTCCCTGCCCTCTGGATTTTCAATCCGATAAATGTCTAACAAGCTTTTATATTCACAGATGTGTCCCAAAATATTATGAGATGTGTCATTAAAATTAGACCTAGCGTTTCTGTCTTTAGCAATATGCAATTAAAATCACCGCCCATAATTAGGTTTTCAGGCGTTCTGTCTTGAATTATTGTGGAAACATCATTTAGAAATTAACGGCGCAATTGATGAGAGGTTGGCGCATAAATGCACATCAAATTTAAACTTGTGTTTAGTACATCAATTGATACACAAATCCATCGCCATTTGTATTTGATGACGACGATATAACATCAACATAGTTGAGACAGCTGGGCAGGATAAGAATGGCCACTCCCGCACTATTATCTTGTGACAAAGAATAAAAAATCTGCCCTTTTGAAATATCTTTGAGAGATTCATAGACTTCAATTTTTTGAATTTTGGTCTCTTGTAGAAAAGCAATATCAACTCTCTCATTTGCTAATTCTTCAAGCAATTGGCGCTGCTTGAATTCGGTATTTAATCCTCTGCAATTGATGGTGCAGATATTCATAATTTGTAAAATGATATTTACAACCGCCATCATTAGATTAACTTGATTTGGTTTTTTAGCTCGTTTCTTAGACCATTTACCTAATTTTCCTGCGAATTCAATGTTGCCTAGTTCTACCACAGACAAATATTCATATTTGGAAATATCAGAATCATGGCGCAGTAGACGATATTTCACGCCTCTCGCCGTTACATATGGCACTAGCACTCCACCCCCTTCTGATCGGTACATTACCATTTCATCTTTCATCTGTGAACTCTGTGTTTGAATGGACACATCTGATTCTGCAACTGACATTGTATCATCATCCATATCATTTACTTCAATCTCAGATTCTGAGGTATTGTCTTCTTCATGACGCTTATTGCTACTTAAGTTACATTTGGCAGGAGCATCATTTACCATATCTTCAAGCTGACTTAAATCAAGTGGGCTTAGCGGAAAATAGACTGAACTTTCCGTCTTCTGAGTCCTAAACTTGTCCTGTCCTACTTGCAATTCATCTTCTAAGGAATTGTAAACTGGCTCTTCTGTAAGATCATCATTTTCCTGCGTGTCTTTTACAGCCACGTTTGGCTCCACTGCATTTTGATTATTTTCTTGACTGACGGTTATTCCCGCCTCTAATACATGAATTTCATCAACTGTAGTTACTTTAACAGGATTTGATGATTTGTTTGTGTCATTTTCAGTGGCATGAACCACAACAACAGCGTCCGTAGTGATTGCTCCAGAAGAATTTGATTTAGTTTCATCCTTTAATGGGCGATTATCTCCTGATACTGAGGTCTTGTTTGATTTTTTGGACAGCGCCATTTTACTACTACTACTACTACTACTACTACTACTACTACTACTACTACTACTACTACTACTACTACTACTACTACTACTACTACTACTACTACTACTACTACTACTTCTACTACTACTACTACTACTACTACTACTACTACTACTACTACTACTACTACTACTACTACTACTACTACTACTACTACTACTACTACTACCACTACTAATGGTCAACTGAACCACAGCGCAAACATTTGTTTTGATTTGGACAATCTGTTGCCAAATGGGCAGTACTTAGGCAGATTCGGCACTCTTTAATTTGCCCTCTATACCATAAGGGCAAGACAAAGCTGCAATCAAGCGTCAATCTGCTTGGTAACGGGCTATATACTTTATCAAACCAGATGCGTCTTACACCGTTTTCTAGCGTTCTGTCAAAGGGATACGTTTCCCATTCAATCTTTTGCACTTTGCCATACTTCTTGAGTTCATTCATGATTCTGTCATCTGGAATTTCTAGTAGAACTTTCATCTTCACTAGCACCCTATCTGACTCGATTTCCTCTACGTTACAAACTTCGCCTTTTACAATAAGAACATCTTCTAGAGGTTTTCCTTGACCCCCTCATTTGACACTGTTACATTCCATACAGTTTTAGAAACATTGATAAGTCCCTGCAAAGTAGCAGGTTCCGCACCAACGACGTCCTTTAACCCATGCTACATGTCGATAACCGTGACACCCCCCCCCCTTAGTTGTTATCTTAGGGCTTAGTGTACGCTTATAGGTTGCCATGGTCATTTATAAAAAGAGGAAAACCATACTACTACAACATAAAATACAAAAATATAACACCAAGACGTCGGGGAAAGAGCTAATCACTAAAATAGTGTCCCCTTTTGAAACCCTGACGTCTACCAACAAATATACGAATAGAGAGTACAGTCGTATATTTGTTAGTTTGAACCACTTTCTAAGTGGTTCACTAACACCTAACCAATTAGAGTGGTTCCCTAATGCATACTAACATATTACAGACATATATTTGTTAGTCTGTTCGAGTTGATCGGGGACAGCCAACTGACTATAACGATTTATATAATCAAATTACTAGGCTTGCGCTTACAAATGACAAAGGAATTAAATCCACTCTCTCAAGCGATCTTGCCAAATATAATGCGCTAGCCAACGACTTATAGAAATAGCATACTGGTGCGGGGAGAAAGGTATTGCATTGACCACAGTAAGAAGTGCCCTATTAAATGGCTGACACAGCCAGCTAAGAGGAGTGCCTTTAGAAAATGGAGACACAAAATGCGCTCCAACCAAGACAAGAATTTACAAATTAAACATAAAGTTTGAAAGGAAATACTAATACGAAATATATGTATAAAATGTATCAACAAAATCGCGCTAGAAACTAGCAAATTCGGCCAGCAATTGCAGAGCTGAATAAACGCGTGCGTTCACTTCGACTACTACTACTACTACTACTACTACTACTACTACTACTACTACTACTACTACTACTACTACTACTACTACTACTACTACTACTACTACTACTAGTATTTTTCTAATCCTTCAACGTGAAATATTATTTAATTTTCGAAGACGCTTGACCATTAAAGTGTTATTTGATATCAGTGACATTTTGAACGATTCGATGAGCTGTTGACGCACAATAGGTTAAGGTTACCTTGAAACAATAAACACTATTCTGTCTAAAACCGAGACGCATGTGCCTTTCAAGTATAAATACAGGATAGCTGTTCTTTACAGTGCTGAGCTGGAGAATATATGTGTCAACTGTTGACCTTCTTACATGTATAAATATGCACTCCCAATGTGTGCTTATATAATTTGAAAGTGGACAATCAATGGACCCTCTCTACCATACCTGAAATTGTCAAGGCTGGTGGTCTAGTGAAAAGTGTTCCTTTCTACTGTGTGGGGTGCGGGTGAGTGGAGGAGATAGAAAATAACAGAATCGCAATCTATTGATATATTATATAATGCAGTTTACTTTTTATTGCTTCAACTCAGTTACCTCCACAGTTGTGTTCCTAGAACATGCATTGCTAATCCAAAGCGGACGTATAATTACATTTTGCTCTTTCAGCTTTAAAATTAGTGTCGGTCCAATTGCATATTTTGGAGAAATTGACAAAATAAAAATCACTAGCCAAATGTATAAGCATATGTCGGACATATACGATCTATATGGGCATTTCCAGTTTATCCATCCATCATATGACGTCCTAATAAACCACGCGACGTAATGACGTAGTTAGTTCCCCACGAACGCATACTTGCTGACAGACTAAAGCGTTCGTGTACGAATTGTACGTGTTTCCTATTTAATAAATAAGCTGTTAGCGATAGACAGCAACATCACCCAGTCAAAATATTCAACAGCTTACCTGTATAGTTTTCTATAAAATTGATTGTCGTTAAGTTCAGGGATCGGTCGATCAAAGCACGGACAGAGAGTTGGTGGAGCTTACTGAGAGATGCGCGGGGCATAGATAAAACTTGACATTACATGTCTCGCCCGTGCCCTATATGTCAGAACGACCTTGCCATTTAACCTTGTGACCTCATTTTTATCATTGATGCTTCCTAACAGTATAGGTCAACATGTATTCAAGTTTAGTTCCAATAAGATTAACGAATCCTGAAATTTAAATGCACATCAGGCATGCAAAGCACAACACCTTAACGTTAGTAACAGCAGAAATGAGATAGTAGAATGCTGATTACAAATGCGTCATACTATATATACACATTACAGCTCAGAAACTACTCCGAATGTTTCCAAAACAATATAAAAACTAGTCATAGATAAGGTGGCCATAATGGAGGAATCCAGTTTTAGCTATATTCTCCCATATCTAGTTAAGCTCCACTCACACCGTGCTCGCTTATGATCATGTCGATAGTCACTTACAGGACTAGCGGTATGATCAGCGAACGAAAAGAAGAAGAATACAGGCACGCTGTTCAATATTTCGAAACTAATTTGACTGGGTGCTATTGCTGCCCAGTCAAAATACTTTCAAAATATTCAACAGCCTGTTTATTAAAGAATAAAGACTTGCAATTCGTTCACCCACGCAGTAGTCCGGCGCCAATTAACCGTTCGCGACGAATTTATCTACGTCATCCACGAAATAATTTGGTATGCCGTCATACTACACGCCATGTAGTTGAGTATGACGTCATTTGATTGATGGAGAAACTGGAAAGAGCCAATTGTGTTCCTAATCTTCATCATCAATTTTCTTACTAACTAACATGTTTCTGCGCGTGTTTTGGACACATGTTAATATATTTATGAAATATACATTACTGAAATGTCAACCCACGTTATGTCGCCCATGTTTCTAAATTCGTGTGCATGATCACGTGTATAACAGGCCGTGCACGCATAGCTCACTCAACCAACGTGGCCATGTCAGCATATGTGCAACGTGACATTGCACACCAATTTAAATGCAGGGGTAGTTTTTAAAACAAATTCCTAATGAACTCAATATGTGACAGATTTCTAACGAACTTACCTAATCATTTTCGAAATCTAGTCCAAGACAGTATATTATATCTCAGCTGTACAGCATCGGTTATATTAAAATTCTCCCGTACACTAATATATTACACGCACAAATGCACAATATGGGGTGGATTGTATGTGAATAGTTTTATAAATGTTCTATTTAATAAATACTTGTGGATCGACTTTCATCTTCGGAGCTATTATCTGAATAACTTGTGTGCAATTCATCCAATTTCCGTCAATCATATATATATCATTAATTACCCATTCTAATTGTGCTGGCAATGCATTTATCAGAGCAATATACACATTATGCCACTCTACTTCCGTCTCTGATTTTCTTCATACCGTAGACCTATTTTCCAGACAAATCGCACCTGACGTGGCATTTCTTAATACAGATATATTAGTCACCTCTCCAGGATGTCGACATCGTGAGTGTAGCCTTCGTGACCCACTAGGAGAGGTAAGTAATATTTCTTTATTATGACTCATCCTGGCATCGGGACCAACATTTTCGAGAAAGGTAATTCTTGTCTCGATACACACAATATATTTAGTAAAAAGGAACTCAGTCATTACTATGTGTTACATATACATATGTATAATAAGACTCCTGGCACTGGACTTGTTCCAAAAGAAGTAATAATACTCTATTTACAAAAGAAAAATGTGGTACGTTTTCCATTCACCAGTAAAATGTCCACATATAAATTGGAATTATATAGTAAATTTGTGTTTTGGTCAGTTTGACCACTAAAGGGTTAAGCTGACACAAGAGTTGTTAAGGGGTATGGGTAACAACAAGGCACACAACCTTGGGCACAATCATAGTAGACTACTTCATAACCACTCACATTGTAGCTTATATGACCCACTACGCTTTTCGGTACATTATATTAAAAAACAGTTGGCAAATTAGGTCAACAGACGTCAAACTTGTCAAAAGGTAATCAATTTTGGCCGGTGCTTAAAATCGTACAGCTATACATTGTTGTGACTGTCAAAGTGTTGCTAAAAGAATATTTTGGTTTTAAGGTGTGCATGCCACTGGTATGCCTTTGCATAATTAGGCCACACATGTGTCAATATTTCATAAAATGCTCACTAATTCACTTGAATCGTTCTCAGTTAATAGAAAAAACAGGTTTGTTCAATATCTACCAGCCTGTCACCAATGCACTGATCGATTTCCAACTAAAATACATTACAGACGGTTCTTCTAAGACGAGATTTATCTCCCTTTCACCATACTTTCCGTGAAAATGAGCAGAAAATTACGTGATTTTTTAACACGTCTTTGATAGACAATTTAGAGGAAATCAGTCTGGTTAATAGAAAATAAGTATGTACGCGCAGGAAAAACTGTAATAGAACCAATTACAAATACCGGTGTAATAAAGGTAATTTCGGTGACACAGCTTTTGATAGCTGCCTGTTTACTATTGATTCCAATGCAGGGCTATGCTATCCGTAACTGGAATGATGTAGATACAGGGGACTTATCGATTGCCGGAATTGAACAAGTTAAAATCCGAATTCCCGTTTTGCGATTTTCAAATTTGCATTTCTTGCTTATTTCTTACCGTATTCTCGCACAATTTATACGTGGATGGATTTTGATTTTATTTCAACTATATTGTATACATGGCTATTAAAATTGTGTTTGCATACGGACGTTAACATCTTCAAAAGTGAGAATTAGAGTCTGGAAAATTTAATAATTCAATGTTCATTTATTGCATGAGATTGTGTTACTATGACAACGGACAGAATGTTCACATTCTGAAAATAACGGAAAAATGCAATTATGGGGTACAGAGAAATGGGGATGGCATCACATCTCTGTGACAGAGAGTAATGGGTAAGCACTCAACATGCCCCTTATATTGAACTCTATTATTTAATAAATATCTTATGAAAATCAGTTGAATAATCAGGTCAACAGAGGTCAAAAGGTCAGAAATTTTACCAGAACTACTTACACTTTTCTTAAAATCTCACAGATTTGTTGTGACGGGTAATGTGATAATAAGAAATATTTTTCTATTAAGCTCTTATATAGTGAGTATTATACCCTATCTACCAAATGGCAATCTTAATGCTGCTAGTATGACAACTGAAACAATGTCTGTTCTTGAAAATAACACAAATGCAACTATATGGGGTCCTTGAAAAAGGAAAGAGTCCAACATCAAATCTACATGATCCAGAGTAATGACTGGAATGTCCTCTGTTGTGGGTTCTGGAATTGTCTATGTGTTACACGTAAATCATTGAATAATTAGACAACTAGAGGTCAAAACGTCACCAATTGTGCCCCCGTGCATTGCTGTGATGGCCATATCTTATAAAAGAAATATATTGCTGGTTATATTTTGAAAAGTGAATAATAAGCGTCATCTGACAAATCAAAAGGGTCAATGTTCTTTTCTGTCGTAAGACCGTGTTACTATATCAACTGTCAGAACGTCTATTTCTGAACGTAGCAGAACAATTAGATTATGGGATAATGAAAAATGAAATACATATTACCATGCATCTATATTAATTAGAGTAAAATAATGATCACTCAAATTGCGTGTATTTTTGCCGTTTAAATACCAAACAATGTATCCGTTAATTGTATGGGAACATAACATCTCACAACGAGCGCGGAGCATAGCAAAAAGGGCGGCGCATAGCTAGAAATGGGCGAGCCTAGTTAGAAATTGAGTCCTCTATTATATACTGGCATATCACGAAATAAACGCCTAGTGCATATACTAAAGTGTGACCAGTTTAACACTATATTTTAGGAAACATTCTGCTTTCATCCTAATACTAGCTCTGTATCGCAGTTGTCACCCTACATTTAACCGGCTGACTATTTTGAAAGAACTGTAACGAAGGTTGTTGATGTCGTAGGCAACACAATAGTTAACATAGTGAGCCTTGACCCGTTAATAATTTCTCTACGCTAACCTGTTCAATTTTAAATGTTTCGACAGTCTAATTCATTACATAACAACTGGTGCCATCTGTAACTGCAAAGCCATCTCACAACACCTTTTAACTAATCTTACAGCAGAGTTCAGTTTTAAACACATGTGCCGGAATATGTGTCAGACGATCTTGAGTCTTACATTTCTGCAGTGTCCCACTGAGGTTGGATACGGTTAAAGTCAAATATGAAGTCAACATCATCGGAGCAAGATAACTAGTTCAATAACTAGCATCGGATAAGGTGGGAACATCTGGAAATAGGCATAACAACACAACTATACACTGTTTCGCATCAGGTGGTCAAACTTAAGACTCTGCCCTGGCGATCAGACAATTTAGTATACACTCGAGTGTGTTGATATACTATCCAAGATAATACCACCTACGATCCTGCCATGACAACAGAACTATATGCGTGTTTCACATCAGGTGGTCAAACTTAAGACGCTGCCATGGCGATCAGACAGCGCTCATATTATCAAAGCTGCCGACGGTAATGTGCGATACGATTTCATGCACTGCGTTGCCATTGTTCTTCACATGTGGTGAGTTAGTATAAACAATGACACACTTGCTCCCATGTATGCGATCGTATAAACCAGCCCTATTGCGAATATGATCTATGTAAGTGGTTTAGTCTGTAAGCATCACTTTATTTGCAGATCAATATCTGCTCGAATCGGGAAGAAATGGAAGATTCCTGTTTATCTATAGATCATATGACCTCATAATCAATCACGTGACGTGTAGGTTGACATCATAATCAACATCGTGTCTGTACAGTGTTCTGGAAACTCATAGTCTGGCAGTTCAGGGATCGATCGATCCCAACGCGGGTTAAGCGTGTATGGAGTTTAGCTAGAGATGGGCGGAGCATAGCTAAAACTAATTTCCTCAGATGTTCCTGTTCCATAGAAAATTGCAATGCAGGCTGAACTACAGATGGGTGAGCCCAAGATTCCACGCATCCAATTTGCCGTGCATCCTCCGTCTCTTTTCTGCCAAAGATGGATACATTTATCGACATAGTCATTCACTTGGCGGCAGGTCGTTGACCAAAGTATTTAGCGTGTTTTCTGTGGTCATGCGTATTGTCCCTGAGCACACCGTGTATACGTATTTAGAGAGTGTTGCTTGACTGAACCCTGCTTGTTTGGTGATATTAATTGTTAAAAACGACTGCTTCTAAATGCTATTTGTCTAATGAGCATGATATGAAAGGAGGAATTCAGTTTTACCTATCCCCCGCCCATCTCTAGCTAATCGCCACACACTCTTTGCTTGCGTTGGGATCGATCAGGTCATGCACTCGCTGAACTCCAATTTCCATAAATGTATACAGGTAAGCTGTAGAATATGTTGAAATGCGTATGGCAGAAACAGGACCCCGTCAAATTAATTTCAAAATATTCAAGAGATTGTATATTAAATTAAGACATAGGCCTATAATTCGTATACTTTGATGGACTAGTAAGGGCGTATGACGGACTAAATCGCGTCATCCTTGACGTAGTTGATTATGACGTCACATTATTGATCGATAAATTGGATCCATCCATCGATATACAAATAACACATAGCTCGCTAATTTATGCTGATGTGCGAATTCCAATAAAATATTAGGCAACACAGTATATAAAGATATGCTATCTTTAGAACTTGGTACTCACGGTGTAGCCATCGTTCTCTTGTACCTATTAGATACACGCCGAGAAAGACTATTTTAGTACCTAGACTTTAGATTATATCTGCTAGTTATGATATTTTCCGAGATGGAATTCATGAATCCATTTTCCTCACTGAACAATATAACGTCATAACCAAATATGTGACATGTATACTAATGTCATATCATGACGTCAGGATGATTCGATTGAGCCCGTCTTTAACGCTTAATAGTCCAACATGTTGTACGAATTGTATGTGTTTGCTATTTAAGAAACATGCTGTTGACGATTTTGAAACTAATTTGACTGCGCAATGTTGCTAGGCAGCAACAACATCCAGTGAAATTAGTTTCAAAATAGTCAACAGCTTACATGTATCGTTTTCTGTAAATTGTTAGTCAGGGAGTTCAGAGATCGATCGATCCCACCACGAGCGAAGTGTGGGTGGAACTTGGATAGAGATGGGCGGGGCATTGCTAAAACTAGAAAGGTTCACTCGGTTGGCAATATAATATGCCCAGTGGCTATTATCACAGCGCTTCTTAAATAGAGGGATCAATTTCTAACCATGTCCCAGTCATTTCTAACTATGTCCCATTCATTTCTAGAAACGTTACTTGTTTAGATTTGTCCCATAGGCCGCAACATCACCCAGTCACATTAGTTTCAAAATCTTCCAGACCTCACCTGCACAGTTGCCTTCATATTGGTCAAAGCCTGGTCGGAGCTTAGGTAGAAATGGGTTGGACATAGCTTGAAATGAATACATCTATTATATTGGCATTGCGAGTTTCGTTGACTGGCTATTTAACTGTCCAATCTGAGAAGTGCTAAATTCGAATTCGTATGATGCGAAACAATTAATTCTGCTATCACAATGGCCAGTTTCTGGTCTCAGTGCCTTTGGACACATTCCTCCGTTTGGTATCATCAGTTTAGGACCATCGTCGTCGTCGTTGTCGTCGTAGTCGTCGTCGTCGTTGGCATCGACGTCGTTGTTGCTGCTGTTATCGTTATTGTCAATGTTATTGTCATCATTCGTGTCGCCCTCATTATCAACGCCATTATATCGTCATCCACGTCATCTTCGTCGTCGTCGTCCTCGTCGCTGTTGTTGTTGTTGTTGTAGTTGTTGTTGTTGTTGTTGAAGATGTTGTTGTTGTTGTTGTTGTTTTTATTGTTGTTGATGATGGTGTTATAGTTGTTGTTGTTGTTGTGTGTGTTGTTGTTGCTGTTGCTGTTGTTGTTGTTGTTGTTATTGTTGTTGTTATTTTTGCAATTGTCATTGTCATTTGCATCGTCGTCGTCGTTGTCGTCTGTGTTGGCATCGTGGTCGTTGTTATTGTCATTGGTGTTGTCGCCCTCGCCGTTAACGCCATCGTTGTTGTTGTTGATGCTGCTGCTACTGCTGCTACTGCTGTTGCTTTTATTGTTGTAATTGTAATTGCCGTCGTCATCGTCGTCGTAGTCGTAGGTCGTCTTTGTCGTCGTCGTCGTCGTCTTCTTCGTCGTGGTCGTCGTCATTAGAGTAGCGTATTGACATTGGGAATTGCGACGTGTGCAAATCTGCTACATCTCTGATGGTGTCCTTATATGACCAGCTTAGTGGATACTGCACAGTATTAGCTGACCTGGCCAGAAAGGTCAAGTGAGCTTATGTCGTGGCGACCGTCCGTCGTGTGTCCGTCATCCGTCGTCCGTCCGTCAACTTTTCCTTTAAACGACTTCTTCTAAAGAACAGCAAGGCCAATTTCAATTATATTTGGCACGAAGCATCATTATGGGATAGGGATCCCAGTTTGTTCAAATGAAGCCGATCGGTCAATTAGGTCGACGGCCATCTTGGATTTTGTCCGATTTTTAGAAACGTCTTTAAAACTCTTCTTCTCCGAAACCGCTTGAGGGATTGAAGGAAACCTCAAGAAATATGATCGAGGACAAGAGCTAAACCAAACTTGTTCAAGCGAATTTAGTTGGTTAAATAGTTTGGCGGCCATCTTGGTTGACCTAGTTTCAGCGAAAATAAATTCTTCTCCAGAACCTCTGAAGGAATCAGGCCAAAATGTGCCAGATATGATTAGGGACTAAGCGCCGGTGATTTTTTTTCAAGAGAAGTCGATCCGTCAGAAAACCTGGCCACCGTGGGACAATAAAAACATAGCATGTTTGGTGGCCATATTGGATTTTTTTATTTGATGGATTTTGAGGCCGAAATTGGTTTTATTTGGGTTTTTGGCTATTCTGATCTCAAATTTGTAATTTTCGAATCTGTCGGATAAACGGGTTTTCTCGCCAAAAGCTCCCATACTAAAGTAATGAGAAATTTAAAATATCTTCTTCTCGAGAACTACTAGGCTGATTTCAATTATATTTGGAATGAAGCATCCTTAAGGCATAGAGATTCAAGTCTGTTCAAAGGAACCCGATCAGCTAATTTGGCCGGCGACCATCTTGGATTTCGGCCGATTTTTAGATATGTCTTTAAAAATCTTCTCCTCCCAAACCATTTTAGGGATCAATTCAAAACTCACGAAATATAATCTAGGGCAGGCGCTAAATCAAGTTTGTTCAAGAGAACTTGATTGCCCAAATGGTTCAGCGGCCATCCTGGATGACCTAGTTTTCACAAAAACGACTTCTTCCCCAGAACCGCTGAAGCGATCAGGCCGAAATTTGTGATATATAATTAGTAAGTAAGGGTGATTAATGTTTGTTCAAGAGAAATTGATTCGCCAAAAACCATAGCCGCGGGGGACTAATCAAAATATAGTGTGCTTGGTAGCCATATTGGACTTTTTTATTTGATGGATTGTGATGCCGAAATTCGGTTTTTTATAGGTTTTTGGGTATTCTGATCTCAAAACAGATCGGCCAATTTGGCTGGCGGCCATCTTGGATCTCGGCCGATTTTTAGAAACGTCTTTAAAATTCTCGTTCTCCGAAACGGCTTGGAGAATCGATTCAAAATGTATGAAACCTTATCTAGGCAAAGAGGTAAGCCAAGTTTGTTCAAGACAACTTGATTAACCAAATGGTTCTTGGATGACCTAGTTTTCCCAAAAACAACTTCTCCAGAACCGCTGAATGGATCAGGCCCAAATTCAGGAGATATTATTAGGGACTAAGGGCCATTAAAGTTTGTTCAACGGAAGTGCTCCGTCAAAAAACATGACCGCCGTGGGCCAATCAAAATGCAGCGTGTTTGGCGGACATAATGGATTTTTTTATTTGATGGATTTTTAGGCCAAAATTGGTTCTATATATGTGTTTGGGTATTCTGAGCTCAAATTTTCAATTTTCGAAACTGTCGGATAAGCGGTTTGGCAGCCATCTTGCATACTTGTCTCGTCAAAAGCTCCCATGCTAAAGCAATTGGAAAATAAAATATCTTCTCGAGAACTACCAGGCCGATTTCAATTATATTTGGCAGGAAGCATCCTTAGGGCATAAGAATCCAAGTGTGTTCAAATGAACCCGATCGGCCAATTTGTCCAGCGGCCATTTTGGATTTTGGACAATTTCATGAAATGTTTTTTAAAATCTTCTCCGAAACCACTTGGGGAATCTTCATCTAGGCCAAGAGGTAAGCTAAGTTTGTTCAAGAGGACTTGATTGACCAAATGGTTCGGCGACCATCTTGGATGACCTGCTTTTCACGAAAATGACTCCTCCAGAACCGCTGAATGGGTCAGGCCGAACTTTGGGCCATTAAAATTTGTTCAAGGGAAGTTGATCCATCAAAAAATCATGGGCGCCGTGGACCAATCAAAAAGTAGTACATTTGGCGGCCATATTGCACTTGGAAAAATGTCCACAAACTCATTTAAAAGACTGCTAAACCACCCACCAACAATTTTGATAAAGATTGATGGTGCGCCAGTTGAGCGACACAGGCCCCTTGCGCCTCTTGTTAATAATACAGTCCATGATTGTCAAGAGTTGTCGTATTCAGTCTGCTTTTACTATCGGCCGATAATGTGCGACACCAATATGTCAGAACTTTGCACAGAGCAATACAGCTATCCCTTTCTAGCTATGTCCTGCACATTTCTAGTTAATCCCCGCCCATGCATTGCGTGTGGTTTGGTAAGTTTATATACTTTGAACACTAAACTCCCAGAATTCCAAATTCAAGGTAATTATACAGGCACGCGATTGACAATTTTGAAACTAATTTGCCTGGTTGCTGCTGCTTTCTAATGGCAGCAACAGGGCCCAATAAAATTAGTTTCAAAATATCAACAGACTGATTATTAAACAGTCAAATCATACAACACGTACACTTGACGGATTATTCAATGTTCATGACGTACATAGAAACGTCATTCTTTCTAAATCCTGATTGTGCCGTCAGCCTGCATGTGCCGTACTTGCGTATAGCATCATATGCTTGAGTTACAGAGCAGACCCGTCAATATGCATGTACGCTTCTCTATTAACAGATCTTTAAGTGGATGACAGTAGCCATTCAGGATGGATACGAAGAAATCCGAACCTTGGCATACCGAAAACCGGCAAATTGACAGAGCCGTTGATCACGCGGACATGGAAGAGGTACAGGTGATAAGGGTTGAGGACACCCTCTGTGGAATTGGCCGCTTTAAGCCAGCCTTTATGCAACGGTTTGCGAACATGTTTGTCTACGTTCCCACACTCAGCTTCACACTGGTTACGTCATATGCATACGCGGTTTATCTCAGATCTCAAATTACCACCCTTGAGAAACAATTTGCGATCTCAAGTACCGAGTCAGGACTGATGACAGCGGCGAATGACATCGGTTTTATGGCGACAATCTTGCTATGGAGTCATTTCGCCAAGAGAATGCATAAGCCAAGGGTGTTGGCTCTGACCACGTTAATGTTTGGGATATCTGGGCTTATTCCGATCATACCTCATTTCCTTATGGTCTCTCAAGCTAGCGATATGTACGAGACGACGGAGACAAGTTCTGCTGGTGCATTCGACAACAAGAGACTGTGCCTCGCGAACAACAAAACGGATACCGGGGATGACCCATCAGAGATAAGCACGGCATCGGCAAGAGTCAGAAGCATAGCTTATAGTATACTGTTTATGTCATTTATTATACAAGGAGTATCCCGATCGCCAAGGTTTCCGATGGCACAGACATACATGGATGACAACGTTCCAAAAACACAAACGGGGTTTTATCTCGGTGAGTATTTAATTAGAAGTGAGCGAATCACAGCTGTGGATCAATATACAAATTTACTTTTTCGTTGGTTTGAAGATTCTCACCTGCTTAGCTCGTTTTATGTTAACTTATCCGTTTGATTCTCAATGCTTCTGCAGCGATCTTGAAAAACGACCATTTGCAGGTCAAAATAAGATTTTTTTCTGAAAGTTTACCAGTGCAATAACGCGATACTTAATCGAGCCAATCATTCAAGGGGTCAATCATTAAAACAGTTTTCTCATAGCCTGTAGATGTGCAATGGCCATGCACATATTTGCATGTTCTTTACCGGTTACATTTTAATTGTCAAACGGGCCAGATCACCCCGACAACTTACCAAGCCAATCATTCCAGTGGTACATTTTCAAAAGAATATTATTCTGTTGGTCTGGAAATAGTCAGTCGTCAAGACGATTCCAGTGACCGGTTGGGCCGGCTTCGTTATGAAAGGGTTAAGATATTTGAAGAAGCTGGTCGTCAATTTGATGGAACATATCTTATCTGAAAGACTGAATGATACCCATCATATGACGTCATAATCATCTACGCGGTGAGTAGAATGACATCATAATGGATGATGTCATGAATAATGTCGATAAGTACGCCACGAACGCATATTTGAAGACGGTCTTTGCTTTGTTGTACAAATTGTTTGCTTTTACTATTTAATACATATTCTGTTGAATATTTTGAAACTAATTTGACTGGCCGCTGATGTTGCCATAGGCAGCAACAGCACCCAGTCAAATTAGTTACAAAATATTCAACAGCTTCCCTGTATAGTTTTCAGGAAATCGATAGCTAGGGCATTTGGGGATCGATCAATTCCAACACGGCGAGGTGTGGGTGGAGCTTAGCTAGTGATGGGCGGGGCATAGCTAAAAATGGAAAGGTCCATTCACGTGCACGTCTGTCTCGTTGATTAAGCTACGTGAAATATCTCATTAAGTTAATTTAAGAATTTCATAATGTCTCGCTGTTGGCTATCGTACTACCTTCAAACCATCATGCTAATGTAGAAATCCTCCAACCGACCAATGCAGGATACACTTGTATGTAGAGTATGCATTGGTATATAACTACCTACCTTCCATTGCCATAGTATAACAAGTTTTGTTGAAGTATTCTCATGCATATATGTTGACTGTTTTAAATTAGTATGACTGTCAGTCATTGTTGCTGTAAGTAGCAATGATTTTCAGTAATACAGTTTCCAAATTTTCTACACTTTCTTAATGCTTAAGAGGTTGACTATGCCCACTGCTGCAAGGCACCAGACAACAATATCAATGGGTAATAACTCTGGACCTGGTGAATATATTGAAAACAATTTGATTAACGTTGCTGATGGCTTTAGCTATCAGATTATTTACATCGAAATGTATAGCCGTACACGTAGTCGTGGCATTACGGTCTTTTGGTATTGGCAGGAAATCTAGCCCACAACCGACGAAAGTGGCAAGCAGCATAGCCCACAAACACTTTCACCACACCAATGCCACAATACAAAGTCTTATGTTGCCAGTGAGGCTTTCACGATGTCCCGTCCATTGTGTATCAAAAACTAACATCGGGAAAGCCTCGCCGGCTAGATAAGACTTGTCTTGAGGATGTAGTGTGGTGGAAGCGTGTGTGGGCTAAGATGTCTGGCACTTTCGTCGGCTGTGCGTTCGATTCCATGGCAATGTCGAAACATATGGGTATCGTTCTCGTATACCCTCTAAAATGACCAAGATATCGTATGCAGAAATACTAAAGTAATGGTAAAATTCTTCCAGCGTCGTCGCGTGGTCGCGCATGTCTGTATTATACATTTTATGTTCTCTCTTCAGGCATCATTGCGGGTCTCTCTACATTGGGTCCAGTAGTTGGGAGCATACTAGGAGGAGTGTTTAGCTCGATATATGTCACTCTAAAAGGTAATGTATGCCAAGAGATAATGCATCCATACTGAAAACAGTTAAATAGGCATATCTTACTCTTTGGCTTCGATAACGACAGAAGCTTCATACAGAAAATGAGTACGCGAGATAAGGTATCTACTGACATATGACAGGCCAGGCATAGCCAGACAAGTATCACACGCGTGCGCGCTGTTTACGATAAATGATGAAATTAATAATATGAGTATGAGATGGATGAACTGGAAAAAAGTATCAAATTATTTCAGCCAAAATATAAAAATGGGATAATCTGTGGATTATGGTATCAGAAGAACATATAAAACGCGTATCGGTGGTGTAGCAAACATTGATATGGCAACCCCTTCACGAGTACAATTTCTGGAAGTCCATCGAAAACATGTTGAATATTATGTATCGAGATACAACCTTTCTGTTGCTCTGAACGAACTGATTGACATCCCACGGGGGCATGCACACTATCATTGTATGGCTGCTTTGGAATTCACATTCTCGGAATATAGGCTCTAAAAGGTTAACGATAAGGGCGTAGATTATGTTGCAATTTTATCCGGGTAATATCGTAGAATGGCCATGCTATTGATGGCCACTATTACAAGGTGGACTAGGGAATTATAATTAAGAATATGTATTTCGATCATATCTACAGTGGGTATAATATTTCTGGTGACAGTGGTCGAGTCGTGTTTATCTAGCTGCCTGCTGAGTTTCTGCCTACTCCATCTTCCATGAGGTTTAACTCTGAGTATGCACCACCAACAACTTTCAATCAATTTGCTTTCAAAATCGTTAGCATGACCAGAATTGTTACAAATATAAATTATTGTCTGGCAGACAGGTAAACTCAATTTATTTATTATCACGTGCAGAAACTGATTTAGAGACACGTGACCCACGATTTATCGGCGCCTGGTGGTTGGGGTTCGTTGTCTTCTCATCCGTTGCTCTCATTGGCGTTGGTCCTATGATGCTATTTCCAAAATGGATGCCAAATGGCCCAGCAGCTAAGGCCCAACTAAAAGACACGGCGCATAACGAAAACCGATTGGCCATACACCAATTCGAATCATTCGCAACGAAGAAATCGATAATGGCTAGATTCTTATCAACAGTAGTAGGTAAGTTTATTCGATATAATTGTCAAGATACTCTGAACATAGGGTTACGTGTAGCATCAGATAATGCTCCGCATTCACGTCTGGATTACCAATACTTAAGTCTTAAAGTCATAATTCCATTGAAGTCACCTGTGTATGTAAGCAGTATTTTCCTGTGCGTTATCCAAAGCGTATGCTGTATCTGGTTTTCATTGTTTAAATTGAGGAGTCCTGTTTCTCAGTCAATCATATTACGTCATAAACAACTACGTGACGTGTAGGATGGCGTCATAATCAAATACGTCATGACCTCGTAGCTAAGTTCGGCATGAACGCTAATTAAGTGATTGATGGAGTAAGCGTTGCTGTACGAATTTTATATCTTTGCTGTTTAATAAACATGCTGTTGAATATTCTGAAAGTTCACTGGGCACTGTTGGCGCCATTGGCTTTCAAAATAGGCAACATATTACGTGTGAAATTGATAGTCAGTGAGTTCAGAGAACGATCGATCCCAATACGGGAGAAGTGAAGTTGTAACTTAGCTAAAGATGGGCTGGCCATAGGTAAAACTTCCCCCATTGTCAATACGGTGAGGTAATACAGCGAAACCTCACCACTACTAAGAACAGATTCACTACGTCATTGCAACAGCATATCTTGATATCTAGCTTTGTGCGGGAAGGCGCGTGACGCTGGCTATTAATTTTTAAAATAGTTTTGCTCATAATTTAATTTGTTGTTCTTAAAATTCAGAGGCAACAGCAGGTGAACAGAAACGAGACATCGAGCCACGTATTTAGGCATACGATGAAGGAATCCAGTTTTAGCTATGCCCTACCCAACTCTAGCTAAGCTCCACCCACGCTTTGCCCGTCTTGGGATCGATCGGTCCCTGAACTCACTAACTATTTAATTCCAGAAAACTATACTGGAAAGCTGTTGAATATTTTGAAACTAATTTGACTGAGATCTGTTGGAGGCACAGCGCATTGCCAAATTATATTCAACATATCCAACAGCATGTTTATTAAGCAGTAGACATGCAATTCGTACAACAACGCTTAGACCGTCATCACATAAGCGATCGTGACTAACAGGATTCTTAGATACGCCGTTCCTGGCGTAATTGGTTATGACGTCATCCTACACGTCACATAGATGATTATGACGTTATATGATTGACTGAGAAACAGCAATCCTCCATTATGTATTCTTACGTACAGCCACATTAAATACATCACTGACTGTTAATAAGCGGGCCGTGTTCAATGGCATATGTATAATTAACACGTCACGAATCAGTTATTGTATTCACAGTTAGTCTGCCTATATAATTATACTGAGCTATGATAAGACCAGATTATCAAATAATAGCAGTTTCTAGTGGCATGCATACAGGTCCCGAATATGGCACGTTGCTGCGGTCCTGGAAACCAATTCTTACTGCATGGCAACCAGATTTTAACACATTGGTTACCCTGGGGGATACCCTAGACAATCTGTTATTTCCAGGGACTTTATTTGTACTCATGTTGAGTATTTATTTTACTTAGTCTTGACCCTTTCACGCTCAAATGTGTTCAAGAAGATTTCAATTTTCTCATAGAAAATGTCCATTTGCAGACCAAGAGAAGATTGTTTTTGAAAGATTACCACTTGGATGACTGGCTCGCTTATCGAGCCAGTCATTCCAGTGATACATCTTCAAAAATAGTCTTCGCTTGGTCTGTAAATGGACATTTCTCAAGATCACTACAGAAGCAGTTTTGGCTGATATGAGGGAGGCAGGTTTACTATAATACTTGAGTTCGTATTTACAAGGATTATGTAGTCTGTACAGCTTACAACAATACATATTTTCAACATGATTTCCAGAAATGGGGCAACCTGGAAGTACAGTCTGACAACCGAATTTAAATGGCATACGTGCCCCTGTGGGCAACAACCTACTTTTCTATTGTTCGAGCGCTGGAATATCTGAGAAACGTGCGCTGTTCTCTGGGGTATATATCAAGCTATACTCGCTTTATGATGTATCTTTAATTTTTCGATGTCGCCGGCAATACTTCTGTTTCCAGATATGTTTCCTTCGTTGCTGAGAGTCACTACGAACCCAATGTTCCTGGTCCTTGTCTTTTGCGATTCAATTATGTCTCTAACGGCTTCTGGCAGAATCACATTCTATCCAAAGTATATGCAGGAATACTTCCGTATTACGACAGCACGCAGTAACTACTTATTGGGTAAGATGATTTAGTCCTCCACGATATGTTTACCCGCGTTGTGTATTGTTGCTGTTGTTGATTGTTGTTGTTGTTGTTGTTGTTGTTGATGTTGTTGTTGTTGTTGTTCATCATCATCATCATCATCATCATCATCATCATCATCATCACCATCATCATTTTCATGTTCTTCTTATTCTTCTTTCTCTTCCTCTTCTTCTCCTACCTCTTCTTCTTAATCTTTTTCTTCTACTTCTTAGTGAAGACGTCTTAGGTTGCAGCTCTCCGTTTATTTGATTTTTTGTGCGGTTATACGTTTCAGTTGCGTTTCTGTTTTGTGGGTTGTATATATTAACTTCATAGCGCTCATGTTTGAGACATTGAGCGTGCTTGATATTACTGCATTTATTTATGTTTTGAAATCTGGTGTGCTAGCAAATGGCATTGTTATATAGACGTATAACGCCATTACTCTCGCAGGCCTGTTGGCTGGACAGGGGTAGGGCTTGAGTAGGCTATTGCGTAAAACACAATGGTTGGCCAGGCTAGTCACGCGGATAGACTAAAAAGACTCCATGCAGCAAAGATCGCCAGTACTGACTCGCACTACTAGCCGTCTGCTCTGATTGACTGAAAAGACTGGTGTTCTCATTGATAGTTTGAATGATGTTAAAGTGGGGATGACACAACCGGTATAGCGTTTGCATACATAGATCACACATGTGTCAATATTTCAGAAAATACACCCAGATTCGCTTGAGGCGTTCTCAGTTTATAACAAAAACTACTTTTGTTCAATATCTGACAGACTGTTACCAGCGCACTGAACGATTCCCAACTCAATATGTACCACATGTATCATGTTCTAGCGTAAATCACGCTAATTTATTTGCTGAGACGGTTCTTATAAGACGACATTTATCTCCCTTTCAGCATAATTTCAAGGAAAACTAGCCAAATATGTGGGATTGTCAAATATCTCATTGAAAACCAATTTAGAAGAAATCTGTCTGTTTAATATAAAAGAGACACGCACAAGCCTATTCAGCAGGAAAAACTGTACTAAAACCGATTACAAACATAGCTTGTACTAAAGGTAATGTCGGCGAAACCGCGTTCGATATCCGCCTTGTTTACTATTGATTCCTATACATGGCTCTGTTAGCCGTCACTGGAGTGACGCATAGGGAGTCGTCTTATCGAGTGCCGAAATTGAAAAAGTTGAAATCAGAATTCCTGTTTTGCGCATTTTCAAACTTGCATTTATTGCTTATTTCTTACTGTATACTAGCATAATTTATATGGACGAGACGGCGTTTGATTGTGTTTGATCGGATTGTGTCGTGCCATACCTATTGGATGCAAGTCTCCTGAATAGAAACAAGTTAAGGGATTTCGCCATCAAATCCTAATCGTTCAAGGAAAATCGTGCCTGCCAGATTGTATTTTGTCGGTAAATCACTCTGACTATTTATAAGCACAGATGCCATTGCATGCTGTACCTGGCACCAGAAGGTACATTTACAAAGGTCATGTTCATCCAATGGCTCGCACTACAGTAAGTGATGCCTGTAGCTCGGGGGGCGGGGTACGCGTTGGTCCGTTGTATTGCTCCACTCCATTGCACCACATGTACAGGATGCGTGCGAGGGCTTGTTAGCTACGGTTCTCGGGGTTACGGATCCCGTTTCGTGACTCCGGAAGGTACAGAGACCGGTTTCTTGAGGCGGTGGAACGATCATGTTCCAGTGGGCCATGTGGCCATAGCCGCCGAGATTGAACCTCATGGTCTCATCCCAACTGTTAGTGTCGCCAGTACGACGGTCCATAAACTAGTTTAAAAACCTGGACATGATGGTAATAATTATAAATAATAACAACTATACAAACAATGGTACTCGTTTGCCAGTGAATCAGCAAAAATAATACAGTACATAGAATCAACTGGTGTTCTTTCCATGTGGGCTCGCCGAAGGTACCTCACAGATTCGTAAATCCGCAGAGGTATCCCCGCAAGGGAGCATCACAACGAGGCCACTTGAATAGTTTAATATAAACCACTTATACCCCTAACACATACAAAATATTATTGATGCGAGAGGAAAGTGCCTCCGTCACAGGAAATGCCTTCAATGCCCGAGCAAAGGAAAAGAGCTGGCAAAAAGGGCCACTCTTTTGTTCAAGCAAAAAGCTATGTGCAGTGGTTAATACTATAAAACTATAATTAATGTGATGCATGCTAATTTACGTGAAGGCGGGACGGATGATTTCTGAAGAATTCACAGGTCACTGTCTTATGTAGGCCCAAAGATACTGCATTGGTAGTTGCCGCTTTATTTATGCAGGCATTCTGCTACGTTCTAACCTACCATTTAGTTATTAGATACACTTCCGAGATTTGGCCGCAAATGGCAGGGATTCCTACCTATCTTTAGACACATACATATAACTGACGAAAATGCCCAGCTTCCCGAAGGTCGGCCCGCATAGCATCTGCGTCAGAATGACAGCGTGCATACATGTTACGAAGCAATAGCTCCCGAATCATATGACGATCCATTGCCCCATAACCACATATAACATCACCAGGACAAGTTACCGTTCACATAAGCGATTTAAAAAGCTCAATATCATTTATGGCGGGGATAAGAGACAGATATCCATCGCTAGTGGCCTTCCCGTGAGGGCGTTGTGGGTTCTAAGACCTCATCCAGTCACTACAACGAGTTGGATGGAGATCTGTGTCTCGTCCGTCACCCGTGCGTTGCGGGATTAACATTTTACCTGCCATTAGGGTTAAGTTCCAGTATGCCCAGATATGCACTGCAGGCCGGTGTTGCATAATATAATTTCTTTTTTCAGTGCTTCCAAAATTGGCGAGGGTATCTAAACTAACAGGTATCCGAAGATACTGGGGAATGTATGCTAAATCTACACTTTAGTGATCACCTCTCGGAAACCTCAATAGTTTCCCAGGGTCAGAACCTGCCAAACGTGTCGATTTGGAGTCAAGACAATTATTAAGCATTACGTCTGGAGGTGCGCAGAAAGAGACAATCACTCAATATTAATAAGAGGCTCTGTGGTAATTGGCCAATGTATACATTCTAGCTGGTGTGCGGGGTTACATATCCGCCACAGCCGGAAAAGAGGCATACACAATGTACCTCTTACAGAGAGATTGCCCCTAACTACTTAAAACCTATCCTATCGAGCTAGAATAGCCAGGTTTAGTCGGTCACGCGAGGGTCGGGAAATATAAGCATGATCAGTGACCTCAGTGTATAATTGATGCTGGGGGAAATACGGTAATGCGGATATAATATGTTGCTGTATAGTATTGCCTAGCATACTGCGTCCTATAGATTGCATATTTAAGCAAAACACAATAACTAGGACGGCTACCTGCCATATACATAACTAACTAATACAGTGCTAACAGTCTATCACGTCATAGGACCTTACGGTGCTCGTTAGTTGTAAGTACATGGAAATCAAGATACTATATACAGTATGAAACAGAAAATATAAAAATGCTGGCTTTAAGACCGAGAAGGCACCTATGAGTCATTAGTACATATTACGGAAATAATGAATAACACAATAGTATAGTTACTTGAGTACCTATTGGTCATCAGTATGGAAATAGTTCATAAATCATGGATGTTGATGCACTACAGATGAATAGCGTGAGGTGGCACGATTCCGAAGTTGAAGGGAAGATGTCTGCAAACAGACTGTTGATGTGGCTCACCCTCCAGACGGTGAAGGAGAATAGTTATAGAAAGATATCCATTAGATAGTGAGAATAACTGATACATACATTTACACAGTAAATTAGAAAGTGTCCGTCGGGCGATGGTAGTTTGACAGTTGCCCATTAACAAGGAGGGTTACAGTTGTAATTAAATATGCATGTACATAACTGGGTACTGTAGTTCGGATCGACCGGCCAGATACCGGCCGTACCAGCTAAGCTGGGTACGAGCCACCCATCCTCGATTCGTTCCCTGAACACGCCCCTCTGGATAGATCTATAAGCGTATATAGGCCTATGGGAGAGATAGCATGTCGAAAAACGACCAAGTTCGTTAAAGCCCATGATGCGCATGCACGCACCAGGACGCTGTTTATATGGAACGCATAGTTACAACCTAGATAGGATGGTGCTTTTAGTGTACCGAGATGGTACCCTGTAATCCGTATTGATTGCGTCTTCCCGTTAAATATGGGATTAATCAAGCCCAGAATTCTACGGTCTTTCCAAATCTGTAAACCATTTCAAAAATCGGTTGAGAAATGCCTGAGTTATCCAGGGAAAACTCTTCTTGATTATCTTCAAAATATTGCTGTGACGTCATAACCACGTGAACGCAAAACTTCTAGAATGTTCTAGAACGTTTGACCGCACTATTATTAGCCGCTCGCTGATTGGCTGTTGCTCGAACGATGATTGGATGAAGCCTGCGCCTGTGACCTCACAGGGAGTATAAAAGGAGAAGTGATCCAGTGATCGAGAGCATCCTTGACCAGGGGCCGAACAGGGTGGATCTGTACCAGCTACTAGTAAGCGCGACAGACAATACGTGTCTTCCTTCGCTATGTGTCAGGTTTTTAGCCCGTAGCGTGCAGTTCTCTAAAACAATTGTGTAACTCCCCATTTACGGGATAATTTGGAACTTTTGATAATCGTTCACGAATACTAATATCCACATTCGGAACACAAACTTGCGGTGAGGCCTTTACAGCCTGAATATGTGAGTCTACAGATGTAGAGGCAGGATGTTCTTTGATGGATGACTCACCGGATCTGCCGGCCACGCCTAAAAGTGGTATTTCAATCGCCAACACACAGATCGTGTAGGTTCTTTCGACTTTCGACCGCAGCAAGTAAACTCTGGCCAGTGCGTCTTCAGAGCTGGTTGACGTAACCAGATCCGTGAAGCTTTGTTTTGTATCTTCCTTTGCCTCTGACAAGCCCCACTGGTGATGGGTTGTTTACACCTTCCATCTGTGCCATCGGTGTATGGGAACTTTCTTCACCACGTAGTACTATCGTATCTTTTGCTGACTGCTCGGTAGACATTCTATTAGGCCTACAGCACTGAGTGATGGCCTCCTGCCATGAGTGTTTTTGCGGAAGTCTTGTTTGCGGACAACAGCTTGCGGAAACTGACCTGCAGAAACTGTCCAGCTACTGGAGAGCGCATCATCTCACGTCGACTACGGATTTACGTCTCAATTTCAGTAACACGGTAGTCTACCCTAAGAGTGACTACCAGGTATTAAAGTAACTATATTTCACAGTTTAATTATCTCTCTAAATAGGTTTTGTTAATTATATTGTATCCATAAAAACGGTCTCGACGACTAAAAGGAACTGTAACGGTCTTAGGACCGCTAGGTATAATTGCTGTATTTGTTGATAATTATTCTCATTTTCCTCAATGTGTTGCTAACCGCACTATGGTAGATTCGTTAACCTGTACTAATATATATATCTTAATCATTTGACACCGTATTGTTTGTTTTGGTTAGATTACGTATATATATGGCCAGTGGCCATCCGTTCATATGGTTTGCTTATTCATAGAAAATATAGGACTGCACTGCACGTAGGAACCACTATACAGCAACACATATATGCAGCACCTTCTCCCGCCACCAACAAGTTTTCACTGAGGTCGCTGTCTGTGCTATAACTCTGTTTAGCCCGACATGCTAAAGACTAACCTTTTCTATTCAGCTCGATATGATAGGTTCAAAAGGATTAGAGACACTGTCTTCATTACATACTGTGTAATGTACTCTTCTCTTCCGGTAGTGCGATAATCTAGCCCCGCACTCCGATAAGACGCATAAGTAAGATTTTGTCTCTCTTCGTGCTCCACTCAGCCTTGTGGCTTCTTAATTGTTTGGTGTCCCCATCTGCACGATGGGCGGATCCGACTCTGGGGAACTATTATGGTTTCCGATCGGTGATGGCCAGGGTGTGGTATCACACACATTCCCGTGTATCTCTGGATACTTAGTAGGTAGCACATTAAGCCAATGGAGGAAAGCACTGCGAAAACACATGTATTAATTATTATTTTATTTACTGACAATCCTCCCGCACAGCCGTGCAAAACTGGCAACTTGTATATAAACCTAATGACAGGTAAAATGGTTAGTTCCATAGGACCCGGTGATGGGCGAGATACGTATTCCCACCGTCTTCCGTTAAAATGTCTGGGCATGATATTTAGATCTGCCACGCCCTTGCGGGAAGGACATTTACGGTGGGTATTCGTCTCTCTTACACTCACCATAAAGATAAGAGAAATGGTCTAATAATACTTTTGTGAAATGTAACCCGTGTCTTGTAAAGTACTATGTGGTTACGGGGCGGGATGTCCGGATTCTTACCCAGTTCGGAGATCTTGCTACATAACATGTATGAGCGCTGTCTTCAGTATTGATGTCTTAAGGCATCTGTTCTCCGTAACAGCAATGTCTAATAGCTAGGTAGATATCAGCCAGTTGTGGCCTAAAGGAATTATTGTTCTGGAAATAACTAAACAGAATTAAGCAAAGCAGAAGGCCCGCAGAAATAAAGCGGCAACTACTAATTCAGCATATTAAGAATCACTTAAGACGGTGACGAGGGAAAGCATCGGGAATCTCCCGTTCCGTCTTCACGTAAAACAGTACGCACCCCTATAGTCATAATCCCACTAGGTATGGTCTTGTCTTTCTAAAGCATTTTTAATTGAAATTCTAGAGTAGGCCCATTTTTGCCTACCATTCTACTCCCGCTTTAAGCAGTGGCGAGACCTTCCCGAGACGGAGGCCCGCACGAGGCACTTGCCTCTCGCAAGGATTCAGTGACGGCGGTCCACGCCAGGATAATACTCCTCACCCAAAACTTGCACTAAACTTGCACTTGCCCACGTGAGGCACATCACTTTTCGTCTGAGATAACTTTCTTCCTTTCAGCTTAGAGGTATATTAACCTATATTAAGTTAAATAGTTAAGTCTCGTGTACGGGAGCCTCCCATGCAGGGATACCTCTGCGGACCTACAAGGCTGTGTATCTCCGGGAGAACCATGTTTAAAAGTTCATTTACCTGTCTCTATGTCCCGTATTTTCGTATGCTCTTACTGTAGTTTTATCTAGCATATTCATAATTGTTTAGGTAACCTCATTGTATAGACGTATATTTTTAGGTCACCAAATCAAATCTTGTAAGTCCATAGATCACGAAATTGCTATGGACAGGCATACTGGTGACACAAACTCGTGGGATGAGACAGTTGTGTTTACTGTTCGCGACAATGGCCGCACGGCCCCACCGGAACGATTGAGTTCCACCGGCCTTAGGAGCCGGTTTTTGTTTCCCGCAGGGCAGTCTTGTATAAGGTTCATCACCCCAAGACTGGATGCTAACCAGCATCATCACTCGTCGTGAACTTGCACTTGCAGCACGGCGAGTCGACAAGGTACACCAGAACGGCCCGACACTACCCGGCGAGCTACAAGTGGCGCCCGATGTGGGGCTCGAAGAACATCAATAGTAACGCGCAGCGAACTCACGCTCACACCGTATAGTGAGCTTAGTTCAATACCATCTCTGTTTAGCGAGAACTCCCTCGATCAAGAGGTAGCCTCATATGATGGATTCTCAGCACACATGCTCAGCGACTATGCCAGAAATTCCGCACTATAACCTGTTTTCGCCTGTTAGCGATGGCACCTTTCAAGATGCCTCACTGGCGGGAACGGAATTCAGAACCATATAGGACATCCGCAACAGGCCAACACCAACAGGGCCAAATCGTGGACGACTCTAACAAAGACCCGATTACGGGCATATTTACACCCCTTCGACTACTATCGTTCACCCGTGTCATCTATGGAAACTGTATGGCTGGGTGATAATCCACACCATAGACAACCTCCCCCACCCACCCCCACCCCTCTAGCGAAATGCTATACCCAAGGGGAACACCGCGGAATTATCGGGAGGAATCGGCACCACCATTTCGCTGGTATATCAGTCAGGCAACTCCTCACGACCGTCAGCTGACTGCACCACCGCCATAATCTGCCTCCCATCCATAGACCCATGCCGGTCTATGGCTCAACAAATGGGGCAGACTCATTAAATTGGAGTACGCATGTCCTGGCTCCTCGGCATCGGCATCGACGGGAAACACCAACACCACCGACACCTGCACCACGACTAAACTAAAAATATTTAACAACTTCCCAGATACCAGCACCACCCGGATTTCAACCACTGCATTCTTCCTGCGGTCTTGGCCGAGTCATCCTCCCTCCCGAATTTAGTGGGGAGAATGACTGGATCAATTATAAGATACAGTTCGAGATCATAAGTCGGACTAATCGCTGGGATGATCGACAAATGGGTGAATATCTCACCACAAAACTTTCCAGAAAAGCCCTCCAAGTTCTTGCGGATCTGGGAATGGATTATACACCCACTTACACACAGTTGGAACGAGCACTGACGGGCGATTTGGCGACACAGCCCTCGGAGAAACCAATCGTCTTCAACTTAAAAATTTCTGACGACGAGTGGGAGAAACCCTTCAAGAGTTAGCTAGCCGAATCAGCAGGCTAGATACCCGCGCATATGCGAGCACCAATACGGAGGGCGTGATTCATTTGCATCTCAATACTTTCATCGATGCATTAAGTGGTGAACCCGCCCTGAAAGAAAAACTATTTCTCGGCGACCACGGGAGTTTGGCCCAATTAACGGCAACCGCGGTTCGCATTGAGAACTTTCTAGAGTGGGAAAAGAATAACCGACACCTACTCCATCCTATCAACAAGATGGAGGGTGCAGCTAGCGCCCCGCCCGCCAGTGCTGCCCCCAGATCAGTGACACCAACCACACAGACACCACCACCACCGGATATGCAGAATCCCAGTCAGAATCAAACGTCTGGAGGAAGGGGTCGTGCCCATAGAGGAGGGTACAACGGAGCCCCCGGGTGCAGGAACCAGCGAAATAACAACAACAATGGCAACATGAGAGAGCGGATACAAGAGATTAATAAGCAAATCTCCGCACTCACCAACTTAGTTACACAACTCAGCACCAACCTCGCCACCGCACAGTTTAGGACAGCAACCACTACCAGCACCACACCGCCACCGAACACTTGTTTCGGATGCGGTCAGCCAGGACATTGGTCGGAGCGGTGTCATAACCGACCTCCCTCTACAACACCTGCTCCAGACCGCAGCACACAAGCCACTTCGGTGCCCATATTCGTCTCTCGTCTCAACTGCGGCTTTCACGCAACAATGTTCCATGGCCACACATCATCCACAGAAAGCAACTGACACACCGACACCAAAAAGCACGGCTTCATATATGTCCGTGCCTACGTTGCCTCCTCCATCCGCAGCAAGGACATCCCCTTCTTTTCCGCACACGACAAGCCTTCTTTCCTATGTAAAACGGCAGTAGTAGGTTGCAGTACCTCCGCTGAAAGTGTTTAAAGCACCACGTCCCGCCACCAAGACACTAGATTATTGGTGCCCTCTGATGGTATGCAGAACACCACCCCAACCAGCATCATCTTCTGCGCATCCACAGACAGCAACGATTCGGGAGAGACAATTCACTCCACCTCATGGATTCGCAAGCGCTGAAACAGACGGAGAAACGCACGTCCTTGGTGACATCACTGTTTCTTCTGTGCTTCACCAAAACATCCTATGAAGCATTGCAGGAAATGGCTTGTGCTGGTAGAACTTATCCGTCATCCCGTGCACGCCGCCGTCTGCACCAATACCGCCCACACAGAAACGGCAACAACACCACCACCATTGCTACCCCCAGCTCCGCAGCCTTCACCCCAGTGGAGATGGCGAACTGGCCCATTCCTCACTCAGCCATCTACAACATTACAAGAAGCAATATGGAGACAGTCAGAATATATACAGAGTGATGCTGCTCCAACGCCATTATCGCAGATGGCATCATTGGAAACTCTTCCGCACGTACATCACAAAGTAATATACAAATGTGCCTGTCTGTTTAGTGGCGTTTCCACCAGTGCCACCGTCGACACCGGTGCTTCTATTACAGAATTTAACCAGCGCTTATATGAGAGCATCCCACCTCATAAGAAGCCTCCCCTTGAGCCTACAAATATTTAACTACAGACGGCTATGGGAGTAGATGTACCCGTAGCCGGTGTGGTTAATTTAAAATAGACGAGATGCCATTCATTCAGAGAGTTGGCATTGCCTCCATTCGTAACGACGCCATTCTTGGCTCTGATTTCCTCAGTGCCAGCGAAGCCATCATACACAGCAGACAACAGGAACTCGACATACACAGCCGAATCCCTCTCAGACCAGCATCGTCATTGTATGATACGTGTGTGGTAATATTAGCAAGTACCGCCACAGTTGAGCCGGGACAGGAACAGATCTTATGGGCCACCGCACCACAGTTAGGAAGCAACACACACATCACCATGCTGGAACCCGACCCTGATTATATGATCGCCTCACAATGCGCAAGTCCCCGCATAATAGTGGACACTAAAAATACATTTTCCAGTGTTCAATGGTACCACAGATCCCATCACTCTGGAACCAGGAGTACGCTGCGTCCATTTAGTGGACATAACCTCACTGGAATCTCCTGCACTTTCTGATGCAACACCGCAAATGACTGATGATTTACCCGAACATTTACACGATTTGTATCTACGTACCACCATTGGATTATTGCAATCACAAAACCGAGAAATTCGGAAACTAATACATAAATATCATGATAGTTTTTCCTCCAGAGATATGGATCTCGGCGAGACTCATCTCGTACGACACTCCATCGATACAGGCAATAATCGCCCCGTACAACAACTGGTACGATGTCTTCCCATTCACAAAGAAGCGGAAGCACACCAACAAGTAAATGACAAGTTGCAATCGGGTATTATTGAACCCTCAGCTTCTCCATGGGCTAGCCCTATAGTGCTAGCAGGCAAAAAGGATGGAACCTTGCAATTTTGCATTGACTACCGCCGCCTTAATGATCTTAGCGTTAAGGACACCTATCCGTTACCACGGATAGATCAGGCCTTGGATTCCTTGTCTGGAGCCAAGTGGTTTTGTATCCTTGATTTAGCTGGCGGTGAATGGCAAGTAGCCATGGATGAAGCTGATATGGAAAAGACGGCATTCGTTTGTAGGGACGGCCTTTTCCAATTCCGCAAGATGCCCTACCGGTTGTGCAACGCTCCAAGAACTTTTGAACGACTCATTGAGCAGGTATTAACCACCCTGCAATGGGAGATCTGTCTCTGTTACATCGATGACGCAATAGTCTTTGGACCAACGTTTGAGCAAACCTTGATCAACTTGGACATCGTGCTTTCCCGTTTCCCCACGGCCAATTTGAAACTCAAACCAAAGAAATGTCATCTCGTCAGACAGAGCGTCGAGTTCCTGGGACACATCATATCCAGTGATGGAGTGGCTACACAGTCATTGAAAGGCAGTAGCGGAGTGGCCTCAGCCCTCTTCAGTCACGGAGACACGGAGTTTCCTTGGCCTATGCCAGTACTATCGCCTTTACATCCGACATTTCAGCGAGATTGATTCACCCCTCTACAAGATCACTGAGAAAGATCGACCGTTTGAGTGGACGAGTGAGTGTGAAGGCTCCTTCAGGGCGCTGAAGGAACTCTTGATGACCGCCCCGATTCTTTCTCAGCCTAATCCAAACCTCGATTTCATCTTAGACACTGAGGCATCAGCTTTCGCTATTGGTGCGGTTATATCTCAGGTCACCGAAGACGGAACAGAGCAGGTGTTGGATTATGGTTCGCGTACTCTGAATAACATGGAGAGAAGATACGCAACCAACAAGCGAGAACTATGGTGGCAAATTAAGATTGTTGGTGCACCGTGGGAGATAGTGGCTATCGACGTGCTCGGACCCTTGAATACAACAGATGATGGAAATAAATACATCCTCGTATTGCAAGATTATTTTACGAAGTGGGTAGAAGCATTTGCTCTGCCAGACGAAGAGGCATCCACCGTTGCAGAAGTCTTGGCCAGCAATGTGTTCTGCCACTTTGTTATGCCTATGAGTTGCACTCAGATCAAGGAAGTAATTTTGAGAGCCGGCTCATATCAGAGCTCTGAAAATTATTCCATATCGTCAAAACAAGGACAACTCCATACCACCCCCGGAGCGACGGGATGGTAGAGAGACTCAGCAGAACTCTCGCGGAGATGTTTACCAAGGAAACATGCCTTGATTGTAGAGATTGGGACCTACGGCTCCCGTATGTGCTCATGGCTTACCGCACTTCGGAAAATTCCAGCACGGGCTACACCCCGGCTCGGTTAATGTTAGGCCAAGAATTAGCCTTACCCCTGGACCTGGTTATGCCACAAATACCAGGGGAGAAAAATTCACCATCTTTCTATGTCAAACTCTTGCGGCAAAGGATAGAACAGGCCCATGAGTTAGAGAGAGAAACCCTATCCACTGCACACCAGCGGCAAAAGACATGGCACGACCGGAGAGTGCGTGGAGATCCATACGAAGCAGAAAGAATGGTTTGGTAACACGATTCACGACGGTCTGCACACGTGCCAAGTAAACTGAGTTACCAGTGGAAAGGCCCCTATGTGGTAGTAGGTAAGACGTCGGACGTGACCTACCGTATCCGTGTTTCGGATGGCCTGACCTCAGTCATCCACTTCGATCGACTTAAACCTTGTGTCAGTGATGACCCAGCACCAGAGCTCAGACTGGGCGTTTCTCGTGACACCAGTACCCAGACAGATATTTCTACGGAAATTATTATTCCCACGGTTAGCGCAGTGCACCGTGGTGCTAGTTCAGCCCCAGTTCTACCAAGCCAGAACGTGGGTGGACAAGCGGCTAATGCTGACGACGATGACGAGATACGTACTCGCCCTCTCCCTCCTCAGCGCGGGTCTACTCGATCTGGGAAGTCGTATCTGAAGAATTTTGTGTTTGTTTTGTCCAAGGGACCGGATGGAGAAGTTGTTCCTCCGATCTCTTCCCATTCCCACCCACTTCATGCTATGCCCCATCATAGATTTACCACAAGCGGAAGCTGAGTCTGACCCAAACCATGCTTCTTGTGGGGTGGAACATATTGTGAATAGCATGGAAGTGAAGAGGCTGTATGGAGCCTTAGCGTGTCTAGAACCGCAGAACCGTACAACAAGTTGTACCCGACCACTTCCCGAAAGCGCCAGACCAATTCCCAGCCAATCGGAACCCATATCTATCACTGCACCACAACCCCAAATCCAACCGGCGTCCCTTATCTATACACCAAATTCGGACATCACCGGCCCAGTCCATTTCACACTCCACTGGCTGTCTGTTGACCGTCAATCTTCAGATATGAGAGAGACGGCTGCAACAGAGGAGGTGGCATCCCGCACTGCACTGACCACCATTACCACCCCCACCCCGCGGTGGGTAGGGAAGCAGCCTGTTCAGCAGACTCTCCGCTCGAACCTTCCCAGTGTCTAAAAATTACAACAGGACACCAACCGTCATGTAACGGGAGATGACCACATCCCCCTATCCAAAGACCACCCCAGCCAAATGGCAGTCAGAACATCACACAACAGACAGAACGTCAACACCTACAAGAACACACCTGCCTTCAAGACTGGATGCGTCAATTCATCATTGCGCGTACATCACATACTTGCTTGGTTATACTCAGCGTAACGAAGACATTCGACATCGGCAACAACAGCATTTAGCAGCACCTGCCGGTCTTAATTAATTACCGGTAGAGACATAAAATTCCCGCAACAAATTCCTCCCGCACAAATAATCATGCAGCAGCCCGGACATCCCGACAACATCATTATCATCAACAGACAACGGCCAGCAAATCTCCCGCGCACACCTTCTTATCCAGTTATGGGGGAACTGATCAGACGGATATCAGGAATGCACCACAGCCATCTACAGTACGCGTCACGGGAGGATGTTTGTCCAACGTTCCTCCTCTTTCCCTTTTCCCCGACGTTGTACGGAAACAGCTAAACTACACACTTCATCTACATGTAATAACAGTCCATATTATTAAGAGAGCAAGATGCCTGCAGTGACGTCAGTCATGAGTAGGATTTTGCTACCGAAAAGTTGAATTCGACAATGGATTGATCAAAGTTGTGGCAGCATCCGACATGTCATCTGCACTCTAAAATAACTCTGTCCCGCCCACGGGCTCGGCCATTACAGAGTGAAATACCCTCAGAGTTCGATAAAGTTGACATTCACGCCGCCACTCCCTCCCCCGTCCCGCACCTGGCGGCCATATACACGTCACCTTCATCACAGCGCAAGTACCATCCACAGAGAACCAGTCACGCATATCATATTCAAATCACCAACATGACAGAAACACAGACACTCAGGTTGACTGTATTCACAATCTACGAACGACGGCATTGTAAATTGCAATAATTGTGGCACACATGTTTGCGAGTTGTACTGTCATTTAGCCATTATTAAAATGGTACTAATGTGTTTGGTCTAGGCCGAGGAGAATGCTTGGCCAGCCCTCCCGCTCGAAAATCACAGCTATCTTGAAGGGATCAGTATTGCTGCTCTACCGCATGAATAGATCTGTTTAAACCACGCATACAAATTACTTACAACTTTATTGTTAAATTTTTAATTAAGAACACAACTGCTCTACCGTGCTACAACTCACTAACGCACGGGCCGGTAAAGCGGCATCAAAAATCTTACAATAACATTACAGAGAGAATTTCAAAAATTCTCTTCCGTGCGTTCCAGTCTATAATCAACACGGGCTGAGAACTACCTATTACAGACACCTACCAATACGCATGTTAAAGAACTCGCACAAATACAGGACATTATAAAGATCTTGATGTAACATATATATTTCTATCTCTTGCTTCTGCAACAGACTACACCTCAGCAACAGCATTTTTGGCCGTCGCCATAAACGGCATGTACGTTTCCAATCAACCACATGCTTTTTAGAGCCACGTGACATTTACTGCTATTTCCAGTGAGTTGGATAAAACGCTTTAAACAAAAGAGCTGCCCAAAGACGCGACTACCACAGAGTGATGGAGGAGTGGCGAGGGTGAGTCCGTGAGATTACCGCTGACGTCACCTGGTTCCCACACACCACATTGGGTGCTCCAGGCTAAAATTCATATAGGCAAGTTTATAAGCATCCAACCTGGAAAACCGCCTCATGCTATTTAAAAGGTGAGGCTCCGCAAAGAAAAAGTAGTACGACGTTTTTATGTTGATCGGAAGCTGTTAAATGTGCGAAATAAAGACAAGTTTAACGAGCCATTCTTCCTATAGTTACAAGTACTCCCTTTATATGGGAGGAATTAATCCTATGATGTCCAGGCCGGAAAGCGAGGAAACATTCACATAAGAATGACCGAATCACATGTTAAAACCTTTAGGTGTGGTTATCTGCCGCCTGTGACGTCAACAAATAGTATAAAAGGAGGCAGCACACTCTGAAACTTTGTCTTCCCGTCAAAACTCGACACCAGGGAAGATCATAGCATTAGGCTTCTTTCGTGTCGCAAACCAAATTCTGCTGTTTTTCTTATTATTATTTCGTTATAATATTTGGCCTGGAAAGTCATAAACCATGAAGAGATAGGGCATTAGGTTTTGAATAAGGTTCCCTCAACTAACTACCATGCAGGAACAAGATGTCACTCCTTGAAGATTTAGCATTGTCGGATTCCGAAGAAGAAGAATCGGTGCCAGTTCCAAAACGGTTCCCGTGTAACTCGTTGTTAGCAAGCGGAGAGCCATGTACCAGAACTTTCACTAGAAAATCTGACCGCACCCTTCATATTAATAAGGATCATCTCTTTCAGACATCCTTTTGTGTGACGTGCCAGTATCTCTACACTGCTACTCGTTACGGGGTGACTCACGCGCTCCGTTATCATCACCGTGTGTTGTAAGTGATGTTAGTTCCTGGGGAAGAGAACGAGGATCGTGCCATTCTAGCCACCCACTTCGAATCTCGGCTCCTGGGCAAAGTTCTCCCGACTGAGAAAATGGCCCGCAGGAATAACACTTCTCATAGATATCCCATTGGCCATCGTCTTCCCACGGCTACAGTAAGCAACGCACTGACAGCCATACATGAAATCCTGCCCACAGCCACATCTGGAAGTGTTACGCCGGTACCAATTACTTCATCCACACCAGTCCTGAAGCAGAGTAGGAAGCACCCGCATCGGTTATTAGCCATCCAGCTATGGTCACCACACCTGCCACTGTAGTATCTCAGACAGTGGTAGCCAGTCAACCGATTTCAGTGGTAATTACGACACCTGCGGAAATAGACATTCCAAGTTACCCGCAGTCTCGATCTCCACCTGAACTTACCATAGACGAAGGACCGGACCGTCGCAGCCTGTGACAATTAGTGTAACTCTAACCCATGTTATTCAGCATCCGCCTCCTCGCCTTTCTGACGCCACACTCAGAAAGGCAACCACGCCGGAACGTCCATACGTGAGAAAGAGACGGATCGCCCACACACAGGATATCCAGCTCGTACCTAACATTACTGCCAGTCGTCTACTAATGTATTCTAAGTTTCGGAAGATGTCGTCTCCTGCCATATCCGCTCCCGCACCACGACTTCAGCCTATGGTACAGCTCACCGCCATCACCACGACAGCTACAGCGACATCGGCAACCACTAGTACCACCGCTGATATACGGATGGATATATTGGAACCAGTGGTAACTGTGAGAGACATTATGGACGCCCATATTTCTGCCACCATCACTTCGGATGCTTCGGAGGGTGCCAATAATAATGATAGCAGTTCAGCAATGGCAGTGCATCCACCTCGACCCACCACCATCGGTCGCGGGACCCAGCCTTAATGGGGAAATTTCGCTGCAGAGGTGTGATCATATGTAATTCAGCAGAAATAACAACATGCGATTCGTGGAAATGTATTAATTATTACTTTATTTTTTAAATACTTTTCTTCTTATTATATATGTTGGATCAATTGAGTCCCGTTCTTAGGATGACTACGGTTATCTGGCACAGCCGCACACTTTAAGTGCCCGGTTGTGTCTCACGCGAAATGAGCACTGCAGACGCTGATGTAAAAATGTCGTGTGCGATGTAAAGAATACAACATCCCGCAGTGCAATAATGTCACAATCCCGTCATGCAGTCTCAACTACGCTGAGGCTTCCTGATAAACCAGTTTTTAAGTTATTATTATTATATATCTTATTTTTCTTATTAGTTTTCTTCCTGCCGCAGACGTCAGGACTGATATGGGGCCAACGAGAGTTGCCCATTGCGGACCCGCAATAATGGGCCGCAAATATATATTTTATATATAATGATACTACTAACTAATACATGTTGCTTACCACTTTATTTACCCGGGGTGCGCAAGTAAATCGGTGTGATCAATAAATAAATACCTCATAAGGGTATGTTACATGGTCTCTATATATATATACCTTGTCTTTTTCTTATTATATTTTTATATATACACACACTTAAATTGGGGTACTTGGAGCTTGGGTGTTCTCTGAGGAGATCATGATTATCCACACTCAAAGGGATCACCCATGCGAGCTATTGTTTAAAATCATATAAATAAAGTTATAGCACGCACTGTAATAATAATAATAAAAAAAAGAAAAGAAAGGCGTAAAAAATAAAAATTCCAGGTCAAAATTGAAAACTAAAAGTATGCCTCCCCCTCCTCTTGGCACCCCTATGTGCTCTGTCGCTTGAATACACATCTAATACGTCACTACTCCTTTCCGGCCACGCGCCTACCCGGGAAATCTATAATTCCCGCCTAGCATACGTCCGTGCGTTGATCTGCCATGCGAAATCGTTTGCCATGGATGTCAAACTAAGAGGGGGTTGTGTAGTTCAGATCGACCGGTCGGATACCGGCCATACGAGCTAAGCTGGGTACGTGCCACCCGTTCTGGATGCGTTTCCTGAACACACCACTCTGCGTAAAACTATACGCGTATATAGGCCTATGGGAGAGATAGCGTGTCGAAAAACGACTAAGTTCGTTAAAGTGCATGATGCGCATCGATGCTAGGATGCTGTTTATATGGAGCGCGTAATTACGACCTAGATAGGATGGTGCTTTTAGTGTACTGAGATGGTATGCTGTAATCCTTAGTGATTGCCTGTTCCCGTTAAATTTAGTATTAATCAAGACCAGAATTCAACCGGCTTTCCAAATCTGTACACCATTTCAAAATCAGTTAAGAAATGGCTGAGTTATCCAGAGAAAACTCTTCTTGATTATCTTCAAAATATTGTCGTGACGTCATAACCACGTGGACGCAAAAGTTCTAGAATGTTCTAGAACGTTCGACTGCGCTATTATTAGCTACTCGCTGATTGGCTGTTGCTCGAACGATGATGGGACGAAGCCTGCGCCTGTGACATCACGGGGAGTATAAAAGGTGAAGCGATCCAGTGATCGAGAGCATCTTCGGCCAGGGCCGAACAGGTTGGATCTGTACCAGCTATTAGTAAGTGCGACAGACAATACGCGTCTTCCTTCGCTATGTGCCGGGTTTTTATCCCGTACCGTGCAGTTCTCCAACCCACCGCACTAAAACAATTTCGTAACTCCCATTTATGGGAGTAATTTGAAACTTTTGATAATCGTTCACGAATACTAATATCCACATTCGGAGCACAAACTTGCGGTGAGGCCTTTACGGCCTGAATATGTGAGTCTACAGATGTAGAGGCAGGATGTTCTTTGATGGATGACTCGCCGGATCTGCTGGCCATGCCTAAAAGTGGTATTCCAATCGCCGCCACACAGATCATGTAGATTCTTTCGACTTTCGACTGCAGCAAGTATACTCTGCCCAGTGCATCTTCAGAGCTGGTTGATGTACCCAGCACCGTGAAGCTTTGTTTTGCATCTTCGTTTGCCTCTGACAACCCCCGCTAGTGACGGGTTGTTTACACCTTCCATCTATGCCATCGGTGTATGGGAACTTTCTTCACCACGGAGTACTATCGTATCTTTTGCTGACTGCTCGGTAGACATTCTATTAGGCCTACAGCACTGAGTGATGTACTCCCGCCATGATTGTTCCTGCGGAAGTCTTGTTTGCGGACAACAGCTTGCGGGAACCAACCTGCAGGAACTTTCCAGCTTCCGGAGAGCGCATCATCTCACGTCGACTACGGATTTACATCTCAATCTCAGTAACATGGTAGCCTACCCTAAGAATGACTACTAGGTATTCAAGTAACTATACTTCACAGTTTAATTATTTCTGTGTATAGGTTTTGTTAATTATATTGTATCCGTAAAAACGGCCCCGACGACTAAAAGGAACCGTAACGGTCTTAGTTCCGCTAGTTATACTTTCTGTATTTGTTGATAATTATTCTCATTTTCCTCAATGTGTTGCTAACCGCACTATAGTAGGTTCGTTAACCTGTACTAATATATATATATATATATCTTAATCATTTGACACTGTATTGTTTGTTCTGGTTAGATTATGTATATATATGGCCAGTGGCCATCCGTTCATATGTTTTGCTTATTCATAGACAATATAGGACTGCAGTGCACATAGGAAACACTATACAGCAACACTTATATATGCAGCACCTTCTCCCGCCACCAACAATTTTTCACTGAGGTCGCTGTCCATGCTATAACTCTGTTTAGCCCGTCATGCTAAAGACTAACCTTTTCTATTCAGCTCGATAGGATAGGATCAAAACGATTTGAGACACTGTCTTCATTAAGAAACATGTGATGTATGCCTCTTTTACGGTAGTTGCGATAATTTATCCACGCACTCCGGTAAAACTCATAAGTAAGATTTTGTCTCTCTTCGTGCTCCACTCAGCCTTGTGGCTTCTTACTTGATTGGATGTCCCCATCTGCACCATTGGCTGATCCGACCTTGGGAAACTATTGGGGTTTCCGAGCGGTGATGGCCAGGGTGCGGTATCACACACATTCCCGTGTATCTCCTGATACTTAGTAGGTAGCACTTTAAGCCAATGTAGGAAAGCACTGCGAAAACACATGTATTAATTACTATTTTATTTACTGACAATCCACCCTCACCGCAGTGCAAAACTGGCAACTTGTATATAAACCTAATGACAAGTAAAACGGTTAGGTCCATAGGACCCGGTGATGGGCGAGATACGTATTACCACCGAATTCCGTTAAAATGTCTGGGCATGATATTTAGATCTGCCACGCCCTTGCGGAAAGGACATTTATGGTGGGTATTCGTCTCTCTTACCCCCACCATAAGGATAAGAGAAAGGGTCTAATAATGCTTTTGTGAAATGTAACCCATGTCTTGTAATGTTCTCTGTGGTTACCGGGCTGGATGTCCGGATTCTTATCCAGTTCGGAGATCTTGCTATGTAACATGTATGAGTGCTGTCTTCAGTATTGATGTCTTAAGGCACCTGTTCTCTGTGACAGCCATGTCTAATAGCTAGGTAGGTATCAGCCAGTTGTAGCCTAAAGGAATTCTTGTTCTGGAAACAACTAAACGGAATTAAGCAAAGCAGAAGGCCCGTAGAAATAAAGCAGCAACTATTAATTCAGCATATTAAGAAGCACATACGACGGTGACGAGGGAATCCATCAGGAATCTCCCGTCCCGTCTTCACGTAAAACAGTATGCACCCCTATAGTCATAATCTCACTAGGTATGGTCTTGTCTTTCTAAAGCATTTTTGATTGAAATACTACAGTAGGCCCATTTTTGCCTACCATTCTACTCCCGCTTTAAGCAGTGGCGACACCTTCCTGAGATGGAGGCCCACACGAGGCACTTGCCAGGATAATACTCCTCACCCAAAACTTGCACTAGGAGTAGTGCCTGCTTGAGGCACATCACTTTTCGTCCGAGATAACCTTCTTCCTTTCAGTTTAGAGGTATAGTAACTTATATTAAGTTAAATAGTTACGTCTCATGTACGGGAGCCTCCCTTGCGGGGATACCTCTGCGGACCTATGAGTCTGTGTGGTACCTCCGGGAGCCCCATGTTTAAAAGTTCATCTACCTGTCTATATGGCTCGCATTTCCGTATGCTCTTACTGTAGTTTTATCTTGTAAGTCCATAGATCACGAAATTGCTATGGACAGGCATACTGGTGACACAAACTCGTGGAATGAGACAGTTGTGTTTACTGTTCGCGACAATGGTCGTACGGCCCCACCGGAACGATTGAGTTCCACCGGCCTTAGGAGCCAGTTTTTTGTTTCCCGCAGTCCAGTCTCGTACAAGGTCCGTCACCCCGAGACTGGATGCTAACCAGCGTCATCACTCGTCGCGCACTTGCGGCGTGGTGAGTCGACAAGATACACCGGAACTGCCCGACACTACCCAGCGAGCTACAGTACACCATGCGAGATATGTCACATAGCTCTTGCGACGCACCGGGCAGAGTCCCACCGGACTGTGGTCTAAAGGTTACTTATAACACACGACATGCTGCGCAGAAGTTTGATACCACCTTTCAGCGTGGTCCAGAAGATCCAGCGAGTTATCCACCAAGAATCACCTCGACTTTACATCCTGTAGAATTACATCGGGTCCGGAAAAGGGAGGTCTTCTATTTAATTAATTTGCCCTCGGATGGCTGTCTGAGAGCTTAGAAAATTCAATCGCGGATGTTCAAATCTACAGACTGGTGCAGGAGATCTCAATTTCGAAGGGCACTGCTGTGATGTAGGTACCAGAGTAAATTAGCAGTTATCTCACGTCTAGCACTGCGCTGGCCCAGCATCCTTGCAGTCGTGTCGGCTCCCTCGCCGAAGTGCTCTCGATTCTTGATTTTTGGTACCCTTTATACTACTCGTGACGTCAGAGGTAGGACACTTTATCCAATCAACGAGTGAGCAGTAGCCAATCAGCATGCAACTAGAAAGGGTGACGTGGCGATCACGTGATCAGCACATTCCCCATTCACTTAATACATACACGCGATTACGACGTTCAAGCAATATTTTGAAAATAATTTAAGTGAGACATTTGACGATGTCTAGGCAATTTCTGGTCCGAATTTAAAAAAGGTAAACAGTTCTGAAAACAACATTTCATTCTGATCCTGAGTGCTACCAAGACCGCCGAGAATGGAGTGATTTAAAGAAATCACAAGTACACTATAAGCATACACTCCCTCCCTATACTGACACGTGTTGCCAGGGAGCCTCTGACGTGCGCATGCGCTCTATGTTTTCTTACAGACTTACAGCCATTTTAATGAAACCTCTCTCATAGGGCTTTATACATGCGTACTATACAACCCGGGGGGGGGGGTGCATGCTTGAAATGCACCCGGAGTGGTCATCCCGCACCCAGCTTAGCTGAGATGGTTCGTACCCATCTGGTCGATCCATGCTACACCACCGCCTACTAGTTTGACACCCATGGCAAACAATCAACGCATCGCAGATCGAAGGCACGGAAGCATGCTAGGCGAGAATTATAGACTTCTCGATTAGGTGCATAGCCGAGAGGAGTAGTGACGCGAGAGATGCATAGGTTATCAGAGAAGTGCACATAGAGGTGCGAAAGAGTTTGGGAGGGAGGCATACTTTTGGTTTTGATTTTTTTTACCTGGAATTATTTTTCCAGGCCCTTTCTGTTTTTATTTCGTGGCGCATGCTCTTTATTTATTTTAATACCCTGATTTTGCTAAAACAATAGCTCACATGGTTGTTCTCTTGGTGACGGATAATTAAATTTCCACCGAGAACTCCCAAGCTCCAACGTACCTGAATCAATTAAATTATAAAAATATAATAAAAGACATATATATATATATATACTTAAAACACAGTAGTAATATCACAGTAATATGTATTTATATGTGCATACCGAGTATATGCGGGTATGCATACAGTGTGGTCCGTTTTGGCAGATACACATGGATAGCTCTCGCTATCCACAATCCGTCTCGACGCTCTGATGCGAGAAGAAAAATAATAAGAAAAATAATATTTAATAATGAAGTAAAAACTGGTTCAACAGGCAGCCCCAGTAATAGCTGGGATGGTATGATGGGAGTAAAGACATATTCGCTACAGTGTGTTGTCTACTTACGTCGTACACGACGTGTTTACAACACAGGTATCCGCAGCGATTATTTTAGTGAGACACAGCTATGCGGGAATTTTGCATAGCTGTGTAGGATGACCGTAGTCAGCCAAGGTACGGGGTTTCAATTTTAAAAACATATAATAATAAGAAAAATATTTCAAAAAATAAAAATAATAATATTTCTATCTTCCGCACATCTATTCCAACATTCTGCTTCATCCACGACAATAATGTCCACAAACCACCACTGAGAAATTCCCCCAACGAGTTTGGATCCCACGACTCGTGCTGGACGGTCGTGGTGGGTGGTCTTCTGATGTTGATATTTCATTATCTATGTTACTAATGTTGGTAGCACTTAAGTTCGAAGAAGCTGCGGGTGAATTTACGGATGCACTAGACGTGGTGGTGGTGACGAGGATGGGTGTAGTTCTGACTGGTGTAGATTCCGAGATTGCTGACATCACTGTTGTCGTGGTGGTGATGGTGCTTGCTGCAGGGTGGCTAACTGGTGCAATGATGCTGTGTGTCGATGCTGCTGCAGTGATTGTGGAAAACTTTCTTATTTTCACAGCCTTGATTAGCTTACTCGCAGACGTTCTGTGAATCGCTTGGATTTCAGGTTGATGGGCTATTCTGCACTTTCCCATGGATGGTCGGTCAGACGTAGTAGTCTTCCTAATGGCAGGATCTATGGGAAGAATAGTGCTGCGCGTGGATGTCAGTGTGCTGGTCTGTGGTGAGGTAGTGGTGATGATGGCTTCCGTTGAGGCATATCTCCTCATCAATAACTAAACTGCACGGAGATATTGAATGGTCGGAAATGTCCTGTAAAACTGGTTCATCGATTTTCACAGGAGTTGTTATTACGACCGATGTGGGCTGTCCTATCATAGATGCGGATGGTGTGGTGGTGCGGTGTGCCACAGTTGGTGGAAATACCAATGCTGCAGATGCTACTGGTGCTGCTCTTACAGGTGCTGCCGATGCGGTGGTGAAGGCTGCTGGAGTGCTGGTGCTGGCTTGCTGTGTTGCGGATGCTGATGGTCTAGCTAACTGCGGAAAGTAAGTTTGTCATCGCTTGGTGCATTTCGTCTTGGCCATTTTTCCCATTGGAAGCACGGTAACTGGAAGTCTATTTGCGAAACGTGGAGCGAGGATAAATATGTCCTCATTTTGTTCACCAGGCTTTAATGTCACAACTAACACTCAATGTTTAAAAGATAAGCGTGTGTTACACCATACCGAGTGGCTGAATACCGGTAGTTGCAGTTCGCACATAATGCTCTCTGTAATAAATGGTCACGATTGACGTGAAGTTTCAAGTCCGAGTTTCTGGAAAATGCATGCTTGCACGGCTACCCGTTTTGCAATAAAGCAGTACACGGATATTTCTTTTCAATGTGAGCAGGTGCCGAATCTTCCAAGCTGTCGGACAAGGTGAGATCTTCTGCAAGTGACATTATTCTAGCACGATGGTTATTTGCGGAACTGCACTAGCCTAATTAAACTTTCCTAACTCTTCATAACTGTCCTGGCCAATATAACATATAGTAATAAATTAAATATGAAAATATTTAACTTTTATTCTCCTGGAGTCGGATTATGGAAAGAAGGCAACTATAAATATAAGAAGGTAGGAGAGTCGCTTTCATCCCCACTCGGCGGGAAATTGGGTCGCCGATCAACGTGGAAATCTGGAACTATTTATTCCCATGGAAGCTTACCTTTTAATTAGCGTGAAGCCATTTTTTCAAGTTGGATGCTTATAAACTCGCCTGTTCACATTTCAGGCTGGACCGCCCGATGGGGCGTGGCAGAGCGTGATGACATCAGCGGCTTGGCCCCGACTCACCACCTCTCGCCTCCTCCATCACGCTGTGGTAGTCACGTGTAGGGCGGTTCTTTGTTTATAGGCTTAGATCCAATTTGATGATCACGTGCTTCTTGTTTTGAAAGCATGTGGTTGATCGGAAGCTTAGGCAATCTGTATAGGATGGTGGAGATTTGATACTGCTGATTATTCATTGTTGATGCGAAAAATGGAAATATATGTTTTCATTATTCTGTTCCTCAGAACAGCGTCAATTTATATGCGTGTGATCTTATACATGCGTCGCATCGTGTGTGTGGTAAATTTATTCCAGCTCATGTTGATTAGTGGCTGGAATATGTAGGTAAGAGAATATTTGAAATTCTCCATGATGTTATACTGTCTAAGTTTTGATGCTGCCCCATCAGCCCGCATGCTAATGATTTGTATACGCGGTAGAACAGTCGTGTTCTTAATCAAAATTAGGACAGTATAGCTGACTGTAATTTATTGTTTGGTTTAAACAGCTCGGTGTGTTGCGGAAACCAAGTCTACTGGTCCTGCGAGCTAGGCTGTATTGACTGGGTGGGTGGACTGATAAGCATCCCCTCTGTGGGTAGGACTAGTCTCACCTCACCTAGACCAAAGTTAATTATCACGGCACAGATCAGAAAATGCATACACTTTACAAGAGCATCGTATGGATATTGTGAATACAGTCATCCTGAGTGTCTGTGTCTCTGCCATGTTGGTGACTTTGATTGATACGCATGGCTGCTTATCTGCGGATGATCTTACACTGTTGTGAAGTGGGACGTTTTTTATTGTAGCGAGCTGGTGGATACTGCAATGTTTGTGGTGTCAACTGTATCGGACATGATGTATTTTGCTCTGTAATGGCAGAGTCCGGAGATGGGACAGAGTTACTTTAGAGTGCAGATGACCAGAAGGGGGCTGTCGTAACTTGAATCAATCCATTATTGAATTTCCTTCCAGTAGCAAAATCCTACTCGATACCGACGACAGACTATGGGCATCTTGCTCTCTTAATAATATCGACTGTTGTTACATGTGATTGAAGTGTGATAGTTTAGCTGATCACGTACGCCATTTCCGTGGGGGGGGGGGGAAGTGGGGGAATCCCCCGTAGCGCGTACTGTAGATGGCTGTGATGGTGTTCCTCCTTTCCGTATGATCAGTTTTCCGCAAACAGGATAAGGTGTTTGCGGAAAATGTTTACTCGTGTTGATGATGGTGGTGTTCTGTTATAGGGAAGTCTGGGTTGCTGTGTGATGCTGGCGTAATGCGTGGTGGGCATATCCGGGTTTCCAAGCTGGGGAATGCCGAGTCTGTTGTTATTATGGAAAAGTCGGGTTGCGGGAAGTGATAACTCCCCGCATTCGTGTGGGAGGGAATGTTGTGGAAAAGGGTTTCTCTAACCTTTTCTGTTACAAAAGCTAGGTGCAGCCGACGCGTCCGCTTGTGGTAACTCAATAATTAGGATAATAGCATGAAGTGGGTGGGAATGGGAAAAGGTCGGTGGAACAACTTCTCCGTCCTTCCCCTTGGATAGCACACACGAGACAGTCTGCAGATACCACTTCCCAGATCTTGTAGACCTGCTCTGAGGAGGTGGAGGGCGAGTACATGTCCCGTCATCGTCCTTAGCATTAGTCATATTTTCACCGGACTCCTGGCCTGGTAGGAGAGGGCTCGAACTGGCACCGCAGTGCTCGGGACTAACGTCTGGAATACCTGTTTCCATAGAGACATCTGTCTGGGTACTGGTGTCACATGGAACGAACTCTGGCGCTGGGCCATCACTGGCAAGGCTTAAGTCGATCAAAGTGGATGACTGAGGTCAGGCAATCCGAGGCTTGGATATGTTAGGTCACGTCCGACTTCTTACCTAATTCCACATAGGGGCCTTTCCACTGGTACGTCAGTTTACTTGGCATATTTGCAGAACATCGCGAATCGTGAACCCAAACCATTTTCCCCACCTCATATGGGTCTCCATGCACTCGCTGGTCATGCCACGTTTTCCATCGCCGGTGTGCAGTGGGTAATGTTGATCTCACTAGCTCATGGGTCTGTTCTATTTGCTGCTGCATGAGCTCTACATAGTGAGATGGTGAATTTTTCTCTCCTGGAATCCTGGGCATGGCCAGATCCAGGGGCATGGCTAATTCATGGCCTAACATTAACCGAGCAGGGGTATAACCGTGCTCGAATGTATCGAAGGGTGGTATGCCATGAGCACATATGGGAGTCATAAATCCCAGTCCCGACAATCAAGGTGTGTTTCCTTTATCAACATTTCAGCGAGAGATCCATTGATCAGTTCATAGGGCATACCGAAGCACATTGCTTGTTAGGACCTCCACCACGGTGGATGCCTCTTGGTCCGGCAAAGTAAATGCTTCCACCCACTTCATAAACTAATCTTGTAATTCGAGGATGTACTTGTTTCCCTCATCCGTCATATTCAATGGTCCGAGCACATCAATAGCCACTCGCTCCCATGATACACAAATAATTTTAACTTGTAGGGGTGCGGAATGGTGCTGGCTAACACAGCGTCTTTGGCATGGGACACATTTGGCGACCCATGCCTTCACACTATCGCGTATCCCGATGCAGTGGGATCTCTGTTTGATCCGTGTAATTGTTTGCTCGATTGCTAAGTGTCCAACGTTATCGTGCAGTTGGTGTAGAATAGTTTCACAATAACTCTCAGAGATCACTATCCCGTTATGAATGTAAAGAATGTCATCTTTCATATGACACCCTCCAAACATCTGATAGTAGTATTTTGCCATTGTGGAAAGTGGTGTAACATATTCCTTAGGAGGACGTACCCCCTCCTGGATCCACGCATATAGGTTTCGTGTTTGGGCATCTGTTGCTTGTTCATGAGTGACTGTCTCTGTGTTTCACTCTGCGCACCACAATTTGGGGAACACCGGAGATGTGTGTGTAGTATATGTCATGTTGGTGGCAACTTCCTGTTCATCCTCCAGCCCGATTCTGCCCAAGGCATCAGCATTTCCATGCAGTTTGCCGGGTCTATGAACAACATTGAAGTTGAAGGCCTGCAGGGATTTCTGCCACCTCGCTACCTGGCCACCGGATTTTTAAGGTTTCTGAGCCAGCATAGGGAGGTGTGATATGTACGCAGGGTAAATGGTCGCCCATACAGAAAGTGTTTACAGTACTTGACAAAATGAACCGTAGCTAACAATTCATGATCGCATAACATTTCTCCATTTTGTTTAGAGTACGCACACCATAACCCAGTACCTGCTCTGTTCCATCTTCTGTGACATGAGATAGAACTGCATCAATGGCATAAGATGATACATCATGTCTAAGTTGAAATCGAGGTTAGGGTTAAGATGAGCAAGAATTGGTGTGGTCGTCATGAGTTCTTTCAGCGCCCTGAAGGGACTTTCACACTCACGTGTCCCCTCGAATGGTCGATCTTTTTGGGTAATCGTAAGTAAGGGTTATGCGACCTCACTAAAGTGATGGATGTAACAACGATATTACTGGCAGAGACCCAAGAAACTCCGGCTGTCCATCACTGTGGTGGGGGTTTGCCACTCCACTACTTTTACTTTCGAAGATTGAGTAGCTACTCCATCGCCTGATGTGACGTGTACCAGGAACTCAATGCTCTGTCTAAAAAGATGACACCTTTTGGAGTTGAGCTTGAGATTGGCTGTGTGAAACTGCATTAAAACTGTGTGTAAGTTGGACAAAGTCTGCTCAAACGAGGAGCCAAAGACAATTACGTCGTCGATTTAACAGAGACAGATCTCCCATTGCCGGATGGTTAATACCTGCTCAATGAGATGATCGAATGTTCCAGGAGCATTGCACAATCCGTAGGCATCTTGCGGACCTGGAAAAGACCATCCCTACATACAAACATGGTCTTCTCCCGGTCAGCCTCATCTATCCCGGGTAACGGATATGCGTCTTTGACACTTAGATCAGTAAGGCAGCAGCAGTCTATACAAAACCGCAAAGATCCATCCTTTTTCCATGCTAGTACAATGGGACTGGCCCAGGGGGATACTGATGGCTCTAGTATGCCTGTCTGAACATGTCGTTCACTTGTTGATGTGCTTCTGCCTCCCTGTGAATGATAAGATGTCGAATGGGATGTCGAACAGGTCGTTTGTTTCCAGTATCGATGGAGTGTCACACGAGATGCGTTTCTCCCAAGTCCATATCTCCAGCAGAGAAACTATCGCAATATTTGTATAATATTTTCCGAATGTCACGTTTATGGGACTGCATCTATCCAACAATGGCATGCAGATATATGTCATGCAGGTATTCCAGTAAATCATCAGAAGTCGTTGCTGGAGTCAGTGCAGTAGGGGTTGTCTCCAGTGATATCACATCCACCAAATGGCCACAACAGACCCCTGGTACATGTGTTATTGGGTCCGTAGTGCCATTGAATACCCGAAAGGGTATATGATCCTTGTTGGTGGTGTCCACGATCATCCAAGGACTAGAACATTGTGAGGTGATTATATATTCAGGGTCGTGTTCCAGCATAGCTATGTGTGTGTGTGTGTGTGTGCGTGCGTGCGTGCGTGCGTGCGTGCGTGCGTGCGTGCGTGCGTGCGTGCGTGCGTGCGTGCGTGCGTGCGTGCGTGCGTGCGTGCGTGCGTGCGTGCGTGCGTGCGTGCGTGCGTGCGTGCGTGCGTGCGTGCGTGCGTGCGTGCGTGCGTGCGTGCGTGCGTGCGTGCGTGCGTGCGTGCGTGCGTGCGTGCGTGCGTGCGTGCGTGCGTGCGTGCGTGCGTGCGTGCGTGCGTGCGTGCGTGCGTGCGTGCGTGCGTGCGTGCGTGCGTGCGTGCGTGCGTGCGTGCGTGCGTGCGTGCGTGTTGTCTCCTAACTGTGGTGCGGTGGCCCATAAGAGTTTCTCCTGTCCCAGCTCAACTGTGCCCGTAGTTGCCAAAATCACTGCACAAGTGTCGTGCATTCATGATTCCGGTCCAAAGAGTATACGTCGGCTGTGTCCATCTAATTCCTGCGGTCTGCAATGTATGACGGCTTCGCTGGCACTGAGGAAATCAGAACCAAGCAAGTCATCATTTTGAATAGAGGCAATGACAATTCGCGGTATGAATTGCATTTCCTCTATCTGTATTACAAGGTTTACTGTACCAGCAACGGGGACATCGGCTCCTGTAGAGGTTTGCTTTGTTAGCCTAAGGGGTGGCTTCTTATTAGATGGGATGCTCTCATACAAGCGCTTGTTAAAGATGGTGATGGGAGCTCCAGTGTCAATGGTGGCACTGGTAGCAACGCCACTAAACAGACAAGCACACTTATATATTACTTTGCGGTGTGCCTGTGGAAGAGTTTCCAATGACACTGCTTGCGGGATTGTTTTTGGTGCAGTAGCATCCTATATATAGTCGGTCTGTTACCGGATAACTTCCGTGAATGCAGTTGGTAGCTTAGTGAGGAAAGGGCCAACCCGTCGTCGCTGCTGCTGTGATTGCTTAGGTGAAGACGGAGCAGGGGGTAGCAATGGTGATGTTGTTGACGCTCTTTCAGTGTACTGTGAATTGATGTAGAGAGCAGTGCGGACAGGACTGGTACGGTTGCAGATACGGTCTATCTGTGTGCGCCACTTATTGCAGTGCATCATGGGATGTTTAGTTGATGCACAGAAGAAACAATGACGGCATGAGGTTTTCTGTCCTTTGAAGAATGCTTCTGCTTGTGGATCCATGATGCCGAATGTTGACTGCAGTCCGTGTCACTACTGCTGCTACTGGTTGTGGTGGGTGATGATGTTAAGACTTGTGTATTGTATATCACCAATGGGCACCGGGGATTAAGTGTCCTGGCGGTGGGGCGTGGTGCTTGTATACACGCTGTTTCAGCAGATTTGCTACAACCTGCCACTGCCGTTTTACATAAGAAAGAAGGTTTTTTTAGATACGGATGTTGCAGGGTCACAACATCCGGCAGTGTGCATCGTTGGTACCGAGATATATGAAGCCGGGTTTGTGTGTGTGAGCGCATACTGTCATGTAAGGGTTAGTTGTTGTGTAGGCCACCTGCCGTTGTTGTCCGAAGGCCGCCATTGAGCCGGATTGTAAGCGTGGGTACTGCAGTGACTCTGTACTTGGTGCCCATTCTAGTTTAACGGGTCCTCCATATGTGGTGTACCTTGATCAGCTGTATGAGTTGTAGACGGAGGGCGATTAGGGCATCGCTGCTTCCAGTGGCCTGGCTGACCACATCCAACACATGTGTTCGGTGGCTGTGCAGATGACATCAAATTTGTTGCTGGGCGTGTTGTCGACTGTGTAGCGACCATGGTGCTGAGTGTGGTGACTAAGTTGGTGGGTGTGGAGATCTGTTTGGTTATCTCTGCTAACCTATCATGCATGTTCTGTCTATTGTTATTGTTGTGCTGGTTCCCGTGTCCTGGGGCGTTGTTGTGGCCTCTGCGATGGGATTGGCCACGCCCTCTTCCTCTAGATGCGGGATTTTGACTGATGAGTGTTCTGACTGTGTTTGTGGTTCTGACGCTGATGTAGGTGCTGATGCAATTGGGTTGTCGGTGATGGTTACGCGGTTGGCATCGCTTACTTCATTGACTGGGTGTAATTGACGGTGATTATTCTTCTCCCGCTCCAAAAGGTTGTCAATCCGAACCACGGTTGCTGTTAAGGATTGTAGGCTCCCGTGTTCAATGAGGAATAGTTTCTCTTTGAGGACAGTTTCACCGCTTAACGCATCGATGAAAGTGTCCAGATGCAAATGTGTTACTCCCTCGTGATTCGTGCTGGGGTAGGCACGGGTAACTAGTCGCCGAATATGACTAGCTAACGCCGGTTGTGATGCCCTGGCCCATCGACGCAAGTTCTTAAGTTGCAGACGACTTGACTCACCGAATCTCTCCGATAACACGCTTTCCAACTCTGTGTACGTTGGTGTATAATCAGCGCCAAAATCTGCCAGGAATTGTAATGGTTTCCTGGACAGCTTGCGGCCAGATACGCTCCCATTTGATGATCCGTCCACCGATTTGTATGACTTATGATTTCAAATTGGACCTTATAATTAGACCAATCATTCTCCCCATTACATTCAGGAGGGAGAATGATCCGGCCATGGCCACGATATGAAGTTATGGGCGCGAATCCAGGTGGTGGTGCTGGGGAGACTGACGTGAATGTGGATGCTGGTCTGCATGTTGGTGGTGGTGTTGGTTGTATTTCCTGATAATGTCCCTGATGATGCCGCATCCGTGAGGGTGATACCCGACGATAATGTTGTGCCAAATATGTAGGGTCCACTGAGTACCACCCTGATGCAGGTCTATAGACGGGTGTTGGTCTATAGACTGGTGGCGGTGTGCTATGGAGACGATGCGGATATTCTAATGGGTGTTGCGACGGGTGTTCCTCATACGGAGGTGGCACAGGTGACTACTGGGGGTGGTGTGTGCCATGTGATGTTGTTCTTCTGATGTATTGCTGGAAGGGAGGTGCCACATCTCCCGGCTTGTATCGTGGTACCGATGGATAATATGGTGATGTGCTGGTGGAGATATGGGGGTATGGTGCATGAGGTTCCGGCCATTGGTCACCATGTGACGACGCTGGCGAACATAATGGTTGTGAAGGAATAGTATGCCCCCGTAGGGATCTGTGTCATGGTCGACCATGATCCGGTGTAGATGGTGGTTGCCTATAGCGGATATCCGACAATGTTATATATTGAGTTCAAACCTGTGAGGCATCACGGAATGTTCCGTCACTGATCGGCGAAAACTTGTGCAAAGGCGGTGCCGGTTATTCCGCACTGGGAACTTCCTAGCATAGTCGGTGAGCATGCACGCCGTTCTCCCATCATATGATACTACTTCCTGATCTTGGGCGTGCTGACTATATGATGAAGGAGACTGAAACGTGCATGTGTTGAGAGTTGGCGTGGGTTCGCTTCTAGTTCGGGCACCACATCTGGCGCCAATTGTAGCTTGTCGGGAGTACGTGCTGGTCCATTGTATTGCTCCACTCCATTGCACCACATGTACAGGGTGTGCAGGAGTGCTGGTTAGCTATCGTTCTCGGGGTTACGGATCCAGTTTCGTGACTCTCCGGAAAGTACAAAGACTGGCGCCTGGAGCCGTTGGAATGATCACATTCCAGTGGCACCATGCGACCATTGCCGCCGAGATTGAACCTCACAGTCTAATCACAACTGTTAGTGTCACTGGTATGATGGTCAATAAAATAGTTTAAAAGTCTGGACATGATGATACTAATTATAAATAACACCAATTATACAAACAAGGGTACTCGTTTGCTAGTGAATGAGCAAAAATAATACAGTATAGAGAACCAACTGGTGTTCTTTCCATGTGGGCTCACCGAAGGTACCACACAGATTCGTAAATAGGCAGAGGTATCCCCGCAAGGGAGCATCACAACGAGGCCACTTGAATAGTTTAATATGAATCAGTTATAACCCTACCACATACAAAATAGTATTGGTGTGAGAGGAAACTATCTCATGCGGGCCTCCATCACAGGAAAATGCCTTCAACGCCATAGTGGAGGAAAGGAGCTGGCAAAAAGGGCCACTCTTTTGTTCACACAAAAAGCTATGTGCAGTGGTTAATCCTAGTGAAACTATAATTAATGCGATGCATGCTGATTTATGTGAAGGCGAGACGGATGATTTCCGAAGATTCACAGGTCACCATCTTATGTAGGTTCAAAGATACTGCATTGGTAGTTGCCACTTTATTTGTTCTAACCTACCATTTAGTTATTAGTTACGTTTCCAAGCTTTGGCCACACATGGCAGGGATTCCTCCCTATCTATTGAAACATACGTCTAACTGGCAAAGATGCCCAGCTTCCCGAAGGTCGCCCCACATAGCATCTTTCTTAAGAATACAGAGTGTGTCCTTGTAACGGAGTGACAGCTCCTGAATCACATGACGATCCGCTCACCACTGCACCATAACCACATATAACATCACTAGGACATTTCACAGTTCACGTAATAAATTTAGAAAACGCAATAGTATTTATGGTGGGGAGTAAGAGACAGATACACATCGCTAGTGACCTTCCCGTGAGGGCGTGGTGGGTTCCAAGACCGCACCCAATCACCATATCGAGTTGGATGGAGATCTGTGTCTCGTCTGTCACCCGTGTGTTACGGGATTAACATTTTATCTGTCATTAGGGTTAAGTTCCAGCATGCTCAGAGATGCACTGCAGGCCGGAGTTACATAATATAATTTCATTTTGCAGTGCTTCCTTCATTTGCGAGGGTATCTAAACTAACAGGTATCCGAAGATACTGGGGAATGTATGCCAAATCAACACTTTAGTTATCACCGCTCGGAAACCCCAATAGTCTCCCAGAGTCGGATCCTGCCAACATGTCGATTGGGAGCCCAGACAATTATTAAGCCTTATGGCTGGGGGAGCACAGAAAAAGACAAACACTCAATATTAATAAGAGGCTCCATGGTAATTGGCAAATTTATAAAATCTAGCCAGGGTGTGGGGTTATGTGTCCGCCACAGCCGGAAAAGAAGCTTACACAATGAGTCTATTTCAGAGAGATTGCTTCTAACTACTTTAAACCTATCCTATCGAGCTAGAATAGCCAGGATTAGTTGCATGATCAGTGACCTCGGTGTAAAATTGATGCTGGGGGAAATATGGTAATGCGGATATAATGATGCTGTATAGTATTGCCTAACACACTGCATCGTAGAGTTTTTATATATAAACAAAATAGAATAACTGGGATGGCTACCTGCCATATACATAGCTAACTAACACAGTGCTAACAGTATATCAGGTCATAGGATCTTATGGTGCTCGGTAGTTGTAAGCACACGGATATCAAGATAATATATACACTATGAAACAGAAAATATTAAAATGCATCTTTAAGACCGAGAAGGCACCTATTAGTCATCAGTACCTATTACGGAAATAATGAATAACACAATAGTATAGTTACTTGAGTACCTATTGGTCATCGGTACGGAAATAGTTCATAAATCACGGTGTTCATGCGCTACAGATGAATAGCGTGAGGTGGCACGATTCCGAAGTTGTAGCGATTTCCCCAGCAGACCGTTGATGCGGCTCACTCTCAAGATGGTGAAGGAGAACAGTTATAGAAAGTTGTCTATTGGATAGTCAGAATAATTGATACATAAATGTACACAGTAAATTAGAAAGTGTCCGTACGGCGACTGTAGTTTGAAAGCTGCCCATTAACAAGGAGGGCTAAAGTTGTAATTAAATATGCATGTACATAACTGGATACAACATGCGGGGTACATCACATAGCTCTTGCGACGCACCGGGCAGAGTCCCACCAGACTGTGGTTTGAAAGTTAATTATAACACACGACATGCTGCTCGGAAGTTTGATACCACTTTTCAGCATGGTCCGGAAGATCCGGTGAGTTATCCACCAAGAATCGCCTCAGCTCTACATCCTGTAGAATTACATCTGGCCCGCAAGGCCCACCCGCAGAAAAGCTCCTCTGTGATTGTTCCGGATGGCCGTCCGAGAGCTTACACAATTCAATCACGGATGTTCAAAGCTGCTCACCGGCGCAGGAGATCTCAATTCCGAAGGGCACTGCTGTGATGTAAGTACCACAGTCAGTTAGCAGTTATTCCACGTCTAGCACTGCGCTGGTCCAGCAACCTTGCTGTCGTGTCGGCTCCCTCTCCGAAGTGCTCTCGATTCTTGATGTTTGGCTCCTTTTATACTACTCGTGACGACAGAGGCAGGACGCTCCATTCAATCAACGGCCAAGCCGTAGCCGATCTGTGTGCAGCTAGAAAGGGTGACGTGATGATCGCGTGATCAGCACATTCCCCCATTCACTTAATACATACACGCGATTACGACGTTCAAGCAATATTTTGAAAATAATTTAAGTGAGCCAATTGACGATAACTCGGCCATTTCTCGTCCGATTTTAAAAGGGTAAACGGTTCTGAAATCCTCGTTTCATTCTGGTCCTGATTGCAACCAAGGACGACGAGAATGGAATGATTTAAATAAAGCATAAGTACCAACTCGGTACACTATACGCATACACTCTCTCCCAATACTGACACGTGTTGCCAGAGAAGCTGTGGCGCACGCGCATGCGCACTACGCATTCTTACAGACTTAGCCCTTTTAACGAAACCTCTCTCATAGGGCTTTATACATGCGTACTAGCTAACCAACGGGAGTGTGCTTGGAATGCACCCGGAGCGGTCGTCCCGCACCCAGCCGTCGATCCGCGCTACAATACCAAACGGTCGCTGCCACTGACCGTGCCATCACGAGTAATAACCGTCGTGATTCTGACAACTTTGTATTTGTTTTGAACGAGGACAATTCTCCACAAACACTGTCCGCTGCTAACAGTAAAGCAAATGAGAAGGAAGATAAATCGTCGATGATCAAGTCCTCCCCCCCAAAAAAAAACCCGGTTTGCCGATTAAAAAACGCTCGAAATCTCATTTAGTTAATCCTTATAGTATTTTGACTGATGACCTAATTGACCTAATCGGCTCGGATGTAGCGACGGATGATGAGTCGGACAATATGGTCATCCGTGTAGATAATACTGGTATTACTGATAGTAACAATGGTGTCTTTAAAGACTTTAAAATGACCACAATCAACCTGGATGATACAGCTCTGGCAGATAGCAGGATTACAATTATAACACATGCCGAAATCCAAGGATGAGGATGGTGTCTTGGAAACAGAGGTGATGTCCACGCAAGACATACTGTGTGAGTTGACCTGGACCATAACTCTATTTGAAAACAATATTAATGCCGAAATCCCCATTTGTAAACCAGGTCATGGCTCGCATATTACAGATAAAACCGCAACGGGAGCGAGTAGTCTGCCGCCTGTATCACAAGATGGGCTTCTGGTGGATGGCTGTAGTCATACTGACAATATGTCCCTGGTATCAGAACTTTCGGATGTCGCAGCCTTTAGTGTCTCAAGCGAGACCAACAATTTGATGAACTTAAACTTTTTATTGACAGTTAAAAATAGTGTAAAACTGTAATTGACAAATGCAAGATTTATCAGCCTAACTTGAAAATACTCATTCATCATCTTCTTAGGTTGAAGAAACACTCCGGTTTGGAACTGTCTTTCAAATCTTGTGTTATAAAAAGTGTTAAGAAGCTACATCGTAGCTTAAACACTAATCATTTCGTATTTGCTGCTCTCTTCCAAAGGGTATTACATGCTGTTGTTCCTTTATTTAACAATTATGGTTTCTCTGTTATAAGTATTATCTTTTTTTATATTTGCATGACTTTTCTCACAGTTCTTAGCTTAAATATGACAGGCGGTCATACCTCATTCAAGAGATTTCGTATCGTTAATCAACTACGTAGTGAATTATCGCTTGACAATGTTTTTCTTCAGAATACTCACACGGCGAATCATTATGGCGACTTGCATGGAGAGGGCAGGTTGCCGTTCCCATTGTAATACACATACTACTGGTGTTGCGATTCTTTTAAAACCTAATCTAAATGCAAACATCATCGAAACTATTAAGGTTGAACAGTGAGGAATGTGTATAACCCCTCAGGGTCTCATGATAAATTGAAATGTATATAAATGCTAAAATCATATTTCTAAGCTATCTGAACCATACCCAGTAATTGTTGTTGGCGATTTTAATTGCACCTTAGATTGTAATTTGAACCGAGCTTCGGCCACAGGGCCTCATCCAATAGCTGCAGATGTTTTCAACTCGTTGAGTACTTGCTACAGATTTATTGAAGCATACCGCTATTTACATCCGGAATCAAAAATGTTCACCTGAGCCAGATCAGATGATACGGCTTCAAGACTAGATAGGCTCTATATTTCTAGTAATTACAAACACTTTTTTAAAAGTTGTCTAATATCACCCTCAGCTCTGATCAATCTTTTGTAAAAGTTACAATTCAACTCAAATCTGTTGGGCACAAAAGCGCATATTGGTGTTTAAATACAGCTGTGTTGAATGAACCAACTTTCTGCAATTTAATAACTGATATTTGGCACGATTGGCGGCAGAGGAAGGGTGATTTTTAATTGTCTTCAAGATTGGTGGGATATGGCCAAAAACATATCTGCATCTTATCTCAGCATTAGTCAAGAGAACAGACTGGGCTATTAAATGAACAAAAAAAACATGTTTGCAAGATGAAATCAACATTGTTATCGTAAAATCCCAGAACACCCGAATTGTGCGCGTTTATTAAGCAACAACAAGCACATGTGGCACACCTTAACAAGATCAAGCAAAGGGCGCGTGGATAAGATAGAGATTTCAGTAAATTAATTATTCAAATAAACCAATGAAATATTGGTTTTTAATCTCGAGACTACACGCGGCACAGATAAAACAATTTCACACTTAAAACTGCCAAATGGTATGACTCTTAATGCTGATTTAGGCATACTGTCTTTACGCTTCAGATTTGTATAGTGAATTACATTCTAATTCTAATATATGTAAAATATCTGGAAAATGTACTTCTGCCAGGCTTAGTAAAATTGACTGAGAATTCTAAGAATGATTTAGATCTTGGTCTTGGTCTGCTAGAGCTGAAATCGCCTATGACAAAACTCAATACTATTAAATCACCAGGAATTGATGTCCGCCGAATTTCATAAGCCTATTTGTAATATTATTGGTCCAGATTTTCTGGATGTTTTTCACAGATCGATTCATGATCTTATGTGACCAACACCATGCAGACGTGCAGTTATTACTTTGTTACCCAAGAGTGGAGATTTAGCTTGCATCATCTGTATCTCTTTTATTTGTAGATTTACAGATTTTCAAGAGCTCTGTATAATCGAATAGGTAACGTACTTGCAGAAAGTATTCATGTTGATCAACGCTATTGTGTACCTAAACACAGACTCTCTAATAATAGCAAATTGCTTACAGAGGTAATTGAGTATTCAATTGTCTGACTTTACCGCTTGGAGCTATATCTGTATACGATGAAAAGGCGTTTTACAGGTCAAGCCATGCTTATTTATTAGATACCGTTGGCGCTTTTGGTTTAGAGATTAGTTTATTAGGTGTATTCAAACGTGTTATAGTAATACATCATTTTTAGAGTACGAGTCAAGTCAGTGAAGTCTGTAGACTTTGAGACATCAATCGGCTCCCCACAAAGGAGATGGCCTATCTCCGGTTCTTTTCACCTGTTACGTTGCTGCTGCATTGAAATCCGTGCGTGAGAGTTCCACAACACCAACTCCCCACCCCCACCACCCCCCCCCCCCCTCCACGCCCGTGTCAATACTGTGTATGCCGCTAGAGATGGTATATGCCGACGATGTAGACGAGGAAACGAATCCATTGCCGAACTTCTCCCAATACCTGCAAGCAAACAAAAAATCCAGAATCTCTTTATGAATGAATCCAAAGCAGAGTTTACCCACATATACCTATTTACAAAGCATGTAACTAAAGAAAATGACGATCCACTTCGTGGCGGCGAACCATGGAGGAAAGATAAAATCCTTGGATCACTGCCTTACAGTGCTGTTGACATTGCTGCATGCTGTGCCATGGGGATCATAGCTTTCCAGTCCTTCTGGAAGCTATGGATTCGTAGATCAAAGATGTCCTTGATAAAAAGGCTAGGTTTATACACTACAACCTGCGTATCCTTGATGATGTACAACTGTAACAGCTGGCCAGCTCCAAGGGCATCTCTGGCCACGCTCGATGCCTGCCACCGCAAACACCTACGCACGTTCACTGGACACTGATGGCCAGAAAGCATAATTTCCAACGATGAACTATACAGGATATGTAATACGTCGCCACTGTCTGTAAAAGTGGCCCAGCAAAGATTTTCTATGTTTGGCAATGTCCTAAGGATGCCAGAAGAGACACCAGCACAGGAGCCTTGACATTCGCCCTACTCGGAGCCAGCACATGCAAAGCCAGGAGAGGACGTCATTGCATAGATCTGCTAAGCGTGTTATGAGGTAACCTCAAGAAAGCAGGATTCGGTACACTCAAGTCAAGAATGGGCATGAGGAAGCTAATGATTTCGGCAGAAGACAAGACACAGTGGGACAACGCGAAGCAGGCCTGATTGCAGCTGTAGGATGTTTCTACTACTAAATCCGCAGCATACAGTACTCACACATAGAACCGGTGTTGCAAAAATACGTTCAGATAAATGATTGAAACGTATAACACTGCCTAATACCACAGTTGAGAAAGTTGTCTGTTCCGTGTATGCGCATGACTTAACTACTTTTCTACTTGCAACGAAGACTTAACGCCATTACAACATTGGTTAAATATATATGAATCTGCGTCAAATGCAAAGGTTAATCGTGCAAACACAGAAGAATGTGGGAAGGAGCGTGGAAAAATCACAACGATCGGCCATTGGGCATAACATGGGATAATCTTGGTTTACAAATTCTGGTTGTTTACATCGGAAATTCTGTCAATTACTCCAGTCAGAACTGGGAGAATCTGGACGCAGAGATAAATAATGAACTGTTTACTTGGCTGCATTTGTCCACAGTCTTGTTTTCCGAGGACGCGGCATTATAACGAAGCTCCTTGCTGCCTCCAAACATTGGCATCTATTGACTGTTCTTGATCTACCAACTACAGTCAGTAATGTAATTCAACAGCGTTTAATTAACTATGTATGGTCGGGCAAGCAATGGACACCGAAAAAATGCTTATGTCTGCCCCTAGAATGAGGTGGACAGGGACTGGTCCACTTAGAAGTCCGAATACTCACTTTTCGTATTCATTATATACAAGCATTTCTCAATTACCATAAACCTTACTAATTGGCTTCTGAAACGAGTAGACAAATTGAATTACGGTCATCACCTTTTTGTATCGATCTGGACATTTATATTATGGATAATGTACCATGTTATTTATTATAAGAGTCTGTTGAAGTCGTGGTTCTTTTTAATATAGCAAGGATTTCACAACCAGTCTGCAAAATGGATGTTTTAGTGGAGCCACGGTATTTTAATCCAATGATCAGGACACTGTGCTTACGTTTTTTCTTACGAATTTCTTATCAGCTAAGGTCACATTATTTTGATAAATAAAAAGCTAATATCAACAGATGATTTACTTGTAAAAATCGGACATAGTGTAACAGAGTGCTACATAATAATTTTGAATCCCTTTGGGATAGTCTACCCTCTGAATGGTTGAACTTATTAGAACGTCCTATTGATATCCCTAGGTCGGGTTATTGTTGTGAACTTTGCTGTAATATTGATGAATCTGTTTCACTGTAGCTGTGCCTTCAAACTGTAAGAAAGAATTATATCAGCTTTCTCTATTTAAATGTTATTCAAACGTTTACCAAAATCGTGTTAGTAATACATGGCCGACATTTTATCGCTTAATATTGACGCTATGATACCTGGTACCTGCTTTTATGAACACGCATGTACAAGTAACGAAGTAAACTTATCTTGGAAAATTGTACATGGGGCATTAAATACATGGGTGTTTCGTCATAGAGCAGGATATCAGATTAATGATGAGTGTGTTTATTGTGGCTAACAAGAAGATTTGAGACACATGCTTATTACATGTCCACGTCTCCGAGAATTACCCTTAGCTATTAGAAGAACCATCCTTTATTTGTGGACGTTGATGCATTTGAAGCCGACGATTACATCAACGGCTTTCTATGTCCGAAATGCTCTTCCAAATCTGACCTTAAAGTTAGACTTCGATTAGCAAATTGCGTTATTTCCAATGCAAAATTGCCACATATATAACGCACAAGCGTGTGATGGATGGAAATGATCGCACAGACGTGCTTCGTTATTGTATTTCTTGAATGCGGTCACATATTATTGTTGAGTTCCAGCAGTGCAAAGAAAGCGCTTCATTAGACACTTTTGAAAGTTTCTGGGCACATAATAATTGTGTTTGTTGTATATAAAACAATATTTTAATATTAAATGGTATTTAATGCCTCCCCTTTCCTAGTCTTAATATTAAAATGATTATTTTAACATAGTATAGTGAATATCTGTGGTATCATGTACACGTGTACTTTACTAATGGTATAATGATAATAAAGTAACAGTAAACGTCTTCCTCTTCTTCTTCATCTTCTTCTACGTTTTTTCTTCTTTTTGTATTCCTTCTTTTTCTTCTTCATCTTCTTTTCCTTCTTCTTTCTCTTCTTCTTCGTCGTCCTCTTCTTCTTATTATTATTCTTCTTGTTTTTCTTCTTCTTATTTCTCTTCCTCTTGTTGTACTTGTTGTCTTCGTTGTTGTTTCTCAAGACCAATAACTCTGGTTCTATTGGAGGGATTTTCTCAACACATGGGTGACAGCTTGCCCGTGTGTTTCCAAAGGGTGCAAGAGCTATCCCAATCGTGGGATTAATGGCCGAAAAGCAAGAGTACCAGCTTTCAGCAGCATTCTTTCTTCAAAATCGCTACTTTAGACACATTTTTAAAATAACACTGTCTCTACTTGAAAGGTATTCTCACAAACATAGGTGTGTCGGTGTGGTAATATAGACGGGGGCAATTTCCTTCTTTTGGTTAGGTGTGGGGTCCAATGATAGAGCACACTAGCAACAGGTTTCGGCATCATTGATTTCAAAATGTAAAATGTTGACGCATTTAAAAAAAAAGTCTCTCTCTACTACAACGAGCTTGCCCTCTTTCTCCCACCAGCTCTCCTCTCCTTCTCCCCCCTAACGCACCCCCACCCACACCGCCCTCTCCAACCTCGCTCTCTACCTATCTATCCATCCATCCATCCATCCATCCAGCCAGCCAGCCAGCCAGCCAGCCAGCCAGCCAGCCAGCCAGCCACCCACCCACCCACCCACCCACCCACCCACCCACCCATCCATCCATCCATCCATCCATCCATCCATCTATCTCCCTCGCTTCGCCTCTATCTCACTCGCTCAAGGCTCTCTCTCTCTCGTTCTCTCTTCACCGCAATGCAGCGCGCTCTACTATTTCACGTGTACACAACTACACGTATCCATGTATATCTGAAATTAAGGGATCCATTTATTGCTGTGCCACGCCCATTCCAGCTAAGCTCCAGCAATGTGCCCGTGTTGGGATCGATCGAAGTCCGAATTCCCATACTCCCAGGGTCAAGGTATATGCACACGCAAACTATTGAATATTTGGAAACTAATCAGGGTGGGTGCTGTTGCTACATATGGCAGCAACGCCGGCCAGTTAAATTAGTTTCAAAATATTCAACATACGTTAGTAAAGACATAGAATTCGTTCACTTGACTGACTATTAAAGGTTCCTGATAGAGGTGTATATGGCATTCATTACGCATTTTGAGTGCGGCATCAGCCTACGTGCCAGGCATAATTATATTCGTATATTAGATCGGACGAGTACACATACTCTATACACATGTATGATACCAATCACATACTAGATGCAGATTAATCCCGCGTATGTCAACAGCGCCTTAGCGCGGTCAAAATACACACTTTTATCGATTAACCTTATAACGTATCAAGACCTTTCAAGATTATTAAAATTTATTCTCAGTAAAACCATTGGAATTAGAGGAACATATTTTTATGAGCATGTTTTAGCCGACTTGGCGATTAAAGGGTCACGTATATTAAAATTTTCGCTTAGTCAGTGCACATTTGCAGGGCAAGAGAAGAGTATTTTTGAAATTGTATCACTGAAATTACTGGCTCGCTTACCGAGCCAGTCATTTCACTGGTACATTTTCAAAAATAGTCTTCTCTTGGCCTGCAAATGGACATTCCTTAACAACCAGTGCAGAGGCTCTGTTTGGCGATTAAAAGGTTACGATGACACACGAGGGGTTAATCAGCTACACTGATGCGTATTGTCTTCTGTGTAAAATCATGTACATATCGTTGAAGGTGGCGTTTTCCCTCAATTCTAAAAAATATGGTTGGAACGAAATGTAGATGTCTGCCTAATCCAAAGAGAACGTCTAATGATGCATCACACTTTCTTATGCCCCGTGATTGTTGCTATTGTATCTACAGGTGTAACCGTAATATTGCCTTATGCATTCGGTATGTTCGTCGGTGGCGCGCTGACAAACCGGCTCAAATTGACGATGAGAGGATGCCTGGGTGTCAGGTGGCTGACTGACGGATTGAGCGCGGTAGTGGCGTTCCTCGCACTTCTTGTAATGTGTGCACCACCCATAATCTACGGGTAAGAATCATATGAGAGAAAATGCATAGAACTGACTGTAGCACACCCCATAATCTACGGGTAAGAAAGATATGAAAGAACACGCATAGAACTGACTGTAGCACACCCCATAATCTACGGGTAAGAAACATATGAAAGAACACGCAGATAACTGACCGGAGCACACCCCATACTCCATGGGTAAGAAACATATGCAGCAACGAGCATAAAACTGACTGTCGCACAGCCCATAATATACGGGTAAGAAATATATGAAAGACCACGCGTAGAACTGACTGTAGCACACCCCATAATCTACGGGTAAGAACCATATGAAGGAACAAGTATAGAACTGACTGTAGCACACCCCATAATCTACGGGTAAGAAACATATAGAAGAACGAGCATAGATGTGGCTGTAGCACACACCTTAATCTACGGGTAAGAAACATATGAAAGAACACGTATAGAACTGGCTGTAGCACAACCCATAATCTACGGGTAAGAAACATATGAAAGAACAAGTATAGAACTGACTGTGGCACACACCATAATCTACGGGTAAGAAACATATGAAAAAACGAGCATTCAAGTGACTGTAGCACACCCCATAATCTACGGGTAAGAAACATATGAAAGAACAAGTATAGAACTGACTGTAGCACACCCCATAATCTACGGGTAAGAAACATATAGAAGAACGAGCATAGATGTGACTGTAGCACACACACCATAATCTACGGGTAAGAAACATATGAAAGAACACGCATAGAACTGGCAGTAGCACAACCCATAATCTACGGGTAAGAACCATATTAAAGAACAAGTATAGAACTGACTGTAGCACACCCCATAATCTACGGGTAAGAAACATATAGAAGAACGAGCATAGATGTGACTGTAGCACACACACCATAATCCACGGGTAAGAAACATATGAAAGAACACGCATAGAACCGACTGTAGCACAACCCATAATCTACGGGTAAGAAACATATGAAAAAACGAGCATTCAAGTGACTGTAGCACACCCCATAATCTACGGGTAAGAAACATATGAAAGAACAAGTATAGAACTGACTGTAGCACATCCCATAATCTACGGGTAAGAAACATATAGAAGAACGAGCATAGATGTGACTGTAGCACACACACCATAATCTACGGGTAAGAAACATATGAAAGAACACGAATAGAACTGGCTGTAGCACAACCCATAATCTACGGGTAAGAAACATATGAAAAAACGAGCATTCAAGTGACTGTAGCACACCCCATAATCTACGGGTAAGAAACATATGAAAGAACACGCATAGAACTGGCTGTAGCACAACCCATAATCTACGGGTAAGAAACATATAGAAGAACGAGCATAGAACTGACTGTAGCAAACCCCATACTCTGCGGGTAAGAAGCATATGCAACAACTAGCATAGAACTGACTGTAGCACAGCCCATAATCTACGGGTAAGAAATATATGAAAGAATACGCATAGAACTTACTGTAGCACACCCCATAATCTACGGGTAAGAAACATATGAAAGAACACGAATAGAACTGACTGTACCACACCCCATAATCTGCGGGTAAGAAACATATGAAAGAACACGCATAGAACTGGCTGTAGCACAACCCATAATCTACGGGTAAGAAACATATGAAAGAACAAGTATAAAACTGACTGTAGCACACCCCATAATCTACGGGTAAGAAGCATATGAAAGAACGAGCACAGAAGTGAATGTAGTACACACCATAATCTACGGATAAGAAATATATGAAAGAACACGCATAGAACTGACTGTAGCACACCCCATACTCTACGGGAAAGAAACATATGCAACAACGAGCGTAGAACTGACGGTAGCACAGCCCATAATATACGGCTAAGAAATATATGAACGAACACGCATATAACTGACTGTAGCATACCCCGTAATCTACGGGTAAGAAACATATGAAAGAACACGCGTAGAACTGACTGTAGCACGCACCCTAATCTACGGGTAAGAAACATATGAAAGAACATGCATAGAACTGACTGTAGCACACTCCATAATCCACGGGTAAGAAACATATGAAAGAACACGCATAGAACTGACTGTAGCACACCCCATAATCTACGGGTAAGAAACATATGAAAGAACACGCATAGAACTGACTGTAGCACACCCCATACTCTACGGGTAAGAAACATATGAAAGAACAAGTATAGAACTGACTGTAGCACACCCCATAATATACGGGTAAGAAACTTATAGAAGAACGAGCATAGATGTGACTGTAGCACACACCATAATATACGGGTAAGAAACTTATAGAAGAACGAGCATTCAAGTGACTGTAGCATACACCATAATCTACGGGTAAGAAATATATGAAAGAACAAGCATAGAACTGACTGTAGCACAGCCCATAATATACGGGTAAGAAACATATGCAACAATGAGCATAGAACTGACTGTAGCACATCTCATAATCTACGGGTAAGAAACATATTCAACAATAATAGTATTAATGTCATGCATCATTGGAGAGCGAAGACACTTTTCTATACATTTCCGTATTAGTTTTTTTAGTTTTGTAAAAGTTAATACAGTTGATTATAATTTTAATATTAGCTCCTATTGTCCACTTGATTTAATGAATCTAGGTATAATGGTGCATTTTATATACGCTAACAAGCCAGTGGACATTTTACACACATATTAAAAAGACTGCATTACTGTATAGTCAATTGAATGGGCTTTCCAATGATGTATGATTTAAATATTATAGTGATTTTAGTTTATCGTTGAAACGGTTTAAAGTGCGGTATATTTCAGTGCAAGAGTAACTCAATGCGGGTCAGCTGCTTGTTGGCGGCATAACCAGCCAGAAGTTCTGGTCTGAGAGTTGATTTAGTGGAATCTCGGCGTAATGACATCAATGTGGGAAAGGTGTATTTTTATTGCCTTAGGCTCCACCCACACATCGCCCGTGTAGGGGTCGATCGATCCCTGAACTCCCTGACAGTCAATTTCCAGAAAAGCATACAAGTTAGCTGTTGACTATATTGAAACTAATTTTACTGGATACTGTTGCGGCCTATGGCAGCAACATCAAGGCTTAGTCCTCATTAATAATGCGTTCTTTATTGTCAGTTTGAACATTAAAGGGTTAAGATGGCACGAGAGGGGTTAACTTATGTCTAAGCTGTGAGAAATATTCTATGTTTGGAACCTATCTCCCAGGGCATGCTTCGGCTGCAGAAGTCACTTTCCAATAAATTTCAAGCATATTAATTTCATAATTTTGAGAACATACCTGTATGATTGCTTGGAAATTGGAAATGGTTGGTGACCGACTGGGTGAATATATGTCTGCGGTGTTGTTAATTTATTCTATAAAACAAAATTGCCCTGATAACGATCACGGTACAGAGCCAATACATGGCCCAATGTCACATTTGCCCAGTAACAGCCCCGTAACGGCCCTGTGTTACCAAATGGCTAGAGCAAACCCTAGTCAGTAATGGTTGTCATTCATGCGTATGGCTTGATTTATGTACGATCCTTGTTAATTGCGGGATCCGATTGTCACTTAAGTCTCTGTCATCATAGCCAAAATAAATTACATGTTAGCAGGCGATATAGCCATAGGACGCAGGTCCCTCACGACGGCAAGCGGGATATATACTATCTGACACTTAAGTATGCTACGTCATAAGCAATTACGTCAGACGTAGGCTCACAACGCAACCACAATGAGCAATGGCTGAACTATTTAGGTTCGTCATGAAAATTGAATACTCCGACAAGATTAGTGTACAAATGGCGTAATTGAATATGACGTCATATAAATGAGTGACAGATTGGATTCATCAATTGAGGAGTCATGCATTTGTCAGATGGTCCTCAACAAATAGCTCGTGAAGCGATATTCCGACATTAACCCAATCTCGTGAGTCCTTTATCGGCAAAACTTTCTCAAGAAGATAAAACTATTTGCTTATTGAATGTCCAGGTTCAGACCAAGAGAAAACGAATCATGAACATTTATCACTGTAATGACTGGCCCATGTACCGAGCCAGTCATTCCACTGGCAAGTTTGAAAAAAAATAGTCTACTCTTGGCCTGCAGATGGACATTCATCGAAACCATCAAAGAGGCCGGTTTTTGGCTGGCTTCGCCTTGAGAGGGTTACAAATAATTGCTATTGGCAACACTATTTCTAGTCCATGCTATAGAATGATTCTTGTCATTCGACGGCAGCTGCCACCGTAATGGCCAAGGGCCTAATGCACCATACATGTGTTTCGTAGTCGCTCGTAAACCCTGTTCTATGTGACCACCATATCGGACGTTTGACCACGAAAACCATATCTAATAGTAAGCTGCTTGTAATCACTATATGGACTCCGAAGTCGCATACACTTACATTTTAAGACAATCATATACGCTATCTGTTGAATATTTTGAAACTAATATGACGGGATCTGTTGCTGCCATAGGCAGCAACCGCTCACAGTCAAATTAGTTTCAAAATACTTATTGAAACTGACTGGTAGAATAGGCAGCAACACGTTGCAGTCAAATTACTGTCAAAATATTCATCAGCATGATTTCTTGCATTAAGAATTATTTTTTGTATTTGATATCTCAGCTTCTAACTACATGGTTAACATAGCGCGTGTCTATATGGTGGCTTTACGACCGTCCAACTAATGCGTTTATGGTGCACCCACCACCCCAACCACCACCCCCAGCCCCCGCCCCCCCCATCCCTCACCCCACCCCACCACCCCCAGACCCCCGGCGGCCGAACATAGGGATCAGTGCTAGCGTGGGGTGGGGTGGCTGCGCACAGTTTCTTATTTTCTTACCGGTGGCCCTCTGAACTGTTATGACCACATTTAAACCGCAATGCTGCTGGGAGATCCATAGATCAGAGGATGTGGGAGTTGGCCACGGCAGCCGTATAGTGTATAACCTTAGAAACAGCTTAATAATTGTGTTTCAAACACAAAATAAAAAGGTACTGTTGAGTATTTTGAACATAATTGGATTAGAAGCCATTGCTGCCTAAAGCAAAATGTCTTCTAATCCAATTATAGTTAAAATATTCAACGGAACATTTTTAGATTGTGTTCAAAATTGTTTTCTCTTAGACATATATTGACTTATGTATGAGTTCTGCTAAAGATGTGGCATCACTCCAAGTAGCTTGCTTTAGCATGCAAGGGCACCCACAAATTAGGACCCAAATAATGTTTCTGTCACTTCTGGGGGCCCTGGAAATTTGGGGGTCCTGTGCACATGCTCTTGTTGCACCCCTTATGTTCGGCCCTGACCCTATCCATTGATTACATGCTTGTTAGAAACAATATATACATTGTCTGCAATGGTGGATACAGCCATAACAATCGTATGAACATTATCATTCCTGCATTTCCGCGGCTGGTGTCATTTTATTGGTAGATTGTCTAACCCTCGTGAGGAGCTGAGTGTGGTCATGCCTGACGTCACAAATATGACATGTGGCACGCAATGTATGTGTGAAGATTACGATTTTCTTCCATCCTGTGGCGCTGATAACCGAACTTATTACTCGCCATGCCATGCCGGCTGCACAACCGTCCTAGAAAACAGAGTAAGTGCGCACGCGTGAGGACGTGGGCATAACACATTATTGTACCCCAACTTGGCTGTTAGGTATTTGATAAGGTCAGACCAATTGAATGTTGCTGTTTTTTTCTTACAAACATCTCCACACAAAACACACGCTCGGAGATGACAGTGAGTGACACACTACACGAACGTGATTACTTAATGAGTTAATCCCCTTTGTTCGGTAATGGCTACTATCACACCAACGAGGATTAGGACGGAATGCCACAACGTCCTTTCTAGTTTTAGCTATGCCATGCCCATCCCTAGCTGAGCTTCACCCATAACTAGCTTGTGTTTGGATCAGTCGATCCCTGAACTCCCTGACTATCAATTTTCAGAAAACTATACAGGTAAGCTGTTGATTATTGTGAATCTAATTTGACAGGTAACCGTCGCTGCCTATGACAGCAAGCGCCTCGTCAAATTAGTTTCAAAATATTCAACAGCATGTTGCTTTAAATAGTAAAGACATACAATTCGTACAACAACGCTTAGTCGGTCACCGCGTATGGGTTCTTGACGAACTTATCTACTTCATTCATGATTACTGATTATGGCGTCATCCTACACTACACGATTATGACGTAATATGACGGCTGTTTGTAAGCTGGATACACTGGAAAGGGTATTAACACACATCTGGGGCCCACGTCTAGCTGCGCCGTTACACATACAAGTGTGTATAGTCGAAATGAACTGCTGTTCGCGGCTGTCATTATCATTACGTCATAGCTGATTCTATATGGCCCGTCCCGTCGTTATCTCTTAATAGTCCGACACGTTGTATGGATCGTATGTCTCTACTATTTAATACAAATAAACGTGCTCTCGACTTAGGCAGCAACCGCGTTCAGTCGAATTAGTTTCAACATAATCTACAGCTTACATACATAGTTTCCTGGAAACTGATAGTTAAGGATTTCAGAGATCGATCTAAACACGGACGTGGTGTGGGTTGAGCTTAGCTTGAGATGAGCGGGTCATAACTACAAGTGGAAAGGTTCATTGTTCCTATTGCCCTCTCTCACGGCTTTAGATGCGAAACACAACTGGTATAAATTCGGCCAGTCATTGGTTCTCATTTGCTCAGTTTATTAGCTGGTCGCGGATCGCTTCGACAGTCTTTTAGTGGATCAGTCAGAACATTGCTCATTCATTTGTCAGCCATTGCCAGTCGGTGGTTGGTTAGTCAGTCAGTCAGTCGTTCAGTCTCATTCAGTCGGTTAGACATTCGGTCAGTTGGCTGGTTGGTCAATCGGTCTGATGTCAGTCATACAATCAGTCAGTTAGTTAGATAGTTGGTTGATTGGGCAGTCGGTCATTCGGTCAAGTCGGTCAGTCGCTTGGATGCTGAACCCTTCAGTCGGTCCTGTCAATCAGTCGGTCAGTCGATTAGTCAGTCAGTTGGTCAGTCGGTAGGTTGGCCTGGTGGTCGATCATTGGTCGGTCAGTTGTCGGTCAGTGAGTTTGTTGCTCGGTCGGTCGGGCGTTCGGCCTGTCGGTAGGTCGGTTGTTCGGTCAGCCAGTGATTGAGTGTCTGAGTGAGTGAGTGAGTGAGTGAGTGAGTGAGTGAGTGAGTGAGTGAGTGAGTGAGTGAGTGAGTGAGTGAGTGAGTGAGTGAGTGAGTGAGTGAGTGAGTGAGTGAGTGAGTGAGTGAGTGAGTGAGTGAGTGAGTGAGTGGGTCAGTCAGTCAGTTAGTCAGTCAGTCAGTCAGTCAGTCAGTCAGTCAGTCAGTTAGTCAGTCAGTCAGTCAGTCACTGAGTGAGTCAGTGAGTGAGTGAGTCGGTCAGTCGGTCAGTCGGTCAGTCGGTCAGTCGGTCAGTCTGTCAGTCGGGCAGTCGGTCGGTCGGTCAGTCGGTCGGTCGGACAGTCGGTCAGTAGTTCAGACAGTCAGTCGGTCAATCGGACAGTTGGTCAGTCACTCAGTCAGTCAGTCGATCGTTCAGTCGATTAGTCAGTCAATCAGTCAGTCGGTCAGGCAGTCAGTGTGTCAATAGGTCCGTCGGTCAATCAGTCATTTGGTAAGGTGGTCAGTCGGTCAGTCGATCAATTGGTCAGTCAGTCAGTCGGGAAGATGGTCAGTCAGTCGGTCGGTCAGTCGGTCAGTTAGTCAGTCAGTCGGTCAGTTGGGCAGTCGGGAAGTCGGGCAGTCAGACATTTGGTCGGTCAATCGGTCAGTCGGGCAGTCGGTCAGTTGGTCAGTCAGGCAGTCGGTCGATTGGTCGGGCAGTCGGACAGTCAGTCGGTCGGTCGGTCGGTCGGTCAGTCCGTCTGTCAGTCGGTCGGTCGGTCGGTCGGTCGGTCGGTCGGTCGGTCAGTCCGTCTGTCGGTCAGTCGGTCAGTCGGTCAGTCGGTCAGTCGGTCAGTCGGTCAGTCGGTCAGTCGGTCAGTCGGTCGGTCGGACAGTCGGTCAGTAGTTCAGACAGTCAGTCGGTCAATCGGACAGTTGGTCAGTCACTCAGTCAGTCAGTCGATCGTGCAGTCGATTAGTCAGTCAATCAGTCAGTCGGTCAGGCAGTCAGTCTGTCAATAGGTCAGTCGGTCAGTCAGTCATTTCGTAAGGTGGTCAGTCGGTCAGTCGATCAATTGGTCAGTCAGTCAGTCGGTCGGTCGGTCGGTCGGTCGGTCGGTCGGTCGGTCGGTCGGTCGGTCGGTCGGTCGGTCGGTCGGTCGGTATGTCCGTCTGTCAGTCGGTCGGCCAGTCAGTCAGTCAGTCAGTCAGTCAGTCAGTCGGTCGGTCGGTCGGTTGGTCGGTCAGGCAGTCAGTGGAACAGTTAATCAGTCGGGCAGTCGGGCAGTTGGGCCAGCCGGCAAACGTGCAGGTAGGCAGGCAGTAGGCGGGCAGGTGGTCAGGTGGCAACAGGCAGGCGGGCAAGCAGTCACTGGGGAAGGTGGTCAGTCTGTCAGCCAGTTGATCAGTCTGGCAGTCACTTAGTTGGTCAGCCGGCCAGTCGGTCAGTCAGTCAGTCAGTCGATCAGTTGGGCAATCGGTCGGTCAGTTGGTCCGTCGGTGAGTCAGTGAGTCAGTCAGTTGGCCAGTCGGTCAGTCAGGCAGTCGGGCAGTCAGGCAGTCGGTCATTCAGTCGAGCTGTCTGGCAGTCTGGCAGTCGGACAGTCGGTCAGTCGGTCAGGCAGTTAATCAGTCGGTCAGTCGGTCGGTTGGTCAGTCTGGCAGCCAGACAGTCAGGCAGGCGGGCAGGCAGCATGTGGGCAGGCAGGCGGGCGGCCAGGTGGGCAGGTGGCAGGCAGGCAGGCAGGCAAGTGGTCACTCGGGGAGGCGGTCAGTCGGTCTGTCAGTCAGTCAGTTAGTCAGTCAATCAGTCAATCAGTCAATCAGTCAATCAGTCAATCAGTCAGTCAGTCAGTCAGTCAGTCAGTCAGTCAGTCTGTAGGTCCGTTGATCGGTCGGTCGGTCGGTATGTCGGTCGGTCGGTCGGTCGGTCGGTCGCTCGGTCGCTCAGTCGGTCGGTCGGTCGGTCAGCCGGTCGGTCGGTCGGTCTGTCGGTCGGTCGGTCGGTCGGTCGGTCGGTCGGTCAGTCGGTCGGTCAGTCCATGTATCCATCCACAAATCAGTTAATTGTTTGGTAAATTCCATACAACCACCCGGCCGTCCATCAATACATCTAGCTGGCAATCTGTCCATCAGCCTATCCATTTGGCCATGTCCATCCGTCCACATATCCGTCCCTCTGTCCAGTCCATCTGTCTAACCATCCATCTAACAGTCAGTCTGTCCATGCGTCCATCGGTCCATCCACCAGTCCTTCTGTCTGGCTGGCTGACTGTCCATTCATCCTAACGTCAACCCATCTGTTCGTCTGCCCTTCTGTCTGTCTACCTAATGCTTTTATCAATCAATACTGCCCTGTTTTTCAGAATTTTGGCAATTGTTCTTGTATTCCTGAATCGCCGTCATACGAACAGACTCTCAAACCAGGCTATTGTGAAGGATCATGCGATACTGTAATCTGGTATTTAGTCTTATCGGTTGCTGGATCAATATGCTCGTCTTTGAATAGTGTCCCATCGAATCTGGTATTGCTCAGGTAAATGTGTGTAGTATTAATAGTAGTAGTATTTTATTGTACTATTTTCAAGCATTAGTTCTATGACCCTGCCATTGACGACGCATTGACACTAGGATATAGCTCATTCGTCATCTGGAATGTAATTTTTACCTTTTTCAATTTTCAACCCGAGCGGGGTTCGAACCAGTGCATTCTATGACACCTTCCACCTAGCATTTAGGAGGCGAGTAACCTACCACTACACCAGCATCCTGAGGACATAAATCCTCTTTCGCCGGAGTAGCTTTCAACTACCCCGCTCACAACCACACGAATTCACTGGAATTGATAGTGTACATTTCAGATATTCTTACTTTGACGTTTTTCTGAGATCCATTCTGTTATATCACTAGGCACCCACAAGTATGTAGTTTTTATTTCTGCCACGCATTAGTTCTATGAACCATGCCATTGACGACGCACCGGCACTTCATCTGGAATGTAATTGTTACCTCTTTACCTCTTTTACCCGAGCGGGGTTCGAACCAGTGAATTCTATATGGGATGTGGAAGCGAGACTGCTAGCAACCGGTGAATACAAAGACCGACCTCGAGAGGCGGTGGAACGATTATGTTCCATAGGGGTGGGGCGACCATTAAAGCCACC
>CM067375.1:18276769-18424269 GCA_034401795.1 Chaetoderma sp. LZ-2023a
GACTTAGCTAATTAACTTAATATAAGTTATTATACCTCTAAGCTGAAAGGAAGAAGGTTATCTCGGACGAAAAGTGCTATGGCTCACGCGGGCATTACTCCTAGTGCTAGTTTGGGTGAGGAGTATTATCCTGGCATGGACCATCGTCGCTGAATCCTTGCGAGAGGCAAGTGCCTCGCGCGGGCCTCCGTCTCGGGAAGGTGTCGCCACTGCTTAACATGGGAGAAGAATAGTAGGCAAAAATGGGCCCACTCTAATATTTCAACCAAAAATGCTTTTAGAAAGAAAAGACCATACCTAGTGAGATTATGACTATAGGGGTGCATACTGTTTTATGTGAAGACGGGATATGCGATTCCCTCGTCACCGTCGTATGTGATTCTTATGCTGAATTAGTAGGTGGCGCTTTATTTATGCGGGCCTTCTGCTTTGATTAATTTATTTTTAGGTGTTTTCCAAACAAGAACTATTTTTGGCCACAACTGACTGGTATCTACCTAGCTATTAATCGTTATGGCGGGGGTGAGACAGACGAATGCCCACCGTAAATGTCCTTCCCGCAAGGGCGTGGCAGATCTAAATATCATGCCCAGACATTCTGACGGAATTTGGTGGGGGTACGTATCTCGCCCGTCCCCGGGTCCTATGGAACTCACCGTTTAACCTGTCATTAGGTTTATATACAAGTTGCCCTGTTTTGCACTGCGGTGCGGGAGGTTAGTTTAGTAAATAAAATAATAATTAATACATGCGTTCGCAGTGCTTTCCTACATTGGCAAAAGTGCTAACTACTAAGTATCCAAAGATACACGGGAATGTGTGTGATACCGCACCTTGGCCATCACCGCTCGGAAACCCCAACAGTTTCCCAGAGTCGGATCAGCCCATGGTGCGGACGGGGACATCCAAACAATTAAGAAGCCACTAGGCTGAGTGGAACATGAAGAGCGACACAATCTTAGAGTTATGAGTCTTACCGGAGTGCCGGGCTAGATTATCGCACTACATATATATATATATCAGTACAGGTTAACGAACCTACCGTAGTGTGGTTAGCAACACATTGAGGAAAATGAGAATAATTATAAACAAATACAGAAATTATAACTCTCGGTCCTAAGACCGTTACGGTTCCTTTTAGTCATCGGGACTGTTCTTACGGATACAATATAATTAACGAAACCTATATAGAGAAATAATTAAACTGTAAAGTATAGTTACTTGAATCCTCGGTAGTCATTCTTAACTTAGGCTACCGTGTTACTGAAATTGATACGTCACTCCATAGTCGACGTGAGATGATGCGTTCTCCGGAAGCTGGACAGTTCCTGCAGGTTGGTTCCCGCAAGCTGTTTTCCGCAAACAGGATTTCCGCAAGAACAATCATGGCGGGACTACATCGCCCAGCACTGTAAACCTCATAGGATGTCTAACGAGCAGTCAGTAAAAGATACGATAGTACTACTGCGGTGAAGGTGTAAACAGCCCGATCACAAGCGGGGGTTGTCAGATGCGAATGAAGATACAAAACAAAGCTTCACGGTGCTGGGTACGTCAGCCAGCTCTGAAGACGCACCGGGCAGAGTTTACTTGCTGCGGTCGAAAAGTCAGAAGAACCCACACGATATTAGTGCGGGGACGGTTGAAATATCACTTTTAGGCGTGGCCGGCAGATCCGTTGAGTCATCCATCAAAGAACATCCGGCCTCTACATCAGTAGAATTACATATTCTGAAGTACATATTGATATTCGTGAACAATAATCAGAAAGTTGCAAATTACTCCCGTAAGTAGGGAGTTACAAAATTGTTCTTACTGCGGTGGGTCGGCTTCTGCTAGCTACGGGGGAAGGACAGCAACTGAAGTTATATGCGTAATAACTGTTAATCGCAGCTAGTGCAGATCCGACCTGTTCGGCCCCTGGCCGAGGATGGTCTCGATCACCAAATCGCGTCTCCTTTTATACTCCTCGTGACGTCACAGGCGCAGCCTCCAACCAATCATCGTTCGAGCAACAGCCAATCAGCGCGTAGCTAATAATAGAGCAACCGAATGTTCTAGAACATTCTAGAAGTTTTGCGTCCACGTGGTTATGACATCACGGCAATATTTTGAAGATAATCAAGAAGGGTTTTCCATGGATAACTCAGCCTTTTCTCAACCGATTTTGAAATGGCTTACAGATTTAAAAGGCCCGTTGAATTCTGGTCTTGATCAATTCCAGATTTAAAGGGGACTGGCAATCAATAAGGATTCCAGGGTACCATCTCGGTACACTAAAAGCGCGATCCTATCTTGGTCATAACTACGAGCTCTATCAAAAACAGCATACTGGCACGCGCATGCGCATCATGCGTTTTAACGAACTTAGTCTTTTTCGCAACGCTATCTCTCCCATAGGCCCAAATACGCTTATGACTCTAGCCAGGGGGATGTGTTCAGGAAACGAATCCAGGGAGGGCGGCGCTTACCCAGCTTAGCTGGTACGGCCAGTATCCGACCGGTCGATCCTAACTATAGTAGTCGCAGTAGTAGTAGTAGTAGTAGTAGTAGTAGTAGTAGTAGTAGTAGTAGCAGCAGCAACAGCAGTAGCAGCAGCATCAGTAGTAGTAGTAGTAGTAGTAGTAGTAGGAGTAGCAGCAGCAGCAGCAGCAGCAGCAGTAGTAGTAGTAGTATTATTAGTAGTGGTAGTAGTAGTAGTAGTAGTAGTTGTTGTTGTAGTAGTAGTAGTAGTAGTAGTAGTAGTAGTAGTAGTAGTAGCAGTAGTAGTAGTAGTAGTAGTAGTAGTAGTAGTAGTAGTTGTAGTAGTAGTAGTAGTAGTAGTAGTTGTAGTAGTGCCTAGCCTTGGAAATCGTAGAGCTAACGTATTTGCCTCTGTCTTGTTCGATATTGATTTTATGCATGCGTATGTAGGTAACAACAATTCCTTTTGTCATCAAAATAATTCTTAGTTCCTCAAACACTTGTCCATTTTAGAAGTGTACACGATCGTGACAGATGTCTGATGGTAGGACTAACTGGTCTACTGAGGTCAATGATAGGTATGCATATAGCTATATAATTATAATCGATTCATCTACTGTGTGATTGAGATCAAGCTCAGGTATGAAACTGTCAATCAATCTGTTATACAAGGAATCAACTTGTTTCTGCCGTCGATCTTAGGTATGTAACTAGTAAGCCACCTACTTAATTGGAGCCGAGCTGGTACTGAGGTTGTTCTTATGTGCTGTAGAGTGTGGAACGTGTTTGTGTTCCCGCTGCCAGTTAGTTTGCGGTCTGTGACTCCCATTCATCGATCGGTTGATGTTCTGCTGTTGACTCTACTTTTGGTGCTTGGTGATTTATACCTCAGACTCCTGCTATCATTAATGCGATAGTCATTGCCCACGTGTCAGAGCCAGTGCGTGCTTCTTAGCGCTATCATCACTTTCTTGTGTGTTGTGTCGAGATCTAATCTGTTACCTAGGTAATGACTTTGATAGGAATTATTGTTTTCATTCGGATTGCGGATGTACTCTCGCTGACAGATTTCTGTATCCGGCTGATGCTCTTTGGTCTGACGCCTGCATTCCGTTTAATAAGCTTGGAGGGTCGCCTTACTCGCCAAGAGTTACAACAGTGCGATATGGATTTACTGTGTTGGGCCTCACACCTGAATCATCTCCCGCGCATTAGGATCAAGCAGTTGCAATCGCACTTCATTGTTCACTATATTGACTAACTCCTAACTCGGTCTCTTAGTTAGGCTACGTATATGCCATCTTACTGACTTCTACACGTTTAACTCCTCGTGTGCCAACTTGAAAAATTAATGGCCAAGTTGGGCAAAACTACCTCTGCAGTGATCTTATGAAATGGCTATGTGCAGGCTAAGAGAACATTTTTTAACCGAGCCAGTCATCCCAGAGGAACATTTTCAAAAAATACTCTTCTTGGTCTGCAAGTGGATACCGGCTAAGCAGAAATTTGAATTTTCGTAACCATTACACTTTTGATGCATGGCCATTTGAAGGATAACAGAAGTTTATTTTTTGCAAATTTTCGCTATAAATTTACAAAAATACTCTTTTTGGTTGCAAAAATCTAAATTTCCTTGAAAGGTTTTGGCAATTAAATGGGTAATTAAAATAGTATTTTGAGCGCTTTAATGCACTGTTGACACAAGAGGGGTTAATTAACCCCTCTTGTGTAAACATTGCCTCAAAACGCTAAAAAAAAGATTAAAAAAGATATATCTTTTCTCAATGAATGCCCATTTGCTGGCTAAAAGAGGATTGTTTTGTATATTTACCACTTGAATTTAGGAAAATATTATTTTAAGGGCCGTTTTTGGCCGGCTGGGCGATTAAGCGTTAGTAGTCAAGAAAATCATATTTCTTTTCTTAGTCAGTGTTCATTTGCTGGCCAAGAGAAGACACGCACGTGCAGGCATGCACACACACACACACACACATTCCTACACAGAATATGTAGTTTACTCTACTGTGGTTTTCTATTTTACCACTCGATGCCGTCCCGGGTGAACATTCGTTTTTGATGAATGATGTCACTGGTCCACCATAGGAGGGGTTCCTGTTGCCACTTACAGTTTTTAACACCATTTCGGTTCCTCGTGTATGGTGATCATATGTATGCCTCGGTCTTAACGACCAGCTGTCGTTCCACAATTCGGCAGCTTATTCTGGTTACCCATGTACCCAACAAAGAGAAATCCAAGACATTGTTGAAATCATTCCCATTTATAGTCGTTCAAGCAATGCGACCCGGGAATATTGCCACTCCATTTCGTAGCTCACACACTCACCATGTTCAAGTTATGCACAGACAATCATCTCGGCTTTCACCCTTGATCTCTTATTTTCCGATACGAGTGCAACCTAGACCTGACGCGTATACAATGCGCAACTACTTACAAAAATATACAATAGTAGCGAATCATTGCCACGCATTCACTTCTTTACCCTGTTCATTGCGCGTCTGACTCTCTCAGCCTAAGAGTTGATCCTCATTCCCAATTTTCCCTAATCATCAATTTTAATTTATTTATCATATTATCTATCTAGTTAGCTTATAATTTTTCAATAAATTTATATTTATCATGAGAGGGAAACTCATATAGTGTCATGTTTGAATGTTACTGGTATTGAGGTAAGCAGTTAATATATTTTCAATGTTGATGTCATGATATCTTTTGCAAAATGTATCTTAATATATGAGAGAAACACTGGTTGAGCTCATGCTATGTGATTGAAGCCATGATAGCCAAATAGAGTAGGCTTCACAACAACCAAACACTGAATGTGGTTTGTAAAGTGTATGGTTGATATGGCGAATATAACACTTCCACGCGGTTCCGTCTGCACATGGTTTGGGTGGGGGGGGGGGGGGGTGACGGTCGTTTCATTTTGAATTCGCTCTAGCAATATGAGACGTTCGAGGTCTACACAGTGCATTTAAAGGGAAGTCCTGGGGACAAACTGGAGCGACTACGTTTTCTATAGCATCGCATGCATACAAGACGGAAAATGCCAAATCACTCTGAACAGGTACTACCGCCAGGCTACAGCCTACTTGAGCAGAAACAAGGCATTTACAACTGTCTAGAATTTATAAGTGGACCAGGATTTGTGGATCATGTCGCCAGGGCTCGAAAGTTAAACAAATAGTGTGCTGCCCCAGGGCCAAGTATGCCTTTTAAATTAAGTTGCCCGACTGTACTTCCAGGTTTCCCATTTCTGCAAATTATGTTGATAATATGTATTGTTGTAAGCTATAGAAAATACAGAATACTTGTAAATACCAACTCAAGCAGTATAGTAACACTTTATCCATCATATCAGAAAAAACGGTTCCTGTAGTGATCGTAAGTAATGTCCATTTGCAGACCAACAGAATATTATTTTTTTAACTTATCACGGGAATGATTATAACAGAGCCAGTCATGACCAGTGGTAAATCTTCAAAAGAAGTTTTCTCTTGTTCTGCTAATGGACATTTTCCATGAGTGTGAAAGGAGTAAGAGCAAAATAAATACTCAACATGAGTAAATATACATGCCCTGGAAATAGGAGAGTATCTCGGTTTCCCCCAAGGCCAACCAATGTGTTAACATTGTGTTGCCCTGTAGTAAAAATGGGTCTCCGGACCACAGGAATGAGTACTTTTCGTGTCCTGGTCCCCGGTTGTGTAGACATCCCCAACCCTATTGAATCCGTCTATTTATCAATGGAACCACCATACAATGGCGACTAGAGAATATGCATGCCCAATCCGCTGATAAGTCATGCAATGCTCCTTCACTACAACACACTTCCCTCTACGAGGAACTGTGTACACGTATCCGCTTTCTAACAACATGGTAACTGTTCATATGTAGCGATTCAATCCGAAGCTGGGACAACTGAACAATACAAGAGAAGAACACTGAACTCGGCATTTGCTAGGCTTCTCACACTTTTAGAAAATGACGATTCCTTATCTGCATTCATATGTGGCCGTGCCCGATATGCATCACTGCCATTAAGCGTCCATGCCGCGATATGTCCTGGACAGCACAGGCAGTTAATAAACATACTAAGACAAGAAGCCCATTCTTTAATCAGATCGACTATATAGTTTGCTAAGCGAATGAAACGCCAATACTCCAAGACGCAAGATCCTATTACAGAGTTGACCATAATTCCGATAACTGTGATTACCAGAATTTAGATGGACCGAATACGTATCATACCCAAGCGATCTGCAAAACCAATACCCAAGACTAATTGCTATCTTCCAAGACAACCAAAATGCAATGCTATCCAAGGGTCGTATATGGAAACAATAGTTGTTCAGATGGTCAGCTTTGACCTAATATGTGAGCCAAACTAAGCTCTAGCCAAAATCATCCAATGTGAAGATACACCAACTGTTTTAAATATATGTGCACCACAAAACACTAACCAAAAAGGATAATAATTTGATGATACACTCTGGACAAAAAGCACTACTCATATACAAAAGCGAAAAACAACACTCAACGAAAAAAGCAACTGCGACATGATCCTGCACCAAATCAGTTAAGACTTATCCAACACAACAGCAGACTGAACTGGTAAACGAGATAGCTTCCAGTAATTCTTGCTACCAAATGTTGAAAACGGCCAACACATTACGATTCAGCACACAAGAGTACCACAGAAATCCGATGCACACATCATCGTCACTAACCAGAACTTCTTAGACAATCAGAGAATGGTTCAAAGATGAGGTCACCGATATAGAAGATGAGCCACTATCACCGTTTGAAGGCACCCCAATACCACTGCAAAAATGCAATCACCACAGCAGAGGCTAGGACACCAATGGTAGACATAAATAATTACCGTGCTCGCTGACCAGGTGACATCAAGAATAAGCTTCTCAAGCATACACAACGCCCATATTAGTTTTATGTTTGGACGACACATCCAACTAGATGATGTGGAAGTAGGTACCATCGCCGCATTACCTAAGCCCAAGTTATCACCAGTTAGTATACCACTCAATCAAAGACATTTGTATTGAAACATTTTGTACATATCTGAGTCGCTAAAATCAGTTCGAGGACCTATATGGACAGATATGCGTTCTTCATGTCTGACTCGTTGTTCCATTAATTACAAATTTCTCGAATATCTCACAAACCAGTGCATGTGCATATTCACAAGAAAGGTTTGAAAATACAGTTTTTCAAATCGAATAATTTTGGAGGCTTAAATTATGTGTCTCGATGTAATGAAACAAAATAAATCTTAAAATATGATGATTTCATTCCGTATTAATTAATATACTTTGTATTTGTTGTGAAGTTGAATTATGTTCTTTTGTCCTAATTCAATTTCACTAACTTTAGGGACTATATTCACAATACACGCGCTGTATTCATGTTTGATTGAAGTTACAACGTCACATTTTCATTATTTTAGGATTCTTTTTGGGACCAATCATATTTGGTAGGGTGGTGGATACTACGTGCATTCAGTGGAGTTTGCCGAATAACGACGGATCATGTGAATTGTATGACGGCGATGATCTCAGGTAAAGAGTTTCGAGATAAGTATCCACTTTCAGTTACTACCCATGGCCAAATAATGTAACACACCTGCCATGTCGCTCACGTATATGACGCCATAAGCAATTACGTTACCTGTGGGCTGACGTCACACTAAACACGAGTATTGAATTACGGACACATCTTATGCATGAAGATGTAATAGTTCGTCAAGTGTACGAAGTGTATGTCTTTCATGGATTTACCATTTCTGTTTAATATTGTGAAACTAATTTGACTGGTAGCTGTATAGTTACCTTGCAATTTGGATCCTGATACTTTTCACGAAAACTATACAGGCAAGATATGGATATTTTGTAACTAGTTTGGCCGGACGTGCTGCATATGGCAGCAACAGCGCCCAGTCAACTTACTTTCAAAATAGTCAACAGAATATGCATTAAATAGTAAATACATACAATTCGCACAACAACGCATAGTCCGTCTTTAAAAATTCGTTCGTGACGTACTTATCTAATTTATTCATGACGCCATTCATTATGATATCATTCTACACGTAGTATGATGGGTGGATAAGGTGAAACGGTGTATTGAATGTTAAAGGATTAACCGTTATACATATATCGGCAGCTTTATTGGAACCCACAACTGGCGACAGCGCCTAACGCTATAGCCCATACACGTTTCCACCAGTGCAACGCCTTGAGTCATGACGTGATTTCAACGTATCGTCAACGTTGAAACAGCGTCATGTGCCTGATGGGTGGTCTGATAGAAGCGTTCCGGTGCTATGATGCTAGGCCTTGTCGCCAGATGAGGGTTCGAGTCCCCGTCAATGCATATCGCAATACCACTAATAGCTTACTTGTATATCGATGACTGTATGTGGCATTCTTTCTATTGTATTTCAGAATGAAAATTCACGTGTTCTGCGGCAGTGTGTTGTTGCTATTAATTATCTTGAATGGATTCGCTGTGCTAATGTCATACAAATTAAAACGATTTGTTAAAATCGTTGAAAGGGAGCGCAAAGAGTTCGAATACGAGGCTGCGAAGAAAAAGAACAACAATAAAGAAAGGGATGATGACGACATACCGCCTAGCTACACAAATACAGACAGTGGCATTAAGAAGGATTACCAGAATACACAATTTTAGTTTATTAGGTTTGCAATGGCATTCGATTTGCGAAGCACTGATATGTTTATGTGTTTTTTATTATTAATACACCTTGCTGTATAGCTCGTGCTGTTGTAAACACAGCCTTAAAATATCTATAGACTGCACTTCCTTCACATGGAACGAGTTGTTCCGACCGCCAGTGACGTGAGTTCAATAAAACGCAAGTGCGCATGTCCGGGTATCATTTCTGGAGGTGGCAGCATGGCAGCCATTCTCCCGCCGGCAGAGGGTTAATCCTCAGTGAAGTCGTAACTCTGTACAGACCCTCTGCCACATAACTAGCCAAAACCACGGCGCGCATGTTTGCTGCGCATCGTCTTTAGCCAATCAACACGCCTCGTTACTAAATTGAGCGACCCAACCAAAATCTTCGTTCTTTCTACATTTTGGGGATGTGATCGACTTGTCGGCACGAAGCCACGCCTCTAGTAACAGTATAAATACACGAGCGATGGATGTGTAGGCCTATCGACAATAGCAAGAGGTAATATTTGATAACAATTCGTCGAGATTCTAGTATATTTTAGGTAGTATCTATATCATATAACACTGTTTTCGTGAAATAATATAAAATGCCTCAGATACCAGTGGCATGCATTTAATAATCGGATGTAATCAATGACGCTCTCTCCAATTTTACTTTCTTGTGTGGGTCGTCATCCCCAGGAAAGCCTTTGAAATCTATCAAATATCTCTGGAATTGTTGAAACGAGAGCGGGTTGATGTCACATTTATAAATATAAGCACAACATTGGATAAAATGTCAGATGTCTGAATTACGTGGCCCAATGGCCCAAGAGTTAATTAACCATTCTCCTGCCATTTTCACAACCGTATCCTGGGTGTTACCTGGCTGAGTGGGGATCGTGAAGTACAGTGAAAGGAAGAAGACAAAATAATGGCCACTGCGTATAAGCCTGCCGAATTGTGTTAATTGGAAATGTTATAATTAATTACGCAATTAATTAATTATAAGATTGAATAAATATATTTGGTAAAAATATGGTCATCATATATATTAGGAGGCCATCCCATGTTGATGGATATTCTGACAATATGCTTGTAGGCTACTACACCCATTTTCAAATGGGGCATACACTGAACTGAATGTGGATATCATCAATATTTCCCACAATATTAGTGTACGATTTAGGAATTCATGTATTTGACATTTTCCATTTCAATTGCAAAAAAACACCAAATTATTTTTTTGTTTTACAATCCCCCTAGCTTAATTTCTCCCTTTAAATCTAGGGAAAAAAACAAAGGTGGAATTTTAAGGCATTATTATCAACATTCTTGTCATCTAACACTTTTTTGGCAGCCAAGTCCTAATTACTCGGAATTCCTCAGAATTTTCTGTAACTCTTTGTTCTTGGAAGGTGTGTTAATCCCTTAATGGTCAAGCCTGTCAGGAGAAAAGTCGATTTGCAGGCCAACAAAAGATTACATTTATCTGGCCTAACACAGGAAAGTTGCAGAATTTTTCAAGTAAATTATTTGCCTAGATCCTAAGGCAACAATATATACCAGGGTCTTATCCGGGCACACCCCCCCCCCCGCCCCCACCCAAACACCCCCATTGATGTAGCATGCCCCCACCCCACAGCACCCTCATGATTTTTCTGGATATACACACTTTGTGATTTAATGGAAATTGTATAGGCTTAGGGTCTGTATTCAATTCAGTTGCCACACCCTTGAACAAATTGCTGAACGAAACCATCATGATGACTTCGTATCAATTTCATTTCAAAATTTTCAGCAAAATAGGTATTCAATCAGAAATGTTGCATACATTTTTGAAAGACTTAATTAAGCTCATAAAAGGTTTCTACAATAGTTTTCAAATTCTTAAATTGTATCGACTACTTATATATCCAAATTATATTATAGTATATAATTACTACAAACAGACAATAATTTAAGGATGGTCTCAGTGAGATGTCAAGATTGCATGTTAGGCTACAATTTCAATATACCAGTCCATATAGAATAATAGGCGTGTGACACCAGTATTTGAATAAGATACATTTAAAAGTAGGTTGCAAACAGACATTTTGGCTGGAATTATGGAAATGTGTACTTAAATGCAGAAATCGATGTTGAAATGCAGCAAGAATGTTGTACTGAAATTTGTGAATTTTGTGTTATATGCAAAGGTTTACAGAGAGATATATATATTTTGACAGTTAATATGCATATCTGGGCTCGAAATTCAAAGTTTTTAATGGAACTTTCATCAAATATCAGCCAGTGTTTAAAATGTAACAGGAAACAAGAAGATGTGGACCTAAAATGCAGGAATATGTGTGAAAAAGATTTGATACTGAAATCTGTGACTTTGTGATTAAGGGCAAATGTTTACCCAGAAATATATCAATTTTGACAGTTAATATACATATATGGGCTCAAGATGTTAAATCTTTCAATGGAAATATTATTATTTTGCTAAATATAGGCTAGTATTTAAAATTTAAGTTGGAAATCTGAAAACTCGGGTCAGAAACATGGGCATTTTCGATCCTTAAATGCACAACTCTTGACAGGAAACAACACAATTCTGACCTATAATGCAAGAATACGGTGCATGTATGTGTGAAAATGCAAAAATTTGGTACTGAAATCTGTGAATTTGAGATTATAAGCCAGTGTTTACCCAGAAATATATACATGTCGAATGTTAATATGCATATATCTGGGTTCAAAATGGTAACAAAAATTCAAATGACTGCCAGTGTCAAAATTTAAGCTGGAAATGTGAAGATTCTGGTCAGAAACATACAAAGCCTTTAAGAGGAAACAAGAAAATCTGGACTAAAACGCAACTGCTTTGTTCAGCGACAAAAACTATAGATGCAAAATGCAAAAGTAAGAGAATTTAGGCTGGAAATACAAACATTTATGTATGAAGAATTGATATCTAAGTTACAAATATAAACATTTTAACAGGAAACATGAATATTTTGGGCAAAGAATGAAAGAATTTAGGCCCAAGATGGAAAGACTTGGATATGGAATGATGAGCACTGAACAATAATGTCAAGTTCATATTCAACAGGCCCAAAACCTATATTATTGAACGGTCAAGCCGGCAAAAACCAGCCTCTGTTGTGGTATTGAGAATATGTTCAATAATATATCACTGGAGTGCCTGGTTCGAAAGCCGAGCCAGATATTCCAGTTCTTCTTCTTTTCGTTCGCTGATGATACCGCCAGTCCTGTAAGTGTCTATCGACATGATCATATGCGTATTCCAGTGATACATCTTCAAAAAATGCCTTCTTAGTGCCTGCAAATGGCCATTCACTAAGTGAAAATGACAATTTTCTTAACCAATCTTTACTAGTAAAGGCTTATTTAAAACAAATTCAACTGGCTATCATCCAGAAAGCACACAGTACTGAAGATCCAGGCTGAAATGCACACTGGTATTGTCAATAGGAGTGTATTGTGGACAAAACACCCAGTCAAATGAGATGATGAGTGATAAATATACATGTGTGATGTCTGTGGCGGTATGTTGTAATTGCCATATAGCTGGTTTATTGGCTGAAATATAAACAACATATTACATTCTTAACCCTTAAATGGTCAGGATTTGTGAATAAAATTGAAATCTTTGCTTATTGAAGTCCATTTCCAAGCCAGGTCTGGGGCTACTTTTGGAAATTTACCACTGTAATCATGGCTTCGGTTATTAACCCAGTCATTACAGGGGTAAATTTCCAAAAAGAAAATGCTTATCTTGGACTACAAATTGACATTGACACCACTGTAGAAGTCATCTTTAAACACAATTCAGACGAACTACCACACAGATCAGACTCAACCACCAACATACACAACTTTTAACCCTTTTAAGCTTTAACGTCAAGATTTGTCAAGAAAATTTTAATTTGTGTTTAGTGGATACCCATTTATAGTCTAAGAGCAATAACAGGTTCCAATTAAACTAGCTTCACAAACATTCAAACGATAGACATAAAGTTGACACTTTGTGGTTTCAAGGGTTAAAGGATTACTGTTAGTCCACTACATACTTAGTTACATGGGTGTTGGAAAACACAGCATTTATATGGAGTTGCTCTAGCATAGAGGCCCACACTGGCTATCTTTGATAAACAGGCTATCTGGTCAACCCCGAAGTTGACACTTTGGGGTTTCAAGGTTTAAAGGATCAATTTCATTCCCCAATGATGTAGGGAATGTTTTGTTGAATGTTTTAACCCAGTTTGAAGTGGGGGTGGAGGGTGGGGAGTGTGTGGGTGTGTGTGTGTGCGTATGCGTGCGTGCGTGTGTGTGTGTTGGGGGGGGGGGGGGGGTGGGGGGCGATGCTGCCCATGACAACAACAGCCTCCAGTCAAACTAGCTCCAAAACATTAAAACATTCAGAGCTTAAACTTACAGTTGGCAGGATGATTGGTGGTTTCAAGGTTAAAGGGGCAACCTAATTCCCCCATGGTGTAGGTACATTTTGTTGACTGTTTTAAGCCAGTTTGAAGGGTTGTGGGGTTGTTGCCTATGCCAACATCAGCGTCCAGTCGGGCAAGCTCCAAAACATTCAACTAAGTCCAAGACTAGACATATAGTTATCACTTTGGGGTTTCAAGGTTTACAGGATTAATCTCCATTCAGTATGCTTGTTTCGATGTTATGAGTGTTTGATAATAGGACGTTTACACAATCCACAATCCGATGGTTTAGATCATAATAAAAAGAAATAATTTTAACAATCTCACCACTACATACCAGATACAATAATAGATCAGTTATGATGTATGAGCTCAGGCAAAATATTATGTTGAGTGATTTGAAACTAATTTGACTGGAATTTGTTTCACTGTTATGCTACCTATAATTACGCCAAACAGATCAAGTCAAACTAGTTACCAAAATAGTAAACACATTACCTTTATTTGTGTTGGAGTTTTCTAATAAGCATACTTGTATTCCAGTGGTGAAAGCGTTCAGAGAAGTACTATTCCAAATTACTGCATCAGCCGCAGTACGAAAATTGGTGTGCTACAAACTTAAGTGATTCTTCAATCCGGGATTACACAAACGAGCACGTAGTGGCACATGGGGCGCAAGATTTTCCAACAAATATGTTGATACATTGTGATTAAAGTTAATTATAAGAAGAAAAAGCATTTAAAATTAGCGCAAATTGTTGAAGCGAAGATAGGTTTGCTTATAGGATTTACGTTAGTGACGGGTGACCGTCAAAATCGACCGAAACCTGTAACGCGCATTTTCATTGGCTGAGTGAAAACTACTTTCTGCGACTGCGCGCGGGCTTTTCTGGGAGAAAACGACCATAGGCAACATACGATGAATTACGACGTAATTAGTACGGTCCGATGGTGTTGCGAGAAAGCTTGGCAGCACACGGAGAATCTGGTTCGCGCATGAGCTGTGCACTATTTCGCCACGTTTGAAACATGGCCACTCTCTTTTCCCCGTTGCCTCTCTCCATCCAGGAGTAGAAACTGGTGCAAGTGTAAACGCTGGGGGAAGTTACCTATAATAGACTGAAACAAAACCATTCTAGATATAGAATGAATGGGGCCTGAAATCAGGGACTCGATAGACGCCATTCACACCAATAACTTCCCAGGTATCATTTACCGGAGTACACGCAGATGGTAAAGCAGCGTAGCCTCCTCTCCCGGTAATTGAGGAAGAACTTGAGTAGACGCTGGTAGCGCATGTTTATATATTTTATCAGAAATAAAATTACATTGACTATATTAATCTGACACTTTATTCGAACACGTTATTTAATTAGTAACAACAAGGACTAATGTGTCCAATACACGTGCCGTTGATACATTTTCTCAGTCGTGCCGCCGTAAAGTCAAATGTGTCTATTTTAGGAACACTCTTGTTGACGGCTGTTGATGTTGCATTTTAGCTTTTTGACTGCACACTTGACATTCCTCTTCAGGACACACGCCAACCCAAGTTCGGAAAAGATCCCTCCATCAGATTTATTGAAAATGCCTAAAAATCTGTTGCTGTTCTATTTTAGCTCTTGGCCACACAATTGGCCGATGTGCTCGGGACCACGTGGATAAGATTTCCCACAAGTTTGGAGAAGCGTTCACCAGTAGAACCGGAGTTATTGAAGAATGCGTAAAACATGTCTATTATGAAAATGGTCTCTAAAAGCTCTCGCTGTTGCGTGTAGGCGCATGCGCTCTGGATCCCATGAGAACGCTTCCTCCAAATTTGGATAAGATCCATCAAGTAGATCCAGCGTTCTTAAAAAATTTCTTAAAGTCTATATGCAAACACAATTTGAATAGCCAATTATACAATATAGTTGAAGTACAATCAAAATACATCCCACACGTATACATTACGCGAGCATGCATTAAGAAATAAGCAAGAAATGCAAATTTGAAAACGCGTAAAACGGGAATTCTGCTTTCAACTTTTTCAAATCCGGCAATCAACAAGCCAACCGTATATATGTAGGCTATATACATCACTACAGTGACGGTTAGTATAACTCTGCATAGGGCTCAATAGTAAACAAGGAAGATATCGATAGCGTTGTCGCTGAAATTGCATTAAGTACACCCAATATGCGTAAGTGGTCATAGTACAGTTTTTCCTGCTGACTACGCGCGTACATGTTTATTTTTTTGATAAACAGATTGATTTCCTCTAAATTAGACATCAAAGAGGTGTCGAAAAATCCTAAAGATCCTGCTGATTTTCATTGAAACTATGGTGAAAGTGAGATAAATGTCATCTTAAAAGAACCGTTTAAGCAAATAAATTGACGTGATTACTCACCATACAGGTGACGCATCATGAGTTGGGAATCGATCAGCGCGTTGGGGAAATATGTTGCTTCCATAGGCAGCAGCATATTTTAAACAAAAGTTGTTGCTAAAAATCCAATAAACTATTTTGTAAAATTATTAGACAATTGAGCGCCAAATATACATATTCGCCTTGAAAATGACCGATTCATCAACTCTCAAATATCTAGAATATGTGATTCTGCTAGTGCGTGCGCGCGTTCCTGCGCGCGCGAGAGAGAGAGAGAGAGAGAGAGAGAGAGAGAGAGAGAGAGAAAGAGAGAGCGAGAGAGAGAGTGTGTGTGTGTATGCGCGTGCGTGCGTGCGTTAGGGGGGGGGGGGCGGGTGGGCTGGGGAGAATTTTATTTTAGATTTTTGCTCAACTGTTTACTATTTTAACAGATTATACAACTCTTGCCACGCTGGCAGATAATAACACGCGTGTGCCCGTAATGCCATCCTGGATACAGTACAGCGCAGAAGTAACGTTTTTTGTTTCCAAAATGAAACACAGGCGTACTATTAATTGTTCTGAACACAATTGGATTAGGCACCAATATTGCTCACAATATTCAATATACCATTTCTCACATCTTGTTCAAAATGGTTTTGTTTTGGTAATAAATTAACGTATATATGAGCGGTAATGTAGCACGAATTGCTATCAATTGGTGTTTTCCAGAGGGATCCGTTCTGCCACTTAGGTAGAAAACCGGCAGGCATAGGTATAAATTTAATCACACAGAAACGAAAAACATTCGCACCCGCATAACATTTATCATTTTAAGTTATATATATATATATATATATATATATATATATATATATATATATATATATATATATATATATATATCGATACAATCCGTCTTTAATAAGGTCATGGTTATCATTATTTTTCCTCATTGGACCGTTTTGCATCTGTATTTCTTGTAGGCTTATGTATGGATTATTGAATTAAATAATCTTAAATGTTGACCCGTCTTAAATGTATCACATTTGTTCATGGAAATCACATTTGATATACGATCTAGATTAGATCTTTCCGGAATCTGAGTGACAAATTGTCTATTCTCTTGAGATTCTCTCTCTCACTCTCCCCTCACCACCCCCACCACCCCCCTTGCCCACTTATCTCTTTCTCGCTCTCACTATTCCTCCCCCCCCCCCCTCTCTCTCTCTCTCTCTTTCTCTCGCTCTCCCTCCTTGGCTCTCTCTCTCTCTCTCTCTCTCTCTCTCTCTCTCTGTCGCCCTCCCTCCTTGGCTCTCTCTCTCTCTCTCTCTCTCTCTCTCTCGCACTCCCTCCTTGGCTCTCTTTCTCTCACTCTCTCTCTCTCTCTCGCTCTCCCTCCTTGGCTCTCTCTCTCCCTCTCTCCCTCTCTCGCTCTCTCTCTCTCTCGCTCTCTCTCTCTATCTCTCTCTCTCTCTCTCTGTTTGTCTGCCCGCCCGCCCGCCCACCCGCTTGCTCGCCCGCCTGCCCTCCCGTCCATCCCTCCTTGTGGCTGGTTGCCTATATGGCTACCTGCCTACATGCATATGTACCTGCCTACATGCCTGCCTATCTACCCACCAACCTCCATGTCTGTCTGCCCGCCCTCCCGCCCGCCCGCCTGCCTGCCTGCCCTGCCTGCCTGCCTGCCTGCCTGCCTGCCTGCCTGCCTGGCTTCCTGCCTGCTTGCCTGCCTGCGTGCGTGCGTGCGTGCGTGCGTGCGTGCTTGCTTGCTTGCTTGCGTGCCTGCCTGCCTGCCAGCCTGCCTGGCTGCCTGGCTGCCTGGCTGCCTGGCTGCCTGGCTGCCTGGCTGCCTGGCTGCCTGGCTGCCTGGCTGCCTGGCTGCCTGCATGCCTGCCTGCCTGCCTGCATGCCTGGCTGCCTGGCTGCCTAGCTGCCTGGCTGGCTGCCTGCCTGCCTGCCTGCCTGCATGCCTGCCTGCCTGCCTGCCTGCCTGCCTGCCTGCCTGCCTGCCTGCCTGCCTGCCTGCCTGCCTGCCTGCCTGCCTGCCTACCCCCTACCCGCCTGCCTGCCTGCCTGCATGCCTACCTACCTACCCACCCACCCACCCGCCTGCCTGCCTGCCTGCCTGCCTGCCTGCCTGCTTGCCTGCTTGCATGCTTGCCTGCCTGCCTGCCTGCCTGCCTGCCTGCCTGCCTGCCTGCCTGCCTGAATGCCTGCATGCATGCCTGCCTGCCTGCCTGCCTGCCTGCCTGCCTGCCTGCCGGCCTGCATGTCTGCATGTCTGCCTGCCTGCCTGCCTGCCTGCCTGCCTGCCTGCCTGCCTGCCTGCCTGCCTGCCTGCCTGCCTGTCTGCCTGCCTGCCTGCCTGCCTGCCCGCCTGCCCGCCTGCATGTCTGCATGTATGTATGTATGCATGCCTGCCTGCCTGCCTGCCTGCCTGCCTGCCTGCCTGCCTGCCTGCCTGCCTGCCTGCCTGTATGTCTGCCTGCCTGCCTGCCTGCCTGCCTGCCTGCCTGCCTGCCTGCCTGCCTGCCTGCCTGCCTGCCTGCCTGCCTGCCTGCCTGCCTGCCTGCCTGCATGCATGCATGCATGCCTGCTTGTCTGTCTGCCTGCCTGCCTGCCTGCATGCATGCATTCATGCCCGTACATATGTTGGTATGTCCGCCCGTCACCCGACCGCCCGCTTGTCCGTAGACCTTTTGTATGTAACTCTATACAAAGGTGTAACCAACTAGACACAGTGATTACAAAGTATAAATTAAGCTCACAGATTCGCGTCAATTACTGCACAAGAAATCTTTCCACCCGCCTCATACCTTTAAAGGAATTGTAAAATCACAAATCTTCTATTTTCATAGAAATCCGTGTGATAGAAAGCACTTCTGAATCCGCGTACTCAAACAGAGAGGCTATTCATCTAGATTTTTGCGCAAAACTAAATCTGAAACGTTACAGGATTTGTTAACTACCCCTGCTAATGCCGCAGATCACAGGGGCCCACCAAGATTCGTCACAATCGTCCAATTACAGGAGTAGGCAAATCTAGGAAATCTCGGAAATGTGGAAAGAAAAGGTGTAAATTATACTATTTCTTCCTAATCGAAAGACATTTATGAGCTTTCAAAACAAACACAACTTTCAAATTCATTCTAATTCAGATTGGGATTCCGAAAACGTGATTTATTTAATATCTTGCAAACTATGCCAACAAACACTACGTCGGTGAATCTTAATGCCCATTAAGATGGCGAGCAACTAGCCACCTTTGCGATATTAGCCATGAAGAAGACACGTTTGTCACAGAACACTTTAATCTACCTGCTCATTCAGTCACTCGGGACTACTATACCTTTTGAACAACTACCTCTCTCTAATACCGCTGAAGAAAGTGATATGGAAAGGAAACTTAGAGAATCATTTTGTATTAAGAAATTAGAAACAAAATGGCCGGTGGGGTGGGGTTTGGGGGTTGCGTCAGACTTGTGGACCCGGGTCTTGCAATAATTCCATTCACTCTGACATATAATTGAACAAATTTTGAATTTCCGAAATATTGAAAGACGAATATCCTAAATTACAGGATAATTTAAGGCAACCTCTCAACTTGCGTCCAGCAATAGCATTTAAGAGTAATCCGAATCTACGTGATATATTGGTAAAATCGAAATTAACCGGGCAAAAATTGTCATCTTAAAATTGTCCAACATTTTAAAGGCAATATCGCCTCTATAAAACAAATATAACAAATCTCAGGCAATACAATAAATAAAAAGTACTTTCAATATTTTTGAACATTTTGGGCCTGCGCGTTAACCACGTTACTGCATGCCTGTCTGCCTGCACGTGTGCCTACATACCTGGCTGCCTGCCTACCTACCTGACTGTATGTCTACATGTCGTCCTGCCTGCCTGCGTATATGCCTTCCTGCATACATACGTGCTTGCCCTCCTGCCTGCCTGCCTACATGCCAGCCTGCTTGCTTGCTTGCCTGCCTGCCTGCCCGCTCGCCGGCCAGCCAACCAGTCTGTCTGGCTAGCTGGCTCGCCGGCGGACAGGCATGCAGGTGGGTATGCAAGCATGTAGGCATGAGCGCTGGTAAGCAGGCATACAGACAGACAGACATACAGGCAGGCATGTATGCATGGAGGCATGCATGCAGGCAACGAGCTGGCTGGCTGGCTGGCTGGCTGACTGACTCTCTCTCGCCCCACCCCCCCCCCCCTCTCTCTCTCCTTCCCTCCACTACACCCCACCCTCTCCACGTCTACTGATGAAACGGTGTGTCCTATGCCTTCCATGTAAATAACATAATAAAAGCATGTTTGTACCTATACCATTGGAATGGAATATCATATCAAGTATATATCAATATCTATTTTGTTTGAAATGCATTTCATAAATGCACGTCATTCGTATCAATACATCTTGCTATAACAATAATCCAGTCTCTCTTTTCAGAATTTCCTGCCTACACCCCTTGCGTCAGCAGCGTGCCAAAACCCTCACCGTATTCCATATATCAACTAGCCCTTTACTGGACCCCTTCCAAGGTATCCATAAATCATGTGACATGTAGGATGACGTCATAATCAAGGGCGTGTTGAATAATGTAACTAAGTTCGCCAGGAACGCGTAATTGATGACGGACGAAGCATTGTTGTACGAATTGTATGTCTTTTCCATTTAATAAAAAATGCTGTTGAATATTGCGAACCTAGTTTGACTGGCCGCTGTTGCTGCAGCAACAGCGCCCAGTCAAATTAGTTTCAAAATATTCAACAGCTTACCTGTGTAATTTTCTGGAAATTGAGTTTCATAGACTTCGTGGATTGATAGATCCCGACACGGTGTGTGTGTGTGTGCGTGCGTGCGTGCGTGCGTGCGTGCGTGCGTTCGTGGTGGTGCGTGCGTGCGTGCGTGCGTGCGTGCGTGCGTGCGTGCGTGCGTGCGTGCGTGCGTGCGTGCGTGCGTGCGTGCGTGCGTGCGTGCGTGCGTGCGTGAGTGTGTGTGTGTGAGTGTGTGTGTGTGTTGGTGGGGGTGGGGTGGGGGGTGGAGGGGGGGGGGGGGGCGTGCGTAACTAGAGATGAGCGGGGCATATCTAAAACTGAATTCCTCTATTGTCTAGATCTTTCAAGAAAATTTAAATGTTTACTCGTTGACAATGATAACAATTCTAAACAAGTTATCCATTCATCCGGTACCAATATATTATTATTGTTATCCCTTATACTAAAACGAACCAATAGCAATCCAATGGGCGGATCCGATCTGTCCCTCACGTATAAAACGTCATAAGCAATTACGTCACATTGACATTGGTGTCGTTCTCCTGTGAATAGTAGTCTGTACGCTGCAAGGGATAGATACCAGATCCGATTCGGTACAAAGGTTACCATTCGCTAGATAGATAAACTGCGACAATGCTGGCCTCTATTGACGAACGAGGTGTAGTCAGGTCGCCTTGTTGACTTGCTGGTAATGCTCCAAGTTGTGGAAGCGTTGGTGTTCTTCCTGGCCGATTATTCACGAATAACGAAGTTGTTAAACTGTGACTAACTACTGTTTATTAACATATACTACTGAACTTATAGACAAGATTGTCAATAGATATTTCCATTTTTAGTTATACCCCGCCCATCTCTTGCTAACCTCCACCCACACCTCGCTCGTGTTGGGATCGATCGCTCTCTGAACTTCCTGTCTATCAATTTCCAGAAAACTATACAGGTAAGTTGTTACATATTTTGAAACTAATTTGATTGGGCGCTGTTGCTGCTATAGGAACAACACCCAGTTAAATTAGTTTCAAAATATACACCAGCACGTTTATTAAATAGTAGAGACGTGCATTTCCTATAACGTGTCGGACTATTAAGAGTTACAGACGGGCCGTATTGAATCAACTATGACGTAATGATTATAGCGTCAGCCTACGTATCGCGTAGCTGATTATGATATCATATGACGTCATTACTCTGGAAAAGCCCGTTGTCATACTTTAAAGAAAACATACAGAGCGTCTATCAAAGCCTTCTTGAAAGTTTCTCCTCGACAACCACGTGCCACTTACCATCCAAACTCTGCTACATACTTCATGACTCCAGTCATGACATTTTATTAGATCACCCTTTTAAAGGGGGTGGTGGCGGGGGAGGAGGATGGGAGTAACTCTCGTTTCAATCTTCCCTGACAGTCGACGATGGCGACGATAGCGATTGTCGATATTTCAGTCATCCATCTCGACAGTCGACAATGACCGTTCAGTCTCCCCTGCCGTGTCGACGATGGTGACGATAGTGTCAATACTAACTGTGTGACGATAGCGCCAATACTAACTGTCGACATTTCACTTACCCTGTCGGCAGTCGACAATGGCGACGATGGCGACAATCGCAACTGTCAGCATTTCAGTTTTCCCTGTCGAGTCGACGATGGCGACGATAGCGCCAATACTAACTGTCGACATTTCACTCTGCCCATCGACAGTCGACAATGGCGACGATGGCGACAATAGCGCCTGTCAGCATTTCACTCTTTCCTGCGACTGTCAGCATTTCAGTTTTCCATGTCGAGTCGACGATGGCGACGATAGCGCCAATACTAACTGTCGACATTTCACTCTGCCCATCGACAGTCGACAATGGCGACAATGGCGCTAATAGCGAATGTCGGCATTTCAGCCATCCCTGTCGAGTCGATGATGGCGACCATAGCGTCAATACTAACTGTCGACATTTCACTCTACCCTGTCAACAGTCGACAATGGCGACGATGGCGACAATAGCGACTGTCGGCATTTCACTCTTCGCTGTCAGCAGTTGACGACAATGGCGACTGTCTGCATTCCAAGTCCTCCCTGTCGACAGTTGACAGTGGCGATGATGGCGACAATAGCGACTGTTGGCATTTTAGTCTTCCCTGTCGAGTCGACGATGGCGACGATAGCTCCAATACTAACTGTCGACATTTCGCTCTACCATGTCGACAGTCGACAGTGGCGCCGATGGCGACGATAGCGACGATAGTGACTGTCAACATTTCACTCTGCCCTGACGACAACGGCGACGATGGCGACAATAGCGACTGTCAGCATTTCAGTCTTCCGCGTCAACAGTCAGAGACGATAGCGCCAATACTAACTGTCAACATTTCACTCTACCCTGTCGACAGTCGACAATGGTGACAATAGCGACTGTCAACACTTCAAGTCTTCCCTGCCGACAGTCAACAATGGCGACGATGGCGACAATAGCGACTGCCTGCATTTCAGTCTTCTCTGTCGAGTGGACAATGGCGACGATAGTGCCAATACTAACTATCAGCATTTCACTTTCACTGCCAAGCCACGCATATTACATATGCTCGAACTTTGCATCTTCCATTTGGTGGTGATACTATCAGGCACTGACTGATTGACTTTCACCGCCAAGCTGTTCTTTTAAAAAAAATGCAAATGTGAGCTCTTCATATCTTCCGTTCAGCAATGATTTTCTTATGCACTGACTGACTGACATTCACTGCAATGCCACTTTCCAATTTATCCATCCATCATATGACGTCATAATCAACTGCGTGGCACGTAGCATGACGTCATAATCAATGATGTTATGAATAGCTTAGATAAATACATCATGAAAGCTTTATTGGTGACAGACTATGCTCATTGTATGTATTTGCGATTTAATAAACACGCTGTTGAATATTTTGAAACAAATTTGACTCAGTCAAATGAGTTTAAAGAAATTCAACAGATTACCAGTATACTTTTTGGGAAATTGATAGTCATGGAGTTGAGGGATCAAGATCCCAACACGAGCGGGTGTGGGTGGAGCTTAGCTAGAGATGCGCGAGCCATCGCTAAAACTGTCCATTGCGCGCCTCTATCATCTGAAGACCGGATATCCTCAACAGGAAGAGAATTTCGTGCAACAAATGCTGCCGGGCATAAGAAAAATACGCTATTATATGGTTAATTTAATTTACACTAACAGAAAGTGTTCACAATGATGGTGGTAGGTATGTATACACATTAACTGAAAATGTTTCAACTGCATCACCAGTTTTAGAATTTAAATATTGTTTATTCATCTGTTTCCGTGGGTCACCATCTTTGGAGCATTGGCCTTTCTGATGGTCTCACACGTCCATAAGCCTGAAAATAACGTTTTCGTTTGTGTCTGACATTGTCGGAACATAACTACGGCTATATATCCGTATTCTTACCCCACACGAAAAGTGGTATCTGGAGTTTATTTCTTTTATTTAGTGTTACCACTTTCATCGTATGGCGAAAAAGGGGCCATATCTTGATTCTAACCCCTCCCATAGGTTGAATGTGTGCTCTCGGTTTGCCACGAAATCTTGTTAAATAACTATAAATACAATTATCTGTAATGTTTTCAATGTCTGCAACATATTAGTACGTAAGGCACTACTTCTGTGATGCTTTTTTCGCCATGCGAAGAAAGCGGTAAAATTAAATTAAATAAATAAACTTGAGTTACCAATTTTCGTGAGAGGTAAGAATAAGGATATAGCCTATAGCCGTAATGACTTTGTAGCAGACATTTTGAATTTTATCAAGAATTTGGCATTTATTATCAGCTCACCTGGGCAAGTGAGCTTATCATCTTATGGTGTGATGTCCGTCCGTCGCCTGTCTGTGTGTCCGCCAACTTTTCTTTAACCAACTCAACAAGAACCTCTTGGTTGATTTCAATTATATTTGGTAGGAAGCATCCTTAGCCCTATGAGCCACATGATAACACTCTCTTGGTCCACGATCTCTTACTAGTCAGCTACTTACCTGGAATTCTCATCTGCAAACGCCCATGCCAGACGGGTTTACCCTACCAACCTAAACGGGCTCAAACATCCTCCCTGGATATCACAAGTACACTAATATGAAAATAGGCGTTGCCTATAAGCGAACGCATCCACCATTTATTGCTTAAATAAATAAGACGAATTTGTATATGGTCAAAATGTCCTAAATACGTATGCCCATGTATAGTACATTCGAAGCGGGGTCGTATTATGTGATGGCGCTCGCCGCCAGTCCGTGCGTCCGTCCGTCTGATTCTTGTCCGGTGCAGATCTCGAAGAGTTTTGAACCTACACTCACACATTTTTTTCAGCCGATATATTACATATAGACGAAGTTTCATGATTTCGATTCGGCAAAATCCGCCCATATTCGCTAGAGTTATCTCCCTTGAAGACTTAAAATTCATCAACATTTTCTTGTCCGGGACAGATCTCGAAGAGTTTTGAGCCCACACTCACCACTTTTTTTCAGCAGATGTGATAGGGATGGACGAAGTGTCATCGCTTCGGTAAAATCTGCTCATATTCGCCAGAGTTATCTCCCTTGAAAAGCTCAAATCCGTCCAAATTTTCTTGTCAAAGCCATATCTCGAAGAGTTTTGAACCTACACTCACAATTTTTTCCAGCATTTTTTCCCAGCAGATGTGTTATGGATAGACGAAGTGTCACACTTTGACAAAATGTGACCATATTCACCAGCGTTATCTACCTTGAAAAGCTAAAATCCGTCCAAATGTTGTTGTCCGCTCCAGATCTCAAAGAGTTTTGAACCTAGACTCACAACTTTTTTTCCAGCAGATGTTTTAGGGATAGACAAGGCAAAATCCGCCCATATTCGCCAGAGTCATCTCCCTTGAAAGATTAAAATGCATAACAGTTGTAATTGTGATGATCAATGCAGCTGTGAAGACTTTCAAGATCTTTAGTGATGTCTGTCTTTGCCGTGAATTCCAAATGTGTACCTAATAGAAGTCGCCCCTTCCACCATTTGTCAGAGATTTATCAAAGACAAAATGTTCACATTTAGCATTCCTCAAACAAGTATTCCTGCGGGCGTATGTTGAGTTTCACTAAAACTCTTGTTAATCATGCGCCAGTTCAATAACGTTATAACATTTGTACCAACGTATCGCGGTGCTCATCGCTATATGGGGAAATACAAACAAGTCCATAGTAACTATGACGTCATGATGAAATGTTGTCCGCTAGAATTTTTAGATCGCGTTTATCCAGACATACGCTGAAAAAATGTGAATTAATGCAAGTAAATACATGAATGTACATTCCATCCGGGTGCGAATCGCGTTGTACCTGGCCTTAAATTTCCTTCTTTTCGCGCTAAATACATACGAAATTGACAACAACGACCAGGGTTCTGACCACACCGGTCGGCACTGGTCGGGATTAGCCACCACTCAACAATTTTAGCCAGCACTAAAGACTAAACTATCCTTTTTAACCACAACCTTTCACATATTTTGTTGAAATTAAGCTTTATTTCAAGGGACTTTGTAAAATTTCCGTTAAAATGTCCGGCATTAATTTCATCCTGGGCAGAACCTGAACTACTTTCCACGGCCATGGTCATTAAAAATAATACGAGGCGGTCAACCAAACCTATTGCATTTACTGACGCATAAATAGGAATAAATAAAGCTTGTATCTGGTCTGCATCAGACGATTTAACCGTTTTACATTCTGAGTAAATGTACGCTATTTCGTGTTAACAATATCACACATAATTTGGACATTTAAAATGCGCAGTAGGTTGCTGCAAAATAACTAGGGGAACATACGCATAATGAAGAACCATATCCCATAATGCAACAGGGGCCCATGAAGAAACCACAACAGCTATATCATAAGTCAAAACCGGAAGAAAAAAAAAGTTTGTGACCGGAAACAGAGCTTTCTCAGTTGCATGGTATATATATATGTATTTTAGCCTGGTTCCGTCTCATTTTCTGTTGATTTTTCCTCATTACACATACGTGCATGTTATCTATATAGGCTCACTGCATTCGCTATTAATGTGGGTATGTATTACCTCTCCAGAGATGTGCATGTGGGTCGCAAGTTACTATTAGCTAACCTACAACCAACATACATTTATACATCACTATAACCAACCGGACAAGTGTGAATATTGCTGCTATCACAGGTTGACCACAATGAAATCATGGTGGTACCTTAAGCACACAGATAACTTAAACCGTAATTACTATCTAACGTAATACCTATGTGGGTCAACTAAAAATTCTAACAGTCATAGGTGGGTTAGGCCTACCGGCGATCTATGAACATTCAAGCGCAGAGATAAGGTGGGCTCGTCCCACCAGTCTAGTAAAATAGCAGTAACAGGCATATCCTCAAGCACAGAGATAAGATGGGCGTGTCCTACCAGTCTAGTAGTAGTAGTAGTAGTAGTAGTAGTAGTAGTAGTAGTAGTAGTAGTAGTAGTAGTGGTAGTAGTAGTAGTTGTAGTAGTAGTAGTAGTAGTAGTAGTAGCAGTAGTAGTAGTAGTAGTAGAAGTAGTAGTAGTAGTAGTAGTAGTAGTAGTAGTAGTAGTAGTAGTAGTAGTAGTAGTAGTAGTAGAAGTGGTAGTACTAGTAGTAGTAGTAGTAGTAGTAGTAGTAGTAGTAGTAGTAGTAGTAGTAGTAGTAGTAGTAGTAGTAGTAGTAGTAGTAGTAGTAGTAGTAGTAGTAGTAGTAAGCTACATGTACATTGCCAGCTGAAATCTGGGGTATCTATACCGGCCGAATGCCCGTAGCCACTACCTGTCACATATATTTGAGTTAACTAAAAAAGTCTAACGGTTACTAGGTGGTCTAGACCCACGGTCATTCATGTACATTATATATGTAAAAATGTGTACATACATGTAGGATGCGTGCATTTTTCTCCTCAAGCACAGAGATAAGGTGGGCGTGTCCTACCCGTCTATTAGCAGTAGTAAGCCACATGTGCAATGCTAACTGAAATTCGCAGTGTTCACTCTAGGACGCGCCATTGCGCCATAGTCCCCTAATTTCTAGCCGGTGCGCAAAATAAATAACCTAGTTGGTCAAACGGACGCATAAAATATCTGCACGAAAACTGGACACGTTGCTGTCAAACTTGGAAGATATTTAATTTCGTCGGAAAACTCTTCACACAAAGCCATACATGTGCGGTTTAGCAAATGATAGCTCGCCCGTACAATGCTAGGTCAATGAAACCGTGTGTTATGTAGCATTCAATCTAGATGGAAGAGTTGGCAGACACCGCAGTCAATTCCAATAAATTGATTGGATCAATTGAGAAATGACGTACCCCGTATTTCGCCTAATTGACGCATATGCTCTAATAGAAGCCCACCCCCTAACTTTGACATATGAGCTCCAATGATTTCTTAGCAGTTTCAAAATGACAAACCTCTGTATTAGAAGCCCACCCCCAAACTCAGCAAAGTGCATAGGAAAAAAAATTGTAAGGGCAAACTTGTAAGAATTAGCGTGTATAATAATAATAATAACAATCGTGTCACGAGTGTGTCTACTTCACACCGATCTCTGCCCTGATACATTTCCGGCCCCTCTAGAAGTCAATACAGGCCTCAGATTTGTAAATCTCGACCACCTATTAGATTAATACTAATAGTAGGCCGCGTATGTTCAAGACGTAATAAAGTTTTGTCCACACTTTTGTAGTCAAAATGCGCATAAAACAGTCTTGGCGTGATTAAATATCTTCCATATAAATTTATTTTAAGACCAAATTTATGTACCGAACAAGCACGGGAGAAAATGCGCCACAATTTTGTAACGCCGATCAACATTAAATGATCCAAATTGAATTATTACGAACGACAATATAGCTGGCTTCTTAATTTGGCAAGCCAGCAGCCCTTTTACAGTGGGAGGCACCATATTCTCGCGAGATATTATACGCTAACGGGAATTTATCAAATGGGTACCCGTTATTCAGATCAGTATAATACTCAGTTCCTATCGCGCAATGATAATATATAGAAATTCCGGAGTTCCGGGTCCCCGATTCCAGAATATTTATATCCGAGTACTCGCTCTAAAATAAACTCTTCAATTGGAGGCGATTCACGTGATTTGTATTTTGCTTTTCGCGACAACATTTTTTATCAAATTGTGGATTAATTTTGATGTAATAAACGACCTTTATTAAAGGATACGCAATATTTAGGTGCTCAAATCAAATAATTTCAGTTCCCCGGTGATGTTGTGAGGTATACATTAAACATAGGCGTAGGCGGTGGGAATTTTTTACGGGGAAAATGCGTTGAATTTCCGTGGTATGAGTTTTAGAAAATTTGTTTTGGGAAACTCTAATATAAGCCCACCCTCTTTCTCAGAGATGTTGGGGGTGGAAATTGAACACCTCTTGTCCTAATAGAAGCCTAGGCTTCAATTAAGAGAAATACGGTAGCCACATAAATTATGAATTAAAAAATGGCCAATTAGTGAAAGTAGATTTCTGATACGCAACAGTTTCGGTTAATGATAAAGATCGGGCAGGTGTCGTTACTGCGAAAGACCGGATCTTTCTGGAAAAGTGGACACAATTATTTTCGAGGTTAAAATATGATAAAGAAATCGTGTGTCCCCCTGTATTTTGCCAATGTCCCCACATTTTGGATGGCATGGGTCATTTGTCCCCACATATTTTTTACCCTAGAATGAACACTGCATTAGTCTGTCCCAATTGTCAGCTAGGTGGGTTAGGCCTACCAGTCATGATGTAAATATGTAGATTGTAAATTGTACATACATGTATGTCAATATTATAAACTATACACCCTAGGCCAGTGATCGCTCCTCTGGCATGTCTGGTAGAATGAAAATGTGAAAATCTTTCAATAACGTATTTAAATCAAAATATTCAAATTTTGATTTCAGTTTAAGATTTGAGATCAGTGATTAATTGCACCCCTGCGATGGAAAGTTAGTCAAGCTGTGCGAGCCAGAGTGATAGCTTTTGTGTCGGTCGCTTTCATTACTCGAAATGGATGCGCTATAAGGTAGACTACTTTGTTGATACATACAATTTTACAATTGGGTGTAGTTTTGACCCAAAATATTGAACTAAAAAAAATGGCCATGGTATAATCTAGTCTATAGTACACACCGGCCTTCTCGGCTTGAGTAAACTGAGCAAAAATCTATCTAGACCTGAAAGTACATGTATACAGAACTATTTCAATATCAAAATGTCGGTAATATGAGATTTTCACGGTATTGAATTTTGTTGTGTTGCAATACAGCTACCGCACTCTTAATACAGTATACTGAACCACTCTAAGAATAGTTCCCCAGTTTTTCTCATCTTGTTTCAAATTGAAAGAATCTAAATTTGTAAATGATGCGAAAGGTTCATCAAAAAATGAAAAAAGCTGGCAATTATGCACTGCGCTTAAAGATCGTTGACTAGACAAGTCCTCTATACACTGTTCTTCAATCTATCCCCAGGAAGGCACGGAATAATGTCAACATTTATTGAAACCTCACGCAATACTAGAAAAGCTGCATTCCTACCGTAATGCAGCTTTTTTCGTATGGCACCCACCATACAGAAAAAGCGGCAGTCCTAGTTTAATGCATATTTAACAGGATTAAGCATTTCTGAACAGTTAGTCATGTTAGTAGCCCAATGCAGCTTTTTCCGCATGGCCTGCGCAATATGAAAAAATCTGCAACCATAGCTTAATGCAGCTTTTTCATATGGCACGCTGCACTCCTTCCGCAATGCAGCTTTTTCCATATGGCACGCACTATATGGAAAAAAGCTGCAATGAGGCCTCCCAATCATTATATAGTTCAGTGGACTGTCTCCAGAATCACAGGCGGTTTAATTTGCTACTGGCCCAGCAACATAAGAGATCTATGCCATTTTACATGTGGTTCCTCAGACCTGCATTTAAGCCATTTTTCCTGTACATCTGATTCTGTTTTAGATCTTTTTATGTTGGCCACTTTCATCACTCAAAATGGATGCACAATAAGGTAAACTGCTTCAATGCTACATTTATACATACAATTTTACAACTGGGTGCCGCCTTAGCCTAAATTCTTGTGCCAAAAATATGGCTAAGGTACATGTATAAACTAGTCTATAGTATGCACACACACACCCATCCCCACCCCATTCTTGGCATGAGTAAACTGAGTAAAATATGTGTGTATGATAGACCCGAAAGTATGGGTATACAGAACTAATTTTCAATATATTTATTATAATTCCAGTAATTTAAGATTAGCTCGTTAAGGTATTTCGATATTGTCGCGATTCTGATACCCCACGGTACATACATTTACAGTATACTGAGCAGCTCTAAGAATAGTTTCACAGATTTTCCCATCTTGGGTGATACTGGAAGAAGCTACAATCTGTAACCAGGCGATCCAACGGCCCTGTATCACTCAGCTAAAATTTAACTGGACAGATCATCTCCTATAAGTAGAACCACAGGGGTTGGCCAAAACTGGTACAAGAACAACGATTGTCCTAACAAATTTGGTTAAAATTGGTCCAGTGATTCTCGAGAAGAACCCAAATTGGCTGATCAGCTTTTCTAAGAACGAACTTGGATCTCTGTTCCCTAAGGATACTTTCTGCTAAATATAACTGAAATTGTCCCAGCAGGGTTTGGTTTTGGACTGTCCACGATACATACAATCTTGGATATTGGTCGATTTCTACAAACATCTTCAAAAATGTTCTTCGAAACCACTTCGAGATTGATACAAAACTCCTGAAATATCAATTAGGGCTAGTTTGTTCAAGACAACTTGATTCACCAAATGGTTCACTGGCCATCTTGGATGACCTAGTTTTCACAAAAACGGCTTCTCTAGAACCACTGAAGTGATCAGACCAAAGTTGGGGATATATGGTTAGAGACTAAGGGCCATTAAAGTTTGTTCAAAAGAAGGTAATCCGTCAAAAAACATGGCCGCCGTGGACTAATCAAAATGTAGCGTGCTTGGCAGCCATATTGCTTTTTGTTTGTTCGATTTTGAGGCCGAAATTGGGTTTATATATGTTTGTGGGTATTCTGATTTCATATATTATTTGACATTTTTGAAACTGTTGGATAAATGGTTTGGCAGCCATATTGGGTCTTTTTCCTGCCAAAAACTCCCATAGTTAAGCAATGGGAAATTAAAAATATGTTCTCGAGAACTACGTGGCTGATTTCAATTATATTTGGCAGGAACAATCTTTAGGGCATAAAGATTCAAGTTTGGCAGCCATCTTGGATTTTCATCGCTTTTTAAAAATATCTTTATTAATCTTCTCCGAATCCGCTTGGCGCATTAATTCAAAACTTATGAAATATGATCTAGGGGAAGAGCTGAACCAAGTTTGTTCAATAGAACTTGATTGGCCAAATTGTTCGGCGGCCATCTTGTATGACTTAGTTTTCGCGAAAACGTATTCTTCCGCATAACCGCTGAACAGATCGCTTATGATCAATTATGATTAGGGATGAAACGCCATTAAATTTGTCCATGGAAAGTTGATATGTCAAAAAACGTATCCGCATGGATCCATCAACAAATAACGTGCATTTTTAGCGTGTACATCTTGTATTTTCTGCAAATTTCTGTGATCATAAAAAGACCACTTATTAACCACTGGGCCAATTTTAATAAAACTTGGCTAAACCTTCTTCACAGAAATTTGATTGGTACAGTTTTCCAGTGATCATCTCATTTTCATCGGTTGTGCCAGTGGCCAATAATTCCAGCTGAGCGATACAGGCCCCTTGGGCCTCTTGTTCAATATCCACTGGAATGACTAACAGGTATGGGTAGCTTGTCAGTAATGCTTACAGAAAAGATATGACATTTTCTTTAACATGTAAGGAATAATCTGTTGAATATTTGAATCTAATTTTCCTGTGAGCTGTTGCTGCATGCATGAATAAAATAGTTTCTAGTCAACTTAGATTCAAATTATTCAACAACTTTCCTGTATTGAGAGTGAGATTTAAACGCCGGAATTTCAACGCCTAAAGTGTTGATGTGGAAAATTGCTGTTGTAAAATTAGATATGCCAACAATGTAGGCTACTCGTCTTGGATTTCATGGCTGAAAGGATATCGTGTGATACTATTTAAATTGATTCAACATAACATGTAACTGTCCTTTATTTTGCAGGTGCCACTGAACGAATGCCTATACTGTCGCATCATACTAACATACGCCCACCAACAAAGCTAGGCTGTATGTGGCCATACTTGCAGTCCTTTGATCTCTTGCGATGTGAAGTAACATTGCAACTGTAGGCCGGCGTCCGCCAATCAGATTTCAGCTTACTTCACTTGCTAGGCGGCACTTCATCCGGTAACCTAATTTACAATCACAACAACAACGATGGCAATGCTGGTGAAATGGGAACATATATTTTCAAAGGTTTGCAATAATTTTTCTCTAAACGAGTTATCTGAGGAAGAGAAAACATGTAGACAGGTTTTCGGTAACAAAAAACTAGTGTGGCCTATGCGCACGTGTAAATTTGTATACTTCCTTATTTCTTATTGAGCCATTTTATTGGTGGAAGTTGACTGACGGCAGCTCATTAACATTTATAAAGTTTCATGAACTTATCGCCGGCGTCAAAAACCTGTAAGCACGGTACTTGAGTGGATACAGGTGCGGAGTGGGAGGGTGAGGATCGTGCAATAGGACGATGATACTACAGCAGTTTCAGTTACAATGAGCAGGATGAGGTGAAGGTTAGCCCTGAAAAATTATACATTGTTTTAGAAAGATCAGCATTTTAAAAGATTAGGTCATTTAAGCAGGATATTCATGTCTTCTGTGGGTAACCAAATTTCCAAGATGCATGTACTTTGTTGTAGACCTGATGCCAAGTCAAATGTGTGTTTTCCAGAAATCATCAAATGCGACAAGCTGAATAGATACTCTGCACCTAGAGTTTTCACTCAGATCCACATACGGACAATTCTTGTTGTTTATATCCTACGTTTAGCAGACCTCACCATCCACACAGCCGTTTCATTCAACACACATTTAAAGGAGAAATATGTAATGCATTCTAAGTATTTAACACTTTAATGGCCAAGATTTGTTAATGAAATTAAATTTGTTCTTGGTGAATGTCCATTTGCACCGCAAGAGAAGAGTATTTTGGAAAAATGTACAATTGGAATTACTTGCATCTTATTCGAGCCAGTCATACCAGTGGCAGAATTTCTAAAATACTCTTCTCTTGGCCTGCAAATGGACATTCCTCATGACCACTGCAGATGCCGGTTCGACCACTAAAAAGTTAAAAATAATTCCACTATATTGTAAGTCCATAATGCTAAAGCGGGCCTCTGCATTTATGTGAATTTTGTCAAACGGAAACAATAAAGTAAATCTCAAAATGATCAAAATTCAGTTTTGTCTTCCTAGAGATGTAATCCTTAAATGGTCACAATTTTTAAATAAAAATAAAATCTTTGCCCAAATAAAAACCAAGAGGACTATTTTAGAAAATTTACCACTGTCACGACTGGCAAGTTTGTAGTCTGTAAATGGACACTGATTTAGATGAATTAATACTTTAATGGTCAAACTGACCAACACCTTTAGAAATTTTCATTTGCATGACAAAGAATTTTGGTTAATATTACCACTAGAATGACTGATGCGATACTTGACCCAGTCATTCATTTGGTAAATTAAAAAAATAATTGTGTCCTGGCTTGACAATAGAGAATCGACATTCACTAAGCAAAAGCTGGAAAATAAAGTTGTTAAAATTGTATACATTTAGAGGCTTCAATTGTGATCCTAGATGTGGTGGAACGAAATAAATCTTAACATATGATGATTTAATTACGGTTAAATTAATATAATTTTTTAAGTTATGATTTTAAATTAGAGACACATGTCCCTAATTCAAATTCACAATTAAAAAATTATAATTATTTGTATATTTCGTTTCATTGCATTGAGCTACACAAATTATGTCTCTAAAAGTACATAATAATATTTTCCTGCATTCTTGTGTGAATGTGCACCTCTAAGCCTTCCATGGCCAAGCCGGTTAAAACAAGCCTTTGTATTGAGGAATGTAGATGTGCCCTGTACATTTGCATGGCAAGTGAAAACAATGTATTAAAATGTAACACTGACATGACTGGCTCGATAACCACCATCTTTTTGGCTTGCAAATGGACAATCACTAAGCAAAGATTTTGATTTTCCTGACAAATCTTGACAATTAAAATATTATGGATAATGATCTGAAATTGGTGGTGATAGTAAGTCAGTCTGTGCCTGATAGAATCACAACCAAAACAGCTACTTAATCTACCCATTGGCGGTGAAGTCAGTCAGTTCCTGATAGATTCACCGCCAAAGGGAAGATATTAAGTTCATGCATATCGATGCATTTGAAACACTGATAAGAGGGGTTTGGCGGTGAAAGTCAGTCGGTCAGTGCCAGACAGAGTCACCGCCAAAGCAGCTACTCAATCTAACCTTTGGCGGTGAAAGACAGTCAGTCAGTGCCTGATAGAATCACCGCCACAGCGAAGATATGAAGTTCAATCATATGTATTTAAAACATTCATATACACGTAGGGGTTTGGCGATGAAAGGCAATAAGTCAGTGCCTAATAGAATCACCACCAAGCCAGCAACGTTATCTAACCTTTGGCGGTGAAAGTCAGTCAGTGCCTAACAGAATCACCGCCAAACCAGCTAGTCACTCTAACCTTTGGCAGTGAAAGTCAGTCTGTCAATGCCCGATAGAATCACCGCCAAGCCAGCTACCAAATCTAACCTTTGGCAATGAAAGTCAGTCAGTCAGTAATTGATAGAATCACTGCCAGAGGGAAAATGTGTATTCAAGCATATGCATTTAAAACACTGATATAGGGATTTGCTGATGAAATTCGGTCAGTCAGTGGATTGCTTGAAACACTGACATGAGCTTGGCAGTGAAAGTCAGTCATTCAGTGCCTGATAGAATCACCGCCAAAGCCGCTACTCAATCTACCCTTTGATGGTGAAAGTTAGTCAGTCAGTCAGTGCCTAATAGAATCACCGCCAAAGCAGCTACTCAATCTAACCTTTGGCGGTGAAAGTCACTCAGTCAGTGCCTGATAGAATGACCACCAAAGCAGCTACTCAATCTAACCTTTGGCGGTGAAAGTCACGCAGTCAGTACCTGATAGAGTCACCGCCAAAGCAGCTACTCAATCTAACCTTTGGTGGTGAAAGTCAGTCAGTCAGTGCCTGATTGAATCACCACCAAAGCAGCTACTTAATTCGGTGGTGAAAGTCAGTTAGCCAGTGCCTGATAGAATCACCGACAAAGGGAAGATATGAAATTTATGAAGTTCAAGCATATGCATTTAAAACCTTGATATAGAGGTTTGGCGGTGAAAGTCGGTCAGTCCGTGCCTAACAGAATCACCACCAACGCAGCTACTCAATCTAGACCTTTGGCGGTGAAAGTCACTCAGTCAGTGGATTGTCTGAAACACTGACAAGAGCTTGGCAGTGAAAGTCAGTCAGTCAGTGCCTGATAGAATCACCACCAAAGCAGCTACTCAACCTAACATTTGGTGGTGAAAGTTAGTCAGTCAGTGACTGATTGAATCACCGCCAAGCCAGCTAACCCTATCTAACCCTTGGCGGTGAAAGTCAGTCAGTCAGTGCCTAACAGAATCACAGCCAATGCAGCTACTCAATCTAACCTTTGAAGTTCATGCATATGCATTTAAATGATTTAAAACACTATGATCTGAGGGGCTTTGCTGTGAAAGCCAGTCAGTCTATGCCTATTAGAATCACCGCCAAAGGAAAGATATGAAATTCGTGCATATGCATTTAAAACACCGATATAGGGTGTTGGCGATGAAAGTCAGTCAGTCAGTGATTGCATGAAACATACTGACATGAACTTGGCAGTGAAGGTCAGTCAGTCTGTGCCTGATAGAAACACTGTCAAAGGGAAGATAGGAAGTTCAAGTATGTGCATTTAAAACATTGGTATAGGGGTTTGGCAGGGAAAATCAGTCAGTCAGTGCCTGATAGAGTCACCGCCAAGCCAGCTACCCAATCTACCCTTTGGCAGTGAAAGTCAGTCAGTCGGTGTCTGATACAATCACCGCCAAGCCAGCTATCCAATATAACCTTTGACGGTGAAAGTCAGTCAATCAGTGGATTGTCTGAAACAGTGACATGAGCTTGGCGGTGAAAGTCAGTCAGTCAGTGGATAGCCTGAAACACTGACCTCAGAATGGTGGAAAATTTCTGAAAATTTCTGGCAACGCCGGCCATTCAAAATTTTCGTGACGATTTTCGTGTGATTTATATTCGTGTTAAGTAAACGCGAAGGATTAACGAAGTTTGTACATGTACACAGTTATTTGATTTTTGATTACCGGTAATCATGATTATTAGCTCACCTGGCCAGATGGGCCAAGCTAGCTTATTGCATGGCATCCATCCGGCCATCAAAGCACATCTCCTACTGTACACTTTGACCAATTTAAGCCAAATGTGACTGGCAGGATCCTATGGTGGTAGCCTCCAGAACCTTTATTCAGAATTTTAATTGATAAATCAAGGATGTTATGCAAAATTTACCGGAAATTGTTAAAACCCATTTCCTCCTTAGCTGCTTAATGGACATTTGGCTAGAAGGACCATAATTGTGGCAGACTCCAGAAATACGATTCACAATTTTTTGTTTGAAAATTCTCCCTAACCGCTTGAAGGATTTCAACCAAATTTGACTAAGGATTCTATTGTGCCCGGCTCCAGCAACTCTTTAGAATTTTAGTGGGTCCTTTTTTGGGGTGAAAATCTTATTTTATGACAAATTTACCAGAAATTGGCAGAATCCATCTCATCATTAACCACTTGCTGGATTAAAAGCAAATTTGGCGAAAAGGATGCTATGGGGGTCCACTCCAGAACCTCTAGTTAGAATTTTAATTGGTCAATATTTTGGGTAAAAATCAGGGCTCGAAAATTAGAAAACATGTTAATACATTTTGAAGATGATGTAGGAAATATCCTGTTGAATATTTTGAATTTAATTTGATTAGAATCCATTGCTGCAGCAATGACATCCATTCAGATTAAGTTTTAAAATATTCAACAGTGTGTTTTATTTTGTTTTGGAAACATGTTGTTTCTGATCTTGACTGCATAAACATAGGTGATGTGGACCATTGCTCATGCCACTTCCTTGCGTTAGTGTTTATTTTTAGGCGATGTACTTATGGCTTCCTCATTTGAGCAATAGCATGGCAATCTCGCTCTGATAATTTGTATTTTCAAGCTGTCCAGTGAGCAATGAAATTCATTGTGATTTTTCCTGGCCCCGTGTGTTAACATACCATATCCAACCATGATAGTATACTACAGCATTTCTATTTCATGACAGCATCACACACATAATGTGTGATGATTAAAAACAAGATGGCTAGATACTCTTGATGCAATCCTCATCTTTAATAGAGATTAACTGCCCTTTAATGGCTAAATTTAATCAAAGATATGAAGAGATTGGCATATCTTATTAAATGTCCATTTGCAAGCCAACAGATTGCTAATTTTGAAGAATTAACACTCGAATGAGTGACTCTTTTACTGAGCCAGTCATTCTAGTGCTAATATTTTTTAAATAGTCTTGGCCTGTAAATAGACATTCCTCAAGATCACTGCAGAGGCTGGTTTTGGCTCCATCTTGAAAGGGTTAACACTAAAACCTTTGACCAGACCAGAAATGAATAATTATATTACATGTAAATTTAATATATAATTCTGTTAATAATTTGACAGTTCTTACAACGTCTGGAGGGTGGGGGGCGGGAGGGCGGGGGGTATGGTATGGTAACCCTTTATCCAATACGGTTAATTCCGATAGGCGTTGAGATCGTGTACATCCAGAATGCTTTCTTTCCCCTTCATTTAGGGGTGTTGGTTTCCGCATTGGGGTCACCCATAAAGACCTGTATGATGCAGTAGAACAAGTGTGCCTTTAAGTTGTTAGGAAGGTTTAACCCTTTAACACTCATATCAGCCAAACACGACTTCAGCAGTCGTCTTAAGAAATGTCCATTTGCAGACCAAGAATTCCAGTGATAAAATTTCAAAAATAGTCTTCTTTTGAAAAATAGTCTTCTCATTTTCTATGAAAGAATTACATTTTCTTAAATAAATTTGAGGGTTAAAGGGTTAAATCGTGAGCTATTGGTGAGTTCTTCTGATGTCCTATATCCCTGAAGTGATTTTGAATTTGAATTCATGTTTAGTGTCACCTACATACTGTTTTCGGCAGTGGGTGCATGTGGTGAGATATACGATGTTGCGAGTTTTACGGTTGCCACTGATTTTGGCAGTGTAAGTAATTTGAAATATAACAGAAATAAGATGTTTTGAAAGTATTCTATACATTTTATTTTAAAGATTTTTTATGTAAATAATATAGTACATTAAATTGCCCTTCATGTACATTTCATTGTTCTGTGACCGCTCAACAAGGCAGCAAATATACTGTTAACTGTTGTCTATTTAACTTATTTGTGTTTTTGGTTTGTTGATGAAAGACCAGATTTGCTCTTAGAAATGGGGAAAGGGTTATACTGGAATCACTTTGTCTGTCCACATTTTGTATGGAGATGCATTCAGCCAGTTTGATAAAATTACTATTTTAAAAGATCGGTTTCAAATAATTTAAGCCCTGAGGTAAGCTGTTGAATTTGTCACTATCTTTGATTGCGTATTGGTCAGAATTCAAGTGCTACAGTGAATGAAAAGATGGTTTAGAATGGCCAGAAAATGGCCAGAATCAGCTTGAAAATTTTAAATAGAACAACAACAAAATAAGTCACACTTGTTGCCATTTCATATCAAATTTATCAAACTTGTTTAGTCTGATCTTATTTGCAACTCTCTAATGTGTGTTACAAATGAGATCTTACTAAATTCCTGTGATAAATTTCATATGAAATGGAAACTTGTGTAAGATCCTCTGTCTTCTATCAATTGCATAATGTACATTTTCTTGTTCAGTCCATGTTCTCAGTTATTATGTAAATTTTATTTGTAAATAATGTAATAAATTAAATTCATGTCCATTGCCTTGTTCTGTGACATTCTGTCGTGGTGATTATTTTGAAAAGAGTGTTGCTGCACATGTTAGATGGTACCAGTACCACCTGAAGATGTGCATGCGCCTTTCGTCAAAATACATCCGTTTTTGCCAGAGTTACCTCCCAGTCCTGAACAATGCAAAATTTTGAAAAATTGTCTATACCAACTCTCGAACACTTCTGAACCTTTGCTCACAATCTTTATTCATTGGCATAATACGTCTGTGTTTTGAATTGTTTTCAATGAAATCCATCCATATTCTCCCATGATCTACTTACAATTAACCACACTTTCTTCCTCGAAAATTAACCACACTTTCTTGCTCGGGTAAGAACTTTTGAACCTATTCTCACAATTCCTTTGTATATATTAAGAGACAGTGCTTTGTTCCCATATGTCTTCACTAGTCATATTGCTTCAATACACAGTACTATGATTCTGTTTCATTGGAATCCTCCATATCCAATATCCCATATTTGCCAGAGTTACGTGTATAATGCAAGAAAACCGCTTGTTGCCATTTCACATCAAATTTTTCAAACTTGTTTAGTCTGATCTTATTTGCAACTCTCTAATGCGTGTTCCAAATCTTACTAAGCTCATGTGATGAATGTGTATGAAATGGAAACTTGTGTAAGATTCTCTATATCTGCTATCCATTGTCTTATGTACATTTTCCGAGCGGCAGGGAGGACTGAAATGCTGACAGTTGACAATCGTCGCCATTGCCGACAGGGAAGACTGAAATGCCGACAGTCGCAATTGTTGCCATCATCGCCATTGTCGACAGGGTAGAGTGAAATGTTGACAGTTACAATTGGCGCTATCTTCGACAGGGAAGACTGAAATGTCGACGGTCGACAATTGTCACCATCGTTGCCATTGTCGACAGGGAAGACTGAAATTCCGACAGTTACAATTGGCGCTATCGTCGACAGGGAAGACTGAAATGCCGACAGTCGCAATTGTCGCCATTGTCGCCATTGTCGACAGGGAAGACTGAAATGCCGACAGTCGCAATTGTTGCCTTTGTCGACAGAGAAGACTGAAATGCCAACAGTCGTAATTGTCGCCATTGTCGACTGTCGACAGGGTAGAGTGAAATGTCAACAGTTACAATTGGCGCTATCATTGACAGGGTAGACTGAATTGCCATTGTCGACTGTCAACAGGGTAGAGTGAAATGTCGACAATTACAATTGGCGCTATCGTCGATAGGGAAGACTGAAATGCCGACTGTCACCATCGTCGCCATTGTCGACTGTTGACAGGGAAGACTGAAATGCCGACAGTCACAATTGTCGCAATTGTCGACAGGGAAGACTGAAATGCCGACAGTCGCAATTGTCACCATCGTCGCCTTTGTCGACTGTCGACAGGGAAGTGTAAAATGCTGACAGTCGCTATCGTCGACAGGGTAGAGTGAGATGTCGACAGTTAGAATTGGCGCTATGGTCGACAGTGAAGGCTGAAATGCAGACAGTCGCAACTGTCAGCATCGTCGCCGTCGTCGCCTGTCGACAGAAAAGACGGAAATGCCGACAGTCGCAATTGTCGCCATCGTCGCATTTGTCGATTGTCGACAGGGAAGTGTAAAATGCTGACAGTCGCTATCGTCGACAGGGTAGAGTGAGATGTCGACAGTTAGAATTGGCGCTATGGTCGACAGTGAAGGCTGACATGCAGACAGTCGCAACTGTCATCATGGTCGCCATCGTCGACTGTCGATAGGGATGACTGAAATGTCGACAGTCGCAGAAGGGTAAAATGCTGACAGTCGCAATTGTCGCCATTGTCGACTGTCGACAGGGAAGATGGAAATGCCAACAGTTGCAATTGTCGCCATCGTCGACAGGGTAGAGTGAGGTGTCGACAGTTAGAATTGGCGCTATCATCGACAGGGAAGGCTGAAATGCTGACAGTCACAATTGTCGTCATCGTCGACTATCGACAGGGACGACTGAAATGTTGGCAGGCGCAATTGTCACCGCCATCACCATTGTAGGCAGGGTACAGTGAAATGGCGACAGTTAGCATTGGCGTAGAGTGAATTGAAGTACTGCCAAACCCGAATTAGCTCGCAATGGGTGGTGTTCATGAAATTATGTTTGTCACGAAATTTCGTGTAAAGAGTCATGAGGGATTGGCCCAAACTCTGTACCTGAATATGAGGGAAGTGGTATTTTATTAGAGGAGGCGAGCGCGCACTGCTTCCATAGTCACTTATATACCACCTCCCTATTACCAGTTTAATTTTCGGAGAGAAATAAATGTATCCTTAGCCAATCATCTTTATCAATGTTTCTGACTCTGCATGTAACAGCTACGGTAACAGGCAGCGAGTCCTCCTCACAAAATATCGTCTCATTTCATTGGTCAGAATCTCAGTTGTTGATTGGCTAGTCGATGTCGCGTGCCAAGTTTCCATTGGTTCAATCCCGACAATGTGATTGTTTAACACAGTGGAATAGGTAATCCACTTCAGCCTGACATTGCCAGGAAAATCTCCCATAGTAAGCCTAATGAGTCTCTTAAATCTCTCGTGTTCCATTAAATATAGATACTTTGCACGAGATATGCGACGCCTGCTCAATTTACCCAGCATGCAATGCTACCCAGCGTGTAATGCTACCCAGCATGCAATGCCCTTGACTCCATAATCGTTGTAATTATTGGACGCCATATTCGTTTAGACTATTGTCTGCACAAGCCAGGATTTTTCAAACAAAACCAACCTGCTTGCACGTGCCAATAGTCATTTGTCCTCCGGCTGTGGAAGCGTAAGCATGTACATAGGGCGTATTCACGACAGTACATTTGGCGGTCTGTGTTTCAATACTGTTCAGAGAAAGTGTGCCAATGTCCAGGAGAAAATAGGAGAAAGCTTTTATATACATTGCCAGTAATTTGAGCGAACGTTGTTGCTATCAATGACAGGACCAACATTCAGCCAAATTGTCAACATAATTTGGATGTAGTGCAAATACGACATGCTATATATTTGATACACATTTTATAGAAGTGTTGCTGTAACAGCTTTCAGTCTATGTATTCTAAAATAATCATCCTAAATTTCATTCAACACTTTCTACGGATTTGAAGATCAATTTGACTAAGTTGTTGCTGACTAAGACACCGACAGCGTTACAAAATTGCTGTCCATGGAATCGCATGGCGCTCGGTATTATTATCTAAGTAGTGAGAGAGAGAGAGCGCGAGAGAGAGAGAGAGAGAGAGAGAGAGAGAATTTGCGGCCGCCCGAGGCCATAAACCAATAAATAACCTAGGTTAGATAAACTGCCACCTTGCATGGACTCCCTTAAGAATCGATAGGACATAGGCTCACTCAGAAGGCCTGCCTCTGAACATCGCTTGAGAGCAGCGAATCGACCAGGCAGTAACTACTAAAGTTTATATAGCAGATTCAGCCCAAACACCCACTCACCCCTCCCCCACAACTCCACAACTCCACCACCCCACCCGATACACCCCCTCCCCAAATTCTGCTGAAGATACTAAAGTCGAGACTTGCCCTGACTCCACTTTAAGTGGACCGCTAGGAGTTAGCTTTAGTACCAATGACTCTCATCACAGAATACCCTCTTATAGGCCGACCGAACGAATAGTGACCGTTAGCGACGTAATAGCCATTTGGGGAAAATATCCATGAACCACCTTCCCACCACTTCCTCATTAGGAACTCCTGAGGGGCAGTTTTCCGCCACCTCACACTCCCTCCAACATTTGAGCGACGATTGTAGGTTAGGGTGTCGTACGTCTGATGAAAGCGACACAAATCGATCCGCTCACCACCATGTTGCGCAGCTTTCTGGCTGACAGAAAATACTGTGCATAGAGCCTTGAAATAAAGATAGGACAAGAATGCCCTCGCAAGTTCTCTCTCACTTCGCATCCCCTCGTCACCACACTAGCGCCTGAGAGAGAATCGCTTTAAAAGATCTTGGCTCCGCCGCAGGTATGAAAGACAGGGAGCTACCTGCAGTAACGAGAGCCACCTGTGGCCCTGTCCGTCTGTTAGGCACTCATTCCACCAACACACCTCGAATACCCTACAGATAGCATGACAGGACTCCAGGATGTCAGGACAGGCGGATGCCTAAAGAAAACCTGTCATCCGGGATACACACTTCCGAATGCACTTCTGATCACGCGTACCAAGAACTACCACCACTGTCATCTCCAGCGCAACCTACACCGCCATAAAACCTCCACCACTAGCTCCATCACCGCCACCACCACGACTGCAAAAACCACCATGGCAGGAACCACTCCTGCAAGAACAAAATGTGCATCTCAGTGCCCGTGCCTCCGCTGCGCTGAACGAGAAGACTATAACTCTGACAGCGAATGGCCACCTCTAGCCACGAAAGACTGCACATAGACAATTCCAACAGGGAGAAAAAACCCGCATCATGCTCTGGCTATCACCTGGTACTCGAGATCCATCATCCACAGGCACTCTGCCATGTTAGAAATGCCCGATCAGACCCGTGAGTCTCCAAGGAGCCCGCCACTTCGATCATTAAACAATTTTGGGGGATCCCCAAAAATACATCCATGGGATGATGCCACAAGCCCGGTGACCAGCAGTAACACAGAGCCAACAGGAAGGACCCTGGGCGTGGACCACGTCCACTTAAGCGACCTGACCAAGTCGGATTGGGGCGCCGATCCGGATCCCGATGGATATGAAGACAGGAACGTTTTCGCGACCGCCGATTACCCGGTCCCTCCATACGACAGCAGAGTCAGACGTGACAACTGGAGGTACAGGGACGAGACAGCACAACAACTTAAATCATTAAATTAATTTATATGGAATAAAATCATGATATGCTAAGGTTTATTTCGGTCCAATACATCTAGACGCACAGCTTTTGTTCAATATCTGACAGCCTGCCACCAACACGTTGATCGATTCCCAACCCAAAATGTCACATGTATGAGACGTAATCATGCTAATTTATTTGCTCAGACGATTTTTTATAAGACGACATTTATTTCCCCTTTCACACTAATTTCAATCGAAATGAGCTAAATTTGCATGGTTTTCCAATAAATCTTTGACAACCAATTTAGAGGAATTCAGTCTTTTTAATAAATAAAAAAAAAAAGCATGTACGAGTGTATTCAGCGGCAAACAATGTACTAAAACCAATTACAAATATCGCGTGTACTAAATGCAGTTTCGGGGACACCGCTTTCGACGTCTACCTTGTTTCATATTGATTCCTAAGCACGGCTAGGTAAGCCGTAACTGGGGTGGCGTAGATACAGTTGACTTATCGATTGCTGGAATTGGAAATGTTGAAATCAGAATTCCGGTTTTGCTCATTTTCAATTTTGCGTTTCTTACTTATTTCTTAACGTATGCTCGCACAATGTATATGTGGGTGACGGATTTTGATTCTGTTTCAACTATATTGTATAAATGGCTATTTGCATGCGGACTTTTAGTCCCTAAATCTATACAATCTTAACAATTTAATTTTCAGGGATCCTGGTTTCAATATTCACCTTTAATGTGTTGACTTATATTAAGTGACTAATACATCGCGAAAACAAATTTGGTGTCGGAATATCAAGACATAATACACCAATGTACATACCAGATAATATATAGATATCCGCTTGATGGCTTGACGGCGAGGTTATCGTTAAAATAGCAACCACCTGAACACTGAACTCCAACTGCTAGGAACCCGTTCATGGACTTCCTGCTACATGGAGCAACTGCTCCGAATAAAATAAGTTTCAAAATATTCAACACCGTTTATTAAATTGTTAACGAGTTATAGAATTTGGCCATTCGGCCCACAACTGGTTAACACAATAATAAGCGTGGAGAGTTTTGTTTTCGTGAAAGCGTGATTATGCAACATCGCAGTGCTTAACCTGGCGTGCGTTCTTCTCATCTGCTCTCTAGGAGAAATACAACCCATAGTGATACAATCATGTAACACTTTAACTCATCTTATGTTAACCTAATCATACAATCATGAAACCGGCCAAAGCAGTCTCTTCAGTGGTGTTGAGGTATGCCCATTTGCAGGCTAAGAGAAGACTATTCTTCAAAAGTTACCACTGAAATGACCGAGCCAGCTATTCCAGTGATACAATTTCGAAAATAGTCTTCTCTTGACCTGCAGATGGACACTGATAATGCAAAAATTAGAATTTTCTTGACCGTATAATGTTTAAACAGCCGGCATTTGCAGGCCAACTGAAACGTGTGTGTAAATGTCATTGGAAAACTTTTATAAATTGTCCTAAATTGACCTGCAAATGGATTGCGCTCGATGAGTAACAATTTCTTCTTTATTGGACATCTTGACCAGTAAATGGTTAATTAATATATAAGTTGTAGTTTGAGCGCTTTGAGCCGCGATTGACACAAAATGGGTTACACCAGATAGTCCAATCACCAAAGATCATATGTAATTTTATAAGTAGTATGGTAATTATTTTATGGCAGTAACGCGCTCCTGCAAAATTACTTTCAAAATATCCAAAAGCCTTAACTGAGAATGTTGCGAACTCAGTTTTCAAGGGGTTAACTATTGTTTAGTTAACGGAACAATTGCAATATTGTTCCAGAAAATATATATGCCGCTTTTATAAACTGTCTTAAAGGTGTATATTCACACCAGAATACATTAAAATAAAATTCTTAAAAGTGTATACATTTAGAGGTTTAACTTGTATAGCTCAATGTAATGAAACGAAATACATCTTAATATATGATGATTTCATTCCGTATAAGTTAATGTATTTTCAGTAGTGGATTTGATTTCACTTTCACAACGTAAAGAATTATAATAATATATATGGAATGAAATCATGATAAGTTAAAGTGTATTTCTTTTCACTACATATAGACACAAGATTTACGCTTCTAAATGCATACAATATTAACATTTATATGTTGAACATTCTGGTGCGAATGTGCATCTGTAATTAAATGGGCATTAGTCTCATCTAAGTGAACCTGTTGAATATTTTGAAACTAATTTGGCTGGGTGTTGTGGGTGCGTATGGCATTCAACTGCATGTTTATTAAATAGTAAAGACATACAATTCTTACAAGAAATCTTAGTCCGTCAACAATTGTCCGTACCTGACGAACTTAGCTGCGTCATTCTTGACGCAATTGATAATAATGTCATCATACACGTTACCTAGCTAATTATGACGTCATGTGATTGACCAAGAACCAGAAATCCCCCATTGATGGTTTCTATTCATAGAGTATGGTACTTAGATACAAAACCATTCACTTCCCGTTATATTATGTTATTGGTATTGCAACAGAGGTATCCAGTTTTAACTATTTCACCTCAACTATGGATGATTCCAGTTTCTCAGTCTATCATATGACGTCACGATCAACTACGTGACGTGTAGAATGGCGTCATAATCCATTGCGTCATGGATGGCGTAGGTAAGTTCGTCACGAACGCTTAATTGATGATGGACTAAGCGTTGTTGTATGAATTGTATGCCGTTACTATGCATGTATTTAGAACATAGACCGCAACAACACCCAGTCAAATTAGTTTCAAAATATTCAACAGCTTGCCTTTATAGTTTTCTGGAAATTGATAGTCGGGGAGTTCATGTATCGATCGATGCCAACACGGGCGAGGTGAGGGTGGATCTTGGCTAAAGTGGGGAAGGGCACAGCTAAAACTGGATTCCTTCATTCTCGTTAAACTCCACCAACGCTTTGCCAGTTTTGGGTTCTATCAAACTCTGAATTCCCAGAATCCCAATCTCAACGTAATTATACAGGTAAGCTGTTTTGAAACTTATAATGTAGCCACAGCGCCCAGTCACGTTAGTTTCACAATTATCAACATAATGTCTATTAAAAAGTAAATCCATCAAATGTATTCAAATCGTACACTTGACGACCTATCGCAGCTTCCTGGCGGAGCACTTCTGTCAATTTTGTAAACTATGATAGTGACATCAGCCTACGCGTGAGGTAATTGATCATGACGTAATATATATTAGTGATAGATCGGAACCATTTATTATATGGGCATTGGCGTTGATCTTGAGCTAAGGCCTCCGCCGTTTGGTCCCCGCAACCCATAGTGTGCGATGTTATGTAGGTATCATTCAAAGCAGCACATTCTATGATATGCTAGAACTACCATGTTGAATATTCTGAATCAAATTTAAACAGCTTCCAATCAAATTAGTTGTATGCGCCGTGCTGTCAGACCATATGTTGCGCCTATGTGAGTGGGCGTATATACCGAGGCTGGCAACCTAGCATGGTTTCTGATTGGTTGAAAGGTAAGTCATGGCAGTCTTGATCGACTGAATATATCTATCACCGTTTACCTATTTTAGGATGACTATCTATTTGTGACCGCATCATAAAAAGATAGAAAAAATGTCATGCATTGTTTATATGTGGCGATCCCAGGTAACACAGCTTACTGGGCAGATTCTGGGCCAATACTGTGCTGATATCAGGTATCGGTCCGGCATCGGCCCAGTGAGCTGCGTTATCAGGGTATTATATCACCAGAATTGAGACCATAAGTTACGATGAGTGTTCCTTTAACGCAATTTATAATTGTCACTTCCCAAAGTAGGCTTCGACAGCGAGTTATTTATGCTCGTGCAGTCGTATCTGTAATTCGTGTTGCGTCTCGTACACCACTAGAAGTTCGTGTCTACTTTCTGGATCACCTTGAATGACATCATTGAGATATGAAGACAAATTAGAACTTGTTTTAACGGTATGTGTGCTATTCTATTATACCACCATGTTCAAACAGATTAATTGAGGTAGCACGTTCTGGCTATGCCACGTTGTACGAAGTGCATGTCTTTACTATTTAATAAACATTCCCTCGAATATTTTGAAACTAAGTTGACCTGGTGAATGTTGCTGCCATTTGCAGCAACACCACCCAGTCAATTTAGTTTCAAAATATTTAGCAGCTAAGCTTTATAGTGTTCTGGAAATTGAGATCCAGAGCGTGCAGAGATCGATTGATCTCAACACGGGTAACGTGTGGGTGGAACCTAACTACTGATAGGCGGGGTATAGTTAAAACTGGAAATGTCCATTACCGTAGAAAATAAATGGCGATAACCGATCTGTCAATCATTTGTCTGATAGCTGACGTCATAATCAAATTTTAGATACTGATTTTCCATAATTTAATTTTTAAAGTGATACAGATAAGCAACAGCTCCCGGATAGAGTAGTTTCAAAATATTCAAACAAAATATTCATTAAATTTTAAATTCATAAAAAGTACAATTCGTACATGTTCGTGAAGAGCACTTCGGTTATTTGTGCCGGAGCTACATCAGGTAGTTCCGTAAAATTTCAACCCTATTCCAGATGTTCTCCTTCTCCTACTCCATTTTCTGAGCCACCATTCAAACCTTGAAGTTTGGATGATGAGCGGGGCACTGACAGATGCTAAGTGTTATCATGATCACAACATCGTAAAGAAACTACACCCGTCTGATGCATAATACACTTGGTTTCCATGCACTCACAGGTTGTGACACCGTCTCGTCATTTGCTGGCTTTGGGAAAAAGACCCGTTGAAAATGTTTTCTAGAAAATCCATGGCTATTTCAAGGAGTTGGGTGGGATCATCCTCTGGCTCAAGTATCTGAGTAAGTGTGCCTCTCTATAGAGCACCAGATATTTATGGTGGTACAGATACGGCGAGGATGGATATGTTTGACAAGGGTAAGAATACCTTCGAGATGCTGCCTCCAACAAGTGACGATTCACTTGACATAAATCTTCTGCACGTGAATTGCCAAGCCAAGGTGTTGTTGCATGTTCCTGATGCGCTCATGGAAACCTGAAGAAACGGGTGGGTGGATAAAAACAGATCATGGTCTAAAGATCAAATGGACACTACTGCCGTCTGTGCCAAGTATGTACATTGAACTGGTGCCGTGCAGCTGTAAGACACATTATAGAACGATAGCATGCAGGCGCAAGAAAACAAAACAGATCTGTACATAAGCTTGTGGACGTGGAGCACGTGGATGCCTGAGTGCAACAAATTTGTACTCAACTTTTCTGAAGGGGTATACGCATGGGCCATTGGAATCCCATGTGTCCACTGGAGAATACAAATCATCGCACAGGTCAAGAATTTTGAAAAGAAAATATTGTGTAGAGTATTAAAAAGTCATAGTTAACATCATAATTTCACAGATATTAAAAGGGCTTCTTGTATCAATGATTTTCGGGGGAAACCTCAAATTCGACCTTTACTGGACATTTTAACCTTCATTTCTCCCTTCAAGGTCAACATCTAGAGTGGTACCCGCCAACACCAGAGAGCCTGGTGTGGTGTGATATTATCTAGCATGGGTACCGACTTGTAACAAAAAATGACATTACAAATTTATTGTTGGGTGTTGGCCGGCTGACTATAAGTGAATGTGACAGGATATGAATGATATGGAATCTATAAACCACAATCGCGTGGTGCAATACATAATTGGAGATGAGATTAGCAGCCATTTAAATTCTTCAAACTGAATTTAACATGTCACGTGCTTTTGAAACTATTCGCAGAACAATAGGGGTATGCATTCCTAGCTATTCCCCGCCCACATTGGTTATGTACTGCACACTTTTCTGGCGCTTGGGAGTTGTTCTACATACCGTGACGTATTGAACACTGAATGTCCAGAATCCCAATTCTCAGGTAACTATACAGGTAAGCCGTTACAGATTTTGAAACTAATTTGACAGGGTGTTGTTTCTGTCAATTTAGCTTACGAATATTCACGACAATGTTTATGAAATAGTAAATCCATCAACGACATACAATACAATTCGTACAGTTGCTGGACTTTTCAATGTTCATACGAAACTAGATAAGTCATTCAGTATGCACTCTCTTTGCGACGTCAGTCATAACCAACAATGACGGCGGAATTTAAGTACGCTTGCGGAAGATTTCACGCCTAACTTGGTCAGAAAGATATAACAAAGAGATGTTCATAGAATCCTTATTTTACTAGTCTAATTCTATTTTGTTTGTAATGTAACACACATGCTCGGAAAGGCAATTTTATTTAGCTATCAATTGATGCAGATTTTACTAATCTACATAAGTTGGAAGTTGCTTCCTTTTTTGTTTTATATGTAGTTGATATTCACTCCCATAGAAATATATGGGGAATACACAAATATTCTAGGAAATGTGAGCATCTGTCTACTTTGAACAGGAATTTATAACCTTTAATTAAAGCTCTAAAATGAATTACACTGTGTTAGTAACTATGGAGATACAAGATTACGAATCTGTAAAGATTACATTTTTGTAATAATTCTTTGTAACTTTTGTATTTGAATGTTTGAAATCACATTCAAATCAAAAATATTTGTTGAAAACACTTAAGATGGCTGTAATGACATCAGCCTTGGATAGGATTAGCTATGGGCTATTGGAAGAAGCAGATTATATTTTGGGGCCATCCGACCATCTTTCCATCCATCTTGTTGACGATATGTGTAAATTCTGGGTGTTTGTTTGATAATTCAGATTCTATCCGGAGCTAAATTATGGGATACATAGAAAGATTTTCACATTATTACAAGAAAATTTGATAATAGAATCGTGCAATATCTAGTGAGTTCTAGATGGTATTATGTTCGAAAGCCTGGTTATAAACCGAGTACAGAGATTCTGATACAGAATATATAGTAAATTGTTACCATTTCAAAACAGTAAGTTGTGACTAAATTGCATGTTTCGAAATTACTCCATTGTAGAAATTGTTAAAATTCTTTACTTTATTAGCGCATTCATATATATCTAGCTAAACATATGGGTGAAATTCTGGAGCCGAACCTATTACAAGCGATATACCAGGACATACTGACATCTATCCGATTGTGCTAATGTGAACACACTATCAATGGGGACATATTGCGAATAATTAATCCCATGGACATACTTGGGAATTATGGTATTATTTAATATTAGAATCGTGCAATATTTCGTACATCACTAGTACATAATAATAGATATTGAGTTCTGTATGTCTAGATGTTCGAACAGTGGTTACAAACAGAGTACATAGATATCAGTACGTAAATTACTAGCATCTGACAACCTTTGGTCGTTACTAAGTTGTGTATTATAAAATTGTTTTATGGTGGAATTTAAAAAAAATCATTATTTTATTAACTTATTCTTATATCTATCTGACATTTTGGGGGACGAACGTATTACAGACAGTAGGCTACCGAAAACCGTGGATCTACCAAAACTTGTGCACATTTTTGCCATGGAATTGTGTATTATGAAATTACTTCATGGTACACATTTTTAAGCTTGATACTGTATTAGCATATTCATATACCGATCTGACCATATGTATGAATTTAGAAACGAATAGGGGCCTAACCTATTGCAGACAGTATGGTACAGAAAATCACTGATCTGTCAAAATTTAAGCCACTTTTTGGTATGGAATTGTGGACTGTGGCACTATTTCATTGTAGAATTTGATTTAATTATGAACATAGCTAGCAATGATATGATATCATATTGTTTACAGCTGAGAGGAAATTTTGGCTGAATTATACTGTTTAGTTAGATTGCTTTTTAAACAGATGGGTCACAGCAATTCCGAAAAGTAAAGATATGGGTCGTATTATATACAGTCATAATTTTTCATAGTTTATGTAGTGCAAGTTAGGGTAAGTTTTAGTCTGTTCAAACGAAGAGACTGGTGTTGTTCAACCCACTGCCTAATAGTGATAATATATAGCCGTAGCATTGTATGTGATATAATATAGACTGATGTGATTCCACACATAATTGACTTGTAATAGAATACTATTGGTACAATATATACCATGGTGGCTTTCCGCACATCTATTTGTAATGCAATATATACATATATTAATATGTTGGACACAGCACAGATCGGTGTGATTTCACACACAATCTATTATGTATGATTACTGTATTCTGTGGCTGTGGTAGCAGAAACATCATACATCTGCAATCAGTTCTCCGCTTCTACCCAATGTGTCTTATCCTCAGCCGAAGTCCTTGGCTTCCTCAAGTCCATTTTTGACTTGGGTGTACCGAGTCCTGCTTTCTTGAGGTCACCTCGTAGCATGCTTAGCAGATGTATGCAGTGGCGTCATCTCTTGGCTTTGTATTTGCTGGCTCCGAGTAGGGCGAATTCGAAGGCCCTCTGTGCACGTGTCTCCTTTGGCATCCTAAGCACATGGCCAAACATGGACCATCTTTGCTGGGTGACTTTTACAGACAGCGGTGACATGTTCCACATCTTGCATAGTGCATCTGTGGAAATTATACTGTCTGGCCATCGGTGTCCAGTGTTGGTGCATAGGTGTTTGCGGTGGCAGGCATCGAATTTGTCTCGAGCTGCCTTCAGAGCTTTTAGATTAAATTGTGTACTACGAAATACTTCATTAACGTATTCATATACATATGTAAACATATGGCTGTCATTTTGGGGTCGAAGCTATTACATGCAATATGCCAGGACATATAAACAGCCATCGGAATGTGGTGAATGTGATGAATGTGAACCAACTATCTTACAATCGTGGCATATGTCGATTATATAACTACATACTATGAAATTACTTGGTGGTAGAATCATGCAATATTCCATACAACACTATAAAGAGTTCTATATGTAAATATGTTTGAAAGCAGAGTGAAAACAGATTATGCAGATATTGGTACTTAAAATAGTAAATTATTGGCATCTGATAACTGTTGGATGCAACTAAATTACGTATTGCGAGATTACTTTATGGTAGACTATTTTTAGACTCGACATTTTAAAAGTGCATTTATATACCTATCTAAACACATCAGTGGAATTCTGGGACACAATCTATTGCAGACAGTAGCATACTGAATACCGTGGATCTGACAAATTACTTCGCTGTAGAATTTCTTTTGAATTGGCAATATCATGTGTCTGATATACTGCGGCCGTATATATTACAGACAGTAGAGCGCTGAAAAAGCATGAATCAGATACAATTTTCACAAGTTTTCAGTATGGATTTGCATACTATGAAATTACTTCATCTAGAAATCTTTTTATATAGCTAGCATAATCAAACTCAAGTCTATGTTGATGAAAATCTGGGCCCGAGCATAACCTACAGACAATAGGGCAGTGAAGAATCTGAATTGGCTAAAATTTTAGCTAATTTTCAGTATGAAATTGTGTACAACGAATTAGATTACTTCATGGAAAACATTTTTAACTCAATACTTAATTAGCATATTCAAATACATATCTAACCATATGGGTGGCATTTTTGGACTGAACACATTACTAACTTAGTACATTCATACCCTTTCTGTTGATTTCTGTATCTAAACCACCTGCTACAATGTTATTGACGGCCGTTTTGACTGGAATTTCAGAACATCAGTTATCTATCCATAGTGCTAAATAATTGCATGCATAGCTCTTTTCCCAGTGAAGGATTAAGGAGAATAAATTACTAATGAAAATCCCACGTACATTATTTTTAGCGAATAATGTCTACTTTTTCATGCTCTACAATATTATTATACATGTTTTACTATGAAAATTTACCACACATATCGTGACTAGTAAAATGTGTCCATGATATTAAAATCATTGCCCCGACGCTCTACAAGACATAACAATGGAAATGTATTGACTATCTATGCTATAATACATAGGGAAAAATGAAACAGACACAGTACATGGTATTGTCGTCATAATATATTAAACCTTTACTGTCTAAATTTGGTGAAGAATGTTAAAATATTTAGACATTGAATGTCCATTTGCAGGCCAAGAGAAGGCTTTTTTTTTTTAGATTTGCCACTGGAATCTGGAATGACTGTTTCGAGAGTCATTCCAGTGGTAAATTATCAAAAACTTCCCTTCCTGGCATGCAACTTGACATTGCTCACAATCCCTTGCGCAAAATGGCAGCGCCTATAGGCAATGGACCTTTCCAGTTTTAGCTATGCCCGCCCACCTCTAGCTAAGCTCCACCCACACTTCGCAGTGTTGGGATCGATCGATCCATGGATGCCATAACTATCAATTTCCTGAAATCTATACAGATAACCAGTTGAATATTTTGAAACTAATTTAACTGGGTGCTGTTGCTGCCTATGGCAGCAAAAGCGCCCAGTAAAATTAGTTTCGAAATATTCAACAGAATGTGTTTTAAATAGTAGACATGCAATTCTTACAACAACGCTTAGTCCATCTTTTCCAAGTTTATCAATCGATTATATAATGTCATATGACGTCATAACCAACTAAGTGACATGTAAGCTGACATCATAACCAGTGCGTCATAAATGCTTGTATTTGGCCAGTCTTTAACTCTTAAAGGTCCAACATGTTGTAAGAATTGTATGTTTTTGCTATTTAATAAACCTGCTGTTTAATATTTAGAAACTAATTTGACTGGTTGCTGTTGCTGCCGTAAGCAGCAACAGCATCAACTCAACTTAGTTTTAAAATATTTGTCAGCTTACCTACAATATTTGACCGCTCTTGCTAAAATATGTGCTCACTTATTACCAGTGATTCGAACGCGTAGGCTCCGTTTTACAGCTCATAAAAAAGTTAATATACCCACAAAACAAAAACTGAAATTCTGTCTTGTTTTGCAAACATGTTATTTTATTTTTTAGATGTTCTATATCATCACTTCGGCGGTTTTACAGTACAGCTCATACATGTATATAATTTACTATATTTACAAAGAAAAAGATCAATTCTACCTTGTTTTGAAAACGTGTTAATTTATTGTTGAGGTCTTCTATACCAAACGGTGTCAGGTTTCAAGGAAACCGAGATATTGAAAAACTCGTTTTAACCATTATCTTGCTGGTTTCAAAGGCCTATTTGTTTCACGGCCAGTACAAGAAAGATTTGTGTAGATTATGTTAGCAATAATGGTGAAAGTTGTCTAAATGTGAGCAGGAACAGCTTACGGCAGCAGTTTCCAAATGAATAGAAGTTATCATATATATAGATGTACAGAAATATGTGGAATGTCAGCAATGTATGAGTTAGGTGTTAACACATTTCTGTAATTCCTAACGTCCTTCCTTATTACCTTATTTCTCCAATTTCTTTTTTTACCATAGTTTTGTAGTTCCGTATTTTGCATGCTATTTAAGCAGAATTTCTATTCCAATTACCAATAAAAGATTTACTTACTTTTGAAGGCTATATACCCAGCTAATCGTCTGCGTCAGATGGCAGTCAGTCAGTCCGCCAGCCCCCATAGTGAGCGTATGCGAATGAGCGATCTAGCCAATATTTATCCTAAATCTATGGTTACAATCTAAAAATAAAAACGCGCGAAATCTCTCTCTCTCTCTCTCTCTCTCTCTCTCTCTCCTCTCTCTCTCTCTCTCTCTCTCTCTCTCTCTCTCTCTCTCTAGTTAGCGGTTGGCGACCACACTCCCTTGCGCAAAATGGCCGCGCCTATGGGCAATTCTAGACACAAGCACATATATGCGTGACCGCTCGAGCGGCCACGCAATCAACAAATGACGCACGAACAAACGAACGGACGGACGGACAACGAACGGGCGCATAGATGGAAAGGAAGACCGGCAGACGAATGGATTGCTAGAAGCTAAGTCATGTTGACGTAATTTCATAGTTTAAAGTCAGTCTTAAAGAATGTGTTGATAAAACAAAACCATTTATCAATGAGTTTTGACCTTGGGAAGATCAATTCCTAATTTTAACTGTATCCAAAGGGCGCATTATGAAACATCAAAGAGCCTCCATTAAAGACAGTATGTGGCTTAATAAAAAAGTACATTTTGCAGTGTATGTTGTGGTGGCCACACGATCGCGGATATTTAAAGATGCGTGGTCTTATGACCACCTATCTTACAGAGCGACCACCGCATGCACCTCTAAAACTGGTGTAAGTTAGACAGTTTCTACTATATGTGTACACAAGGAGCCTGCTATCTGCTATTATTAAGAAGTGGTGAGGTCGTGAATAGGGTCACCCTTATTGCCCTCGCATTTGAACTCACCAATGGTCATGTAATATAAGTTAGCTAATATAGAAAATGTCTTCCTGAGTCAGAACACGGATGCTTCTTAGTAGGTATGCTTGAATGGAAAAGAAAAGAACTAATCCTTTAACCCGCAAATGTCGTACTTTACATTATTTACGATGTCGGAATTAAGATGCTGAATATTTTGATTTTTATTTGATTTAAAGGTGTCGATTACATTGAAAAGCAAGAACGTATAGTAGAATTTAATTTAAAATGTTTCGCTTTGTTACTCCGATATGAGATATTGGGATCTCAATGTTGAAAATGGGTAGACGTGTATTGCACTTGCTCAGATTATACTCCTATTAAGCGTAAAACAGGGTTGCGACTGCATAGCTAGCACTGGCGACACAAGAACTCTCCACAAACTGGAAAAGTGTGAAAATAATGTATGTCGTTACGGTACACTGGGCAGAGCTTGTATAGTTCCTTGTTGGGAATGCATCATCAACACCATCATCATGTAGGCCTAATGTTGTAACATAACGTATCCGTTATCAATCATCATCATCATCATCATCATCATCATCATCAATCAGCATCATATAACTGTGTAATGTAACCCGTAGCGCGAGACTCACGTGCTGGCACGCTATAGCTAGGCCTTTTTAGGTTTTTTTTAGGTCAGCCCAGCTTTAAGGTAAATTATATTGGAAATTTTAATTGCGTGTATAATCCCTTCCAACCTGATCAGTCTACTTCATTCTGCATGCCGGTGATTCAGTGGTTATACATACAAATTAATAACATATGTATATTTAAATACGAAGCTGACTGAAAGTTGCTATTTTCTTAGGCATCGTTGGCTTTCAGTCAATTCTAAATTCTCAGCAAACTAAGTCGCAACAGCTTCCCTACAAATTAGTTTCAAAATAATCAACGTACTGTTTCTTACATCGTATAAAAGTATATACAGTTCTTTAAATGCTAAAATTTGTAAGGGTAAACTTTTCTTATTCTATTTTAAAACTGTTCATGTACCTTTATATGATGTAAGAGTTATTATGCTGACTATTTCAAATTATTTTGACTGGAAGCTGTTTCTCCGCAACAGTTTCCTGTCAAATTTCTGTCAACTTAGTTTTAAAATATTCAACGGGTTTCTAGCGTTTATTTTGAGATTTAGATTTCAGAGTAGGCTCCCGCCTACATGATTTCGGAAAAGACGCTATACAACTATACATGATAGGAAATGCCAAATCGACAGAGCTCAGATGAGAAAACGATGTTTTAGCGCGCTAAGCTAACAATGTACGCTTTATTTCTTTGGGTAGAACTGATAGACACCGCATAGCAGTCGCTGTAGACCGTATGGACGGAAACAAATGGTGCCGCTAAATGTGTGAAGATTCGCGTGTCAGTGTTGTTCGGGGTCAACTGGTTAGCTACGGGTAAAATGGCAGCGCCATTTAGGCCTCTCAGCGAGACGGCGAAAATAGGAACTAGAGGAAGACACCTCGTATGACAAATGTGCCTTCCCATTGTTGGGAATGCGCCAGGTTACGTATTGGACCTTTCCAGTTTTAGCTATGCCCAGCCAATATTTACCTAATGTCCACCCACACATCGCCCTGTTCGGATCGATCGATCCCTGCATTGCCTGGCTATGAGTTTCCAGAAAACTATGCAGGTAAGTTGGGGAATATGTTGACACTCATTTGACTGGGTATAGGCTGCAACACCACCCAGTCAAATTAGTTTCAAAATGGTCAAAAGTGTACCTGTATAGTTCTCTGGAAATAGATAGTCAGGGAGTTCAGAGATGGTTGGGGTATGGCTATAATTTGATTCTTCTAACCCAAATGTTGAATATTTTATAATGCAAAGATACTTGAAAACATCAGACAGCTACTAATAGATATAGTAAGCGTGGTAATACAACTATGGTCTACCCTATTTATTCTTATAATTTGCTTGTGTATCTGCGCCTGGACGTGAGCGCATGCGAGCGTGAGGGCGGGTGTTCACACGTGCGTGTGCGCCTATGCGTGTGTGTGTGTGTGTGTGTGTGTGTGTGTGTGTGTGTGTGTGTGTGTAACTGGCCTAACATATGTACGGGCATGTGCAGATATACGTGTACGTAGGCCTGTGTCTGCAACTTCTAACACAGGAAGACAGTTACTGAAATAATTGTGAATATGCGATGTCTGTTCTTTGCCAGCTGTAATATCCAGAGGTAACGATTGGCCGTGGTGTTAGCGTGGCCGACTTGTAATCAGCCGGGCGGGTTTCAAATCGCGCGATATCGTCTGATAGTGCCATTGGACATCTCTGGTGCAGATCCTAGAGAATGTATAGGTGTAGTCACTGTTATCATACATCTACTACGGGGGCACTATGGGTATGGCAAAGCCGATTTCCTGAAAACTATTGGATTGATATACAATCACGTCTATATAGAAGTGTACCAAGTTTCAAGTCGATCCCAACAAAAATGTTATATTGTCAGTCTTTGAGTGTGCGTTTCTTCGTTCGTTGGTCCGTTCGTTCAGTCATTCGTTCGTTCCTTCGTTCATGTGATCGTTTGATTATTTTGTGTTTGTTTGTTTTTCCCCATTTGTCTGATTATCCGCGCGTTATCTTCATAGTCAAAGAAGTACAGAAGCACCAAATTTGGCATATCTATTAATATTGGAGCTGGCTAAGCAATACCTACGTTTTTGGTCAAACGGTAAAATATCAAAGTACCGAGGTTACTTCTGTTATGTATCCAGGAATACAGTTATAGCCATAAATATGGGAGGCAAGGAGATAGTTTCACCAAATTTGGCACATCCCTTTATATCAAGGTGTGCTAGAGGTTCTATGAAATGCAGGTCAACGCATCACATATTTAGGTCACGGGGTCGCAAAGAACAAACCATTATACACATTCTTTGGCCATAACCCTGGAATGCAAGAAGGTAGAATCACATGATTTGGTCCATGCCTTCATATTACTACTGCGTATGGTTGTCTTGAGAGTGAGGTCAACAGTGTACCCATCAGAGGCACGGAACTCTAAGTGCTTTATCAAAACAGCATCCAAAGCCGAGAGTCACTGTCAGATTTGCCTTGGGTGCATTCTAGTGTTTGTACAGCATGGCCAGTATGCAGAGATGCGACAGGTTCGCTTTGTCAACATTAAAGGACGAGGGCGTACCCTTAACAATAAAACTAGACACAAATGGTGGATGAACCCATGCAATAAATGTGGTAATTACCTAATTATCAGGCTTAGGGCATATAATTGCATTATGTATACAGGTTAAGTTTACTCCTGGTAACAGCTAACTGAGGTGTATGTGTTCATACGCATTCGTCTTGTTAAGGCATATATGGATGGAACAGATCAGTCGCGCAAGTACGGTCTATGTAGGCCGACCCACAATCAAACTGTATAATGAATGGCGTACCTAGTTCCATCATGAACATTTAAACGGCCATCATATGAGGAATTTTATGTCTTTGATGCATTTACTGCTTAATGATAAGGACACTTAGCTGCCTCTTCATGAAGTGGAGTTTGTTTGTATGATTACTGTATTCTTCGGCTATATGAGTAGACCCATCCTACAGCCGCAATCAGTCCTTCTCCGCTTTTGACCACACTATCTTGTCCTCAGCCAACATCTTTAGAGTCCTCATGCTTATTCTTGATTTGTGTGTAACGAGTCCTGCATGTATTAGGTTACCTCGTAGCATGCTTAACAGATGTATGTAATGCCTTCCTCATCCGTCACTATATTTACTGGCTCCCAGTATTGCAAATTCCAAGGCTCTCTGTGCAGGTATGTATTCTGGCAATCTTAGCACATGGCCACACATTGGCGACTTTTACGGACAGCGATGACACATCTTGTATAGTGCATCTTTGGAAATTATGCTGTCTGGTCATCGGTGTCCACTAATGGTGCGTAGGTATTTGCGGTGGCAGGCATCACGTTTGCCTAGAGTTGGCCTTGGAGCTTCCAGGATATTACAGTTATACAGCATCAAGGATACGCATGTTGCGTTGTATAAACATAGTCTGTTTGTCAAGGGCATCATTGATCTACCATTTCAAAGCTTTAAGAAGGACCGGATAACTGCGTTCTCCTTAACACAGCGTGCAGCAATTTCAGCAGCACTACATAACAGTGAACCTAGGATTTTACCTTTGCTCCATGATTTGCCAGCGCGAAATCGTCATTAATTCCTTAATTTAATGTTTTTGGGGAATAGAGAATCTCCAGTTTTTGGGTTGCTAACAGCTATTGGGAGAAGTTCGTCAAGGAGTCTCTTTTCCTCGTTTATGAAGTAAATGCTGTCGGCGTATTACATCTCCAGCAGCATACTCAGTAAAGACATGGGTTGGGTGTGTGTAGATCTTGTGGAATTACCCCTCACAGATCCCAATGCAGCAGCAATGGAACAGGTGAAAAGAACAAGGGATAGACCATCTCCCTGTGGGGAGCCGATTGATGACTCAAACTCTATAGACTTCACTGACTCGTACTCTCAGCTTAGTGCCTACAAGTAGTACTCTCACTAGTTGAACCTCATCTGCATTGCAACTTGCTTGACATAGTACATCTAGGATCTGTGAGCGTGTAATTGTGTCAAAACCTGTGACATGTTAATGCCGGTTTTGGGGAAATCTCAGTATTTAGCCATGATTACCGACACAAGCATGTGTTGTGCCCATGCAATGTCTGCGCAACTGACGCTACATTTCAAATCCAGTTTGACATGATCCGGTGATCGATCTTGCTTCGTATGTGGCATAGATTAACATTGTATATGATTTTCCATATGCGATTGGGAAGCACAATCGGCCGCAGATTCGCTGGGTTGGGGGCAGTTGGCGTCTTGAGTAGATAGATAGATAGATAGTAGATAGTTCATTTACACCCAAGTCACAGGGTGAGATATGGGGACAAGTGAATTTACATATGTATATAGTATAGTGGTCAAACGGTTACAGCAATTATTATTATTATTATTATTATTATTATTATTATTATTATTATTATTATTATTATTGTTATTATTATTGCATACAACAATTATGTTCATCTTTGTCTAACTATCAAAGCTTTTGTTAGTAGTCTAAATGTATCGTTAACCACCACATATTTCGGCATTAGGGGCGGTCCTAGTATTGAAAGAAGTTGCTGCTGCTGCCATCGCTGTCGTCGCCTCTGCCGCTGCTGCCATCGCTGCTGTCACTGCCACTCCACAGCAGCATCAACCACAATAATAGCAGCAACCGCAGCAACAGCAGCAACAGCAGCAACAGCAGCAGCAGATACAATATAGTCATTTATCAATAAATGATAGTAACAGCATCAATACACTGTACTATGCTGCCGCTGTTGTTGTCATTGTCGTTGTCGTTTTTATTATTGTTGTTGTCATTGTCGTCGTCGTCAGCGTCGTCGTCGTCGTCAGCCTCGTCGTCGTCGTCGTCGTCGTCGTAGTTGTCGTCGTCGTCGTTCTCGTCTTAAGCGTTTCTAAAGTATTCTCCATGTAGCTGTTAATTCGTTGGCGTTCTCCTGGCAGGGAAAGGTGTAGTAACTTAATTAACTGATATACAGGTTTTTTGTGTGTGTCCGGAGTAGCTGATAAAATGTATGATAGTTTGGCCTGCTGTACCACTATCTAAGCAAACGTCTTTGTTTTTTTAATACTCGCAAATGAATATGTAGCGATACTCGTCGCTGATATCATGTTGTGTATACAGGGTACACCCCATTTCTTCTGGCATTTAGCCACCCATGCCGTGCCGTTAGCGGATATGATTACACCCGCGTATGAATAATCATCACATGTTTCCAGATTATTTCCATTGATGTTGAATTTCAGATTGGTATAGTATCGTCGAGTGCCTCCTGAGACCACATCTTTAGTTCCATCTATATTAATTTTTATCATATAAACAGGCCTTCTAGCCCGTTCCATATGTTTCGATATGAGCACACATGCCATATTCAACGGAGTATTTTCTTTGGCTGTTGGGTGAGCAGCCCATTTAAATCGACCAATTAAAACATCGAGTAATGTGAGCGTGACGCATAGGGATTACTATGCGGTACTGTTTTACTACGATTTGTTTACTACGATTTGTCATTCATGAAACGTCATCGCAAAATGTCATCGTTTGACAGTTTATCAGTCGGCAGCGAAGTAACTATTGATGGCTGTGGCTGTGCGATAGGCTTAGAAGAAAACTGTAGTTTACGGCTGACATCGCCAGATTTTGTGTTTGTCACTATATTTTGATGCGCATTCAGTATCTATTATCAGGTAGTGGTGCGTCACAGCGGCGGTACCGATTTCACGAAAATCAACAGTGAGAAATCAGATAAAAGTCACATCAGCAACTATTGGCAAATATTTCAAAATTACAGTTTATATGATAAATAAAATCTGGAACGAGGTCACTTTTCATATCACTATATAATTTTCATCTCGGCCCACAATAGTGATATGAAAAGTGACCTCGTTCCAGATTCTCTATTTATCTTCCACATATCAGAATATGCTCAAAATGTAGTCAACTGTCTTTGAAATGTTGTCTGGTTTTCACTCATTAGTATCGCGTCATCAGCGTATAGGAGTAATAGTAAATTTAGAAATATGTCGGGGTCGTCATGCGGGGTTTGAAGTTCAACGTACTTACATATATTGTTTTTAAGATATTTTTCTAGATCGTTGATAGAAAATAATATCGGTGACAGACTATCACCTTGTCTTACACCACAATTACACGTAAACAGTCCTGAAAGTGCTCCATTTACCGTAAACATAGATTTGATGTTTTGGTACATGTTGTATATTACTCTGAATACCTTACCTTCTATCATTTACAGTAAATATATATTATAATCCTTGTCTCCACACATGGTCACACACGTTCTCTATGTCAAAAAACGCACAGCATAATTGTTTCCTTTTTCTTTTTGAATATTTCGACTAGTGATATTATGTTGTGGAATAATGTGGGGGGAAACCGGTCTGATTTACTAATATAATTTCGCTTTCTTCCAGATACTTATTATCCTGCTAGATAGTATACTCGTGAAGGTTTTGCCATGGCAACTCAGCAATGTTAACGGTGCATAGTGGTTAGGATCTTTGGGATCACCTTTGTTCTTATAGACTGGAATGATATGGCACCCTCTACCACCAAATTCATGGAGTCGCTATGGTCTCATCCGTGTCACCAGTGATCGCGAACCTTTAAATGGAATCATTCGAGCAACAAGCCCTCAGCAAAGCTACAGACCGCACACACACACACACACACACACACACACACACACACACACACACACACACACACACACACACACACACTCACACACACACACACACACACACCCGCCTCCCGAATTTCTGGTACCGGTATGTGGATGACACATTCACATTCCTCCACCATTAGAGCATCCAACCTTTCAGGTCTCACCGCAACAGTATCGACTAATGTATCCAATGAATCTTTCCGGTTTTAGCTATGCCTCCCCCATCTCTATCTAAACTCCACCCACACCTCGCTCGCTCCACCTAAGGCGGCAACAGCCCCCAGTCAAATTAGTTTCAGACTATTCAACAAGATGTTTATTAAATAGCAAAGAATTGCAAAGATATACAATTCATACAACGTGTCGGACTATTTGAGATGTAATGACGGTCTATATGGAACCCTTTGTGACGTAATGATTGTGACCTCATCATACACACGTCGTGATGAGTATGGCGTCATATGAGTTCAGATGATGGATGAATACTCTGGAAAGCTTAATTAAGCAGCGAAGTCGAAGAAGATGGTCAGATTGCATTCCTCAATATCTTGGTACATGTCAGTGATTCTGGAAATGCAAAACTTACAGTGTACAGAAAACCAACACACGCAGATAAATATCTAAACTCTAACCCGCATTTGGAACACAAGAGGTCAGTCGTCAGAACTCTATTTCACCGCGCAGACTCCATCATCCCAGAAACATCTGACACTAAAAAGAAGCATATCATCACATACAACACTCATTCTTAAGCAACTGTTCCACTTCGTGGATGAGAAAACCACCTCCCCAACCTCTTAAGAAACAATTAGATGCCGAAAAACTTCCACTAGTCGGACTTTCATACATCCAAAGCCTATCAGAACAGCTTGGCAGACTCTTCATACAACGCCACGTCAAAACTTATCACACACCTGTCAACACCTTAAGATCGCAACTAGTAAGACCCAAAGATATATTGACGATGAATGCTCTGGAGTTATCTAGAAGATTGAAAACGAAGGGGCATATATATAGGTGAAACATCAAGGCCTCACAGCACCAGAGTTAAAGAATATCTTAAAATCAACCCCAACCGAGCTGTGGCAGAACACAAAGGAACCACTGGCCCATCAACATCTAGACCAACTTGATTGAACGGAAAGTTAAAGAGGCCATCGAAATCTACAAATATCAACCAAGCATGGACCGGGACGAGGCCTACCGTATACCAGCAGTCCACCAGTCCTTGCTGTCAGGTGACTCCACAAAAACTAAACATGGTCACGTTGCCGGCAACCGTTAGTTAGTGATGGTCACGAAAACTACACTCACACAATTTCTACATCCCGGAGAGGTAATTAACATTTCTGTATTATGAATCATCCTGGGATCGGATTCAACATTTTCGAAAATATCTTTAAACCTAGTCTAAATGGGAACTGCTGCTGCCACAACACGCGTGTAGCATGTAAAACACAAATAAACCATGCTGCTGAATAGTGTTATAACCCATGAATCAGTCAATATATTTCCAAATGAAAACAATTTTTAACATCTTCTTCTTCTTCTTGTCGTTCGCTGATCATACCGCCAGTCCTGTAAGTGACTATCGACATGATCATAAGCGTTAAGTGCGTGGATCCATGGTTTATTAGAGTGCGCTGTGTGGCCTGGAACCTCCGTCTTCAGCACTCGAGTTTTCTGTCAGGGTTACCTCACCCTTACCTTCTTTAGTCGCCTCTTACGACACGCAGAGGATACGGAAGGTGTATTCTAAGCCCCACCTACAGGGCAGATTTTAACATGATTTTAGACAATTGTCTTAAACAGCAATGTCTTCCAATACAATGTTCACATTGTTCAACAATATATATTTTATTCAAGTTTGTGCTTGAAATATGTTAAATTATTTCTGTAGGTCTATAGGACTAGTCTGGTCAAAGCCCACATCCCTCTCTCACCAGGGATCCCATCACCATTACGGGCGAAATTTGACCCTAGCTGTCTCACGATCTTAGCGATCCTAATGGCAGGTCAGTGAATATCAGAATATAAGAATATAAGAATATCAGAAACTTTGCACAGGGCCCCCTGAGTCCTGAGTTCGGCCCTGGATAAGATCGCTCTGCTGCATGTGCCTCTCTTTTCAGAGATTCCGTGTGCAATTGATGAATCCAGTTTCTCAGTTAATCAAATGGCGTTATGATCAACACCGTCCCAGGTAGGCTGGCATCATAATCAGTTACGTCATGAATGACGTGATATAGCCCGTCGCAAAGGCTTAATAGGCCGACAAGTTGTACACATTGTATATCTTTGCTATTTAATAAACATTCTGTTGAATATTTTGAAACAAATTTAACCAATTCCAACCAGTCAAATTAGATTCAGATTATTCAACAGCTGAATATTTTGAAACAAATTTGACTGGCGCCGTTTCTGCCATAACAACAATGCCCATCTAAATTAGTTTCAAAATACTCAACAGCTTACCTGTATAGTATTTTGGAAATTGAGATTCAGAGAGTGCAGGGATCGGTTTATGCAAACACGAGCAAAGCGCATGTTGAGCTTAGCTAGAGATGGGCGGGGTATAGCTAAAATTAGCGTTCTCTATTGCTAACGTGGACACTATCTTGCGTCCTAGACAAGACATAGCTTTGCGTTAACTTTCTAGCCGAATCTTCTATTCTCCGTTTAGCAGTATGCCTAGTCATATTGCGACAAGAAGACAGCTATAATCAGAAGAAGTAGAGCTGAGATTGCTAACTGAGCAGCGTTTCTGAAGGCGGCTTTCAGGTCTGGCATTACCGTCTTAAACCAGCACACGGAGATGTGACTACTTCAAAGACGTGCACGCAAGTAGAGGTGGGACGAGCTGGAGATGGGTTTTCACACCTTTTTTCTTTTGTTGCTAATTAGGTTTCAATAACGTCATAATTATTGATTTTGACATCTTTGTTTTCCTATGATCACCACCGCCTTTTGAAAAGGTGTGAAAATCCGTCTCCAGCTGTCCGGCATTCTGACTGGATGTTAGATATAGAGGATGTCCATAAGGCAACCAACCCCCATCCCCCTCATTAAATCACGTGACTCATGTCATCCAATTAGGTGAACTTAAAGTTCTCGTCTATTCTTAAAAGATACATATCCTAGCTAAATTTAGGACTATTTGTTCCTTTATGGACACTTTAACTAACTTGGATTGTAGCCACCATGTTAGATATATATATTTGCTGGCGCCATTATTCCAAACTCTATTGTCTTTGTCGGTGAGCAATTGTTCGTATAAAACCATTCTCATAACGCTAATGCTAGTCATTCTTCTGCTGGTGAGCACATAGATGTGCATAGCATAGTTCAATAGTAGTTGTGTATATTTCCTATGGTGCAAGTGACAACAAATATATTTATACTAAGTTTGCTGAAAACTGCTACTGCATATAGCAGCAACAACTTCCTGTCAAATTGTTGTCAATATAATCAGCTAATAATACAATTGTCACTAGATAGAGATTTGATAACAATGTGGCTGACAATCGTTTACGCAACAACTTTCAATCAAATTGTGCTTAAAATAATCAGCAGTGTAGTCAATGGTGCACGACTTGCTGAAGATATTTCGCGCAACTTTATTGATAATCAATTGTAACACGGGCAGCAACAGTGTTGTCAAATTTCTCTCAGAATAATCAGCGGACTTCCTCTTTTGTTTGCAAGCACGTCCATGCACAATTAGCTAGGCCTATAGAGGCCTATTTCAGAGTGAAATATGTTCACAAAGATCAAGCAATCCACTAACACATGCACGATCTCCCCTGACATGCCTACCGTGAATAGAATACTACGCTTGCTTCCTGATTGACAATGAAATGAATCGAATTTTCGAGCATATCTGAGACTGGGTCTCGATTTCGTATATCATATAGGCCTAACTTTGTGTGTATTCCCTGCTGAGTATTTTGAGAAGAATTTGAGTGAAAGTTGTTTCATCAACGGTTTTCAGCCAAATTGTTATCAAATGTTTGCCTAGTGACAATTGTATTATCAGCTGATTATTTTAACAATAATTTGATGGAAAGCTGGTGCTGCTATTGGCAGCAACAGCATTCAGTAAACTTGTTATAGATATATTTGTATTTATTTGCACCATAGGAAATATAAATCTAGTATTGTACTATGCTACGCTTACTATGTGCTTACCTTGAAAGCCTGCAAACTAATGCCTAGCAATAGTGTTACGAGAATGGTTTTATATGAACAATTGCTCAGCAGCGAAGACAATAGAGTCTGAAATAATGGCGCCCCCAAATATCTATCTAAAATGGCGGCTATAATCAAAGTTAGTTAAATTGTCCATAAAGCAACAAATAGCATTAAATGTAGCTAGGATATGTATCTTTTAAGAATAGATGAGAACTTTAAGTGTAATGGACCTTTCCATGTTTAGCTACGCTCCGCCCATCTCTAGTTAAGTTCCACTCACACCTCGCTCGTGTTCGGATTGATTGATCTCTGAACTCCCTGACTATCGATCTCAAGAAAATTACAAAATATTAAATCAAGCGACTCCTGTCATCCAATGAGCTGAGCTTATGAGTAATTAGCATAATGACGTGTGGCAAGTGTTAATCGATAGATCTGTTAAGCCATAATGTTTTGATTTTCTTTAAATGTTTTTTTCAACGTGTATTATACTTATGAATACTGCATATTTTAGGGGTTGTGGCATACATGTTGCACTCGGTAACAATTTGCATGTGCGTGTCATGAAACGTAGTGACGAATTTGTAGTAGACATACACAAGTTTAGTGTTGGTAGTGTTTACCCCAGCCAGTGAGGGGTGTTTATGTATGGAAATACATTTTGAATGTTTGCCGCAATGATTCCAGCATTCAAACTGTGCTTAGGGCTAGGTGTTCCGATGGAGTAGAGCATATTATTTACATATATGAATTAGAGCCTCAATTAAAAGTCACTATCAGCACTAAATATCAGTACGTCAAGCTAGCTTGCTACTTTACTTCACCAGGTCAAACTGAGATGAAACCATCAATCAGCGTGACATTCCCTCGGGACTCATGGCGAATTCTAAAAGAGAACTTGCATGGCATTCTCGGAGCTATACCAAACTCTACACTTGTGTAGTCGTTTTATACACTAAAACAGTGATACTAATCAATTTTAATGTGTCTTGGTCAGCCCATGCACAACTGAAAAACCCCACATTTCTACAGCTGATCATAATATCTAGATAAACTCGCTATGGTTGAAACCATGATATCCAAAGATTCCAGAGATCAGTTATTAAGTATTAGATTAATGCCTGATACATGTCGTTTGGATAATGGGCAGAGACAAATTGGGCTCTGCAGTAACATGCCTTTACTCACCGGCTCTAGAGTAAACTTAAAGTTAATGGTTGATGAAGACACTTATTTTTAAATAATCAGAGCCCTAAGCAGTATAACTCTTAACTCAAAGTTAATATTGGATGGGTTATACATTACTACTATGGTTGAAGAGCTTAAACTAACTACAGTTTTAGATGGCGGCATGGTAAAGACTATGTATTACATATTCTCGAACACCTATATGACTCTATTACTGGGATTAACATCTAAGCAAGCAATCGACGCCCCTCAGTGTCACTGATTCTGATTCTGAAATAGACTGAGACATGCAGAACATCATCGATCATGTAGCCCCAGAGGATCTCGGTGCATCAGATTTGGATATTCAATGGTGGTCTACAGATGTAGAAGACGAAGAAGATGAAGAAGTTAAAGAAGACTAAATGCCATCCCGATTCAAATGTTTGCTGGATACATTGAGTTCTAATGATCTACCAGATTACAAAGACCAGTGTTTTGAGTCGCCTGACTCACCCAGCAATGCTGAAATTTACCCCAACAGGAGGCTACACAGCATACACCTGATATGTTCCATCAACATATAAATGAACAGGAATATCTGAGTTTTGACTCCAAAAACATTCGCCAATCTACCAGAGACAATGCTACTGCTATTTTCGCAAACTTATTGACTTTAGTGATCCGTAGACTAGCAATTAGTGAATGTTACAGTTGTCAACATAACATACCCTCTCAGCACGAACACCATGGGTATCGATTTTATCTTAGGACCTATCGACAATGCAGAATTACATTACTTAAATGCATTTAGAATGTGTAGAAAAACTCGATTTCTTTCATGCATTGTCTACTGATCCCAATTTATATTGGAATGTGTGTGAGGAATAAAACGCCTGTAAGACTGAATGGCTAAATGATGTACTATGTACTGGTTATAAGCTGCACAAATAATATAAATATAACCTAAAATTATTGACATAGTTATAACCCATAATTATTGAAATCATTGTTTTGACTGTCAATTAAATTTCGCTTGTATTACAGCTATTAAAATGATTTCAATATATATAAGACTCAACAGAAACCACATTTCTCTATTCGCTAATGGCCCGCCCCACACCATGCCAAGCCCCATCAGTACCACTCGTCACGCCCTCACCTCCACAACCTTCAACCCTCTCAGAATTATAATTTTGACATAGTTCCTCGAGTTACACATATGTCTGACACAGATGGCTAACACACAGCCCACCCACACACCCGTGCCACTCACCATGGCCACAGACCAGGATTATGAATAGCTATCAGCATACATCTCTGCTGAGCAGTTCATTCAGCTCTTTAATCCACTATGGGTCATTAGCCAGCTGTGCCAGACATTGGTGTAACTCTAGGAGCTACGGCAAAATTGTAATTCTGGAAAAAAGGTGAAAATAGCCTTTGGAATATATTTCAAACCGAATATGGTAAAAAAACAGACTTACACCACATTGTTGACAAACATCTCCAGATGCCTAATGTGTAAAAACAAACACAATTTAGGAGAACTGCGTTTTTATTGCACCATTCCATGGCGAAGTGCTATAAGCCTATAATATAATAATTTATGGGCTAAGCTTTCGATGATTTTATCATTTTATTGTTAAATCGAGCAATGACTCTATAGTTGAAGTCATTTTCATTCCATGAATTCTATGTTACAGATAATATATGCACAACTCTCCGCAATGGGTCGATAATAGGGGTTGTACAGTAATGCCATTATATATTTGTGGGTTACATAATGCCCCATTTTGACCAGTAGTTCAGGCCACAGTGCACACCCGAACGAGTCAAAATATTCAGATTTTCTGTGTTTCAGGAAATATAATGTTATCCAATGAGTGTCTGGATCTGTATTAATGATGAGATACAAGGGTCTTCTGATACCGTCCATAGCGAAAACACCTAGTAACATCGGTCTTAATCCCAAGTGTCCTGAGCAAATATATTGGCAATCTCTAGTAGTTAACATAATAATAATGAAACACCCAAAGTCAAGAGAGGCAACTCCTTGAGACATAAACAGATGGGAGGTAACTCCTCGAGGCATAAAAAATTCGTTCTGAATTGTTTTTCCCATTGTTTGATCTGTTTATTATTTTAAAAGTCAAGTTATAGTTTAAGTTTGGGCTCTCGAACATTATGTAAGTCTTGGCTATTAGAGTCCGGCTTTATACACATTAGAGCTGCATTATAAATCATTCATATAGCCCTATGAATACCAAGTCTGATAAATCGGGGTTCAATTAGTAGTCTGTGGTAATGTTACGATCGCTGTCGGTGCATATAATGTTATTAAATTATGCATAATATATTACGTTCAATGCCGTTTTAAATGTTAGTTCGACCTGTAGGCTTCCTTGCCTTGTAAGGTAGTGAGGGCTGGAGTGTAGTCAAATGCATAAAATGTGTAACCTGCCTTACATTCATCGATGTTAATCCTTATGCATTTGTCATGGAATAACATGTCAGTTACATTAAATAACATCAAGAATGATTCTGTACAATCATAGGCTTTATTACTAACTATACTCAATATAATTCTATGCGGTAGGTCACCGAGAAAAAGATTGCCCCTATTCATGTTGCTAGTCCCTGCGGGTATGAGTGAATGATTTGACTATAAGTCTTTTAATAGGGTATTGAGTGGGGGCCTTTAGTAATGTTGATGCATGGGCATTAATTACCTCTGGAATACGTTTAATCTTATGTAAATTAAACATGGCTTCATGCAAACGTAATTTATAAGTGTCGGCATCGCATTGAATTGGGTTAAAATCTGGCTTACTCGATGTAAAATGTATCTTTAAGGGAACTCCATTGATTAAATATATTTCCTAAGAAAAATGTAGGAATGAATTCTACCGACCATTTCCACAGGCTTAGTTATGGCAACGTTAAGCTTTCTATGCATATAACCTACATTAATAAACGTCTTATTATCCATATGTCCTGTTGTATCCTTAAACCATAATGCAGTCGTTAATTGACTCGATCTATGCTCTGTTGAATAATTAAGGAAGCTTTTTAAATATCTGCAAAAGGTGTATGTGTCGTTGGCACCAGAGAACCAGTTTCCATTTAAAGAGACATCTACTTGAGAAAACGTAAAGCCAACCAATAGGTTATCTGGCGCAACATCGGTGTTCGTTGTTAAAGAAGTTTCCGCACCCACAGCCATTTGTACAAAGCTAGCCTTAACGTAAATGTAACTTTGAGCTAAATCCATGTTTTCGTCACCTGTTCCAGAGATGAAAAACTGCAGACTTCCCCCAGAATTATACAAGCTCGTAATGGGTTGATAGATTTGCCAGTGAGCTTGATCCATCATAATCATTACGGGTTTCATGGTAAACAAATCTAATTCACGTTTAGTGCCATGGCATGTTGCCATCTTATTAGCTATCTAAATATATCATCCTGTTTAGAGTTTCTGATGCTTCTCCCTCTACGTGTACACTTTGAATGACTTCTATGATGGTTAGCAGATCATTGATCCCTCTTAGTGTTTTGCTCATAGCTTGTGAACTAGCTCCTGAAATATTGTTAGGCACAAATGCTAGAGCGTTTGGTATGATAGCCCTACTGACATTCAAAGCCTTATTTTTCACAGATGTTTTAAATTTTTTACCAATTAAAACATCTTCAGCCATGCCTAAACCAGCTGACAATGCACACTTAGCCAAGCTTTTTCATACGCTTTTAGCTACTGGCAAGGCTGCTCTGAACGGCGAGCCTTTAATATTTCCTAACCACTGACCCTTTTGACTCCTAGCGCCTACGAATACGGGTAAATGCCTATTCACATGATTAGCGTAATAAGCACTCAACATAGCTGAATCCGGTTTACAGGCATACTTAGACCTTAGGTCTAAAATGTAAACAAAGTATGCTCAGTGATCGCCAATCTTCAAATGGTATGTTCTCTCCAGTCATATCGCTTATAACCAGTCCTATCACGTCAATGCAATTCTTAGATACGACTCTATATTGAAAGTCAGGAAACGCCCATTGACAAGTATCTTCGCCACCATGGTTGTTAGATAATGACAGCTGAGCTGTAGCATCTCCGACTACATTATGGCTTACGATATCGGAATATACATAAGCCATAGTTAATGTAATCTTATTACTTATATGCATTAATAGAACTCCACCCATGGGGGTTGGGCTGCTAATGATATGGTCGCTATAACCTAAGAATTGCGAACAATAGCTTAATTCTTAATGCTACGAGGTTGATTCCATCTGTGAAATAGTAGGATCTAATTGTATTTTTATAATGCTTGTGGCTATTAATCTGCTTATTCATAAACTCTATTAGTTTTTAACTGTATAGAAGCCCGTATGTATTTATACACGCTGGGTGTAGAGATGTAATTATACAGCTTAATGCTGAGGCACTGACTTTTCTACCACTTTTAAAGTATTAGTCTGCCTAAATTTATTAAACAGTTCCTTGGCTACATTTACAACTTTTTTGCTTCATCCTCTTCTGCTTAGGTTGAACTTAGTTGATAATGGTTCATAAGAATGTAGCAGGATCGTTGAAGGCTTTACTAATGTTAACCATCTTCTCGGATACAATATGGATGACAAGCCTACTTCCCATTCTCCAGAGAATCTTAAAGGAGTTTGAAGATATGTTTTGAATTCTGAAATCGTATTATTCATATAGTAATCCATGCTACTGTTACTCGGTAGCGTAATATAAAACTGCTCCATGTTTAAAGCTATTCTTTCTAAACCAGTGACATCGACAACCTCTCAACTGTGGGTGTGTTTATATTCGGTGCCGGTAATATGTACCCTAAACATCTAGATGGTAAAGCAATTCAAACTCCTTTATCATCATTTTGAAGGCTCAGGTTTATTAAACATGTCACTACTATAATATATATAATTATAACCTGAGCGAGATATCTTATCTCGTCTCTGGGAACTTTTCTGCCACAAAATGACCAACGATGATCAGTATTACAATTTTTTAGAGACAGTTCTACAACCGCCACTATCACCCTAGGATGGGGGGGGGGGTTGTGTGTGGGTGGATGGTAGTGGGCTGGGTTGGGGTTGTAGCTGTAGCTCAGTAATGATTATAAATAAGTTTAAGTTCTCAATAACTTATCCATGAATTGGACGAATTAGGATAACCCCAACATTTGACGTAAGCTTCTTGCTTATCATCCTTCGTATGCCTTTTAAAATGTGGTTTACCTGATACAGTTGCTGGTTATCATCATTTAAATGAATTTTCTGCAACTCTTCTGAATAACATGTGCCAATAATGGGACTTTGATTATAATCGTGGAGGTTACATGCACCCGATCTGTGAGGTAGTTTCGAGCTGATTTTGAATAACTCCTCGCTCCATGTCAGTCTATAACCCTTGGTAAATTGATCTTTTAGCTCTGCCACTCTTACTTCATCGCCTATGCTCAAATCACTCAGCTTTACCGATGTTCTTGGCTTCGCGTTCGAGTACATATTATGCCAAGCTAACACCTCTATACTGTGGTCAACATCTACATGTTTCATTTGTGTACTACTGTGTACAGATCTATTGTAAGACCTTACCAGATTAGGGATTGTGTCGATATATCTATCATTATTTTCATAAGTCATATATGTCCATAACTTAGTCTTTATGGTAAGTTGGACGTGTTCAACAATCACAGCCTTCGTGTGAGAGTTCTGAGATGTGTAGAAATGTATACCCTTAGACGTTAATCCCAGATTTGGGAGTGTATCAATATATTTATCAGAATTTTTTTGTAAGTCATATATCACCATAACCTAGTCTTTATGGTGTGTGAATGCATCCAGTGATCACAGCATTCGTGTGGGAGTTCTGAGAGGTGCAGAACTGTACGTCTTTAGCCGTTAATACCTGTCTAATGATAGCATTCACAAATTCACCCCTTTTCTCACTTTGAATAGATTCGGGTCTTCTAGAGACAGTATTCAGACAAAGCTCCACTGATTGAGCTATGGCTTTTTTGCAGTTCAATTAGCTAAATGTATTATCCACAAAAAATGTTGTTAGACAATCTATTATGAATAGCAGATAAGGTATATTGCTATTCTGTCTGGCTAAACTAGTAGCATCGCTCAGATCCATTTGTCAAAGCTGATCAATGCTGGTTACTTTGAATGCATTTTTATTAAACTGTATTCGCTTAGGCCTATGCAGTGTATACGTAGGTTGTCCGGTTAACCAGGCACGTATTAATGGTTTAGATAATGCTCCATTAAGGGCCCTCTGTAGTTTTTCCAAGCCGCCAAAAGACGCAGAATGATTGCTATCATAATATACACGTTTCACTCTGTCAGCTGTACTAATATATTTGGTTCTTATACACTTTTTTCAACATAGGTTAACCAAGTGTTGGATAGTTTAGCATCTCGAGATCTAATATTTCTAGAAACGTATTCTGGTGCAGCTCTACTCCGTCTATTAATGAGCATATCTCCTAAACTTCTAGCCTCAGGTTCCCTTTTGCGTTTATCAATTTAGTACTGATACGTTGAAGACTCAGTCTGATTCAACACTTGCAACTGTATTATGAATCTTAGCCTAAGTCTTATGAATCTGCATGACTTATCTAGGTATATTAGCATCCGATAAGAGTCTACTGAAGGCTGCCAGTAATTTTAAAATCCTTAGAATTTGTATAAGGATTCTGCACAGTTGAGGTGATTAAATCTACTAGATTACTATTCAGATAGGCTATTCCATCTATGGTGAGACGATTAGCGTTGTCTAATGATAAGCCAGGTGCCCTTTGCTTTAAGATTTCAATTAATCTCTTGCCTTTACTTCTTAAAATAGGGCTCAATGATTGAACTAGATCTCTAAATCTAGCCTCATCTAAATTTAAACCCCGAGGCACTGAGGTCTGGAGATTCCACGAATACTGCGAATCCTCTGATGACTTAACCGCTGAAATGAATTGCTTAGACTGATCTATCTGCAATCTAAACTTTTGGCATGTCTGAGAATATAAAATTGACTTTTCTCTAGCTGTCAAGTCACTATGATTTTTAATTCGTTCCATCTCTTGATCTAAATTCACAGCAGATCTAAGATTTGGATTGATAGCTAGAATATTAATCTTAGATGCCGTGCTTATAACGTCTACCATATTATGCGGTACCAGCACCATTTGCTGAATGCTTTCCATTATTATTAGCATCCGAATAATTTAGAAATAAGCGGTAATACAGCTGGCAGTAGAAGATTCAAGAAACCTCCTTGTTGACTAACCTGTCATCTTTGATATAACAGCGTTTCTTTTACTGAGTAATCTAATGTTATCTCGATATCTGTGTAAGCATTTATATTGTATTATTTTTTCCCGCAAACTAAGTTTAAGCAGCATTCAGACACAGTATATGTTAAACCCTTATTACAGCATTCTAGTATTATCTTGTGTTGCTTAGGTTTGGCTTTAGATCTGAGATATTGACCATTCTATATGCCAATATAAACTTCGACACAGGTCTAACTGATGCCCCAGACTGTCCACGATTATTATTATTATTATCATTACCCTTCCTGCCAACTGTTTTGACTTTCGTACACCTTCGTATTCATTGCAGGGACGTACACTATGCAGAATATATGTCCGTACTCTCAGGTCTTCAGGAGTTGTCTGACAGAGGTCTATGAGTAAAAAGCCATAACCTCGTGGAGTGGCATCAATATATGAATCCTGTACTGTTGAGCTACGTCTAGGATACATTTGCCACACCAATGTAGTTATACTGGATGAGTCTTGAGGATTTTAAAATAGGATTATGTAAAGACAATTCAATGGAATATTTATGTGGAGCTTATTTTTCTAGAAAATATTATGAATCAAATGAAGCATCATTCATTTCTCGTGATGACCTCGTCTCGTCAACAGTGCTGTAACCCAGCTGTCTATGCCCTACATTAGATCACCAAGGATAATTAGATTAGCAAGATGGAATCTATTTCTAAATCTTGAATTCCAGAATATAGTTCTACATTAGTTGCCAATCTTTTGTTCGCCAGTCGATATGAACCATAGCATAATGTGTTTCATTCAGATGGTTTATCGAATAGCTGAGATCTGAATCTAATTATCTCGCTTAACAGGGTAGATTTTCCAGCTTGAGATGGCCTGCTAAGTAATATATTAGTGGGACGTTTAAAATGGGTATACATTCTTTGTACTAATCCACACGAATACAGCCTGGTATATTGGTCTGTACAGCATTCAAAACCAGTATAATATTATCTAACTCATGGAATCGTATGTGCATAGGCCTATGTGTATAACCGAGCGTGTTGAACTTTGTAACGGTAATAAGGATAGAATTGCGATAGGTATCTGTAGATTAATCGAGGTTACTCTAGCTTCATGCATGAATTTAGGTAGAATACTGGTTACATTAAGAATATGTGAACGTATGTTAGAATCGTATGAAATTTACTTATTCCCTCAAGATTGTGTGTTGATCCTTAGCTATTAAATTTTTGAAAATTCACGGAACCTCGTTAGCATCCTAATCCTGCAGCTGTGTGTCTCAGTACTAAGACACTAAACATTCATTAAAAAAATCATGAGCATGTGATCTCATTAACGTTCAATAACTGAGCCATGTACGGAAGGTGTGAGTCTAAAAATACTGTTAACTTAACCACATTAATGGTTTAAAAAAATATAAAAAAATCATTAAACTTTTGCTAAAAAATAGACCGCTTATTTTTTTTAAACGCATCTATTCATATAGTGTATGGATCTTAGTACTTAACACGTGTTTAATGACATGCTCACATTTTGAAGTATGCTGAATCATAAGCCAGAGCGTAGCACCTGGGTATCGATTTTTCTGTGACAGTAATTTTGTTCATCATATATAATAGCTAAGCATCGAAGTGAAACTCATTCAAACGCTTGTATTTCAATAACCTACTCATGCTTTAAAAAACTGAGCCTCGCTGTTATTTTAAGTGATTTGGAGATAAAAAATGGTGTGGAATTTTGATATATTGGAAGTTGAAGAAATGTATCACCGCCGAGAGTTAATGGCTTCGTTGCAAGATAGAAGACTCGCCAGCAAACGTGGATGTAATTATTAGTATTGTTATTATTTTTATTATTATTGTTATTATTATTATTGTGTTTGATTTTTACTTATTTAAGCGAGCCTTGGCATGTATTGTGCGGTATTACTTAAATAAAGTAAAAAATTATCAAAATAATTATTAAAAAATAATAACGCTAGATGTGTATCAGCGTTGTTACCTTACTACGTAGAAGTTTTTTGAAAATAATAATACAGATTCTGAAAGATAATGCTAGCATTCATGCAGTTTGTTTAAAGACCCATATTCGCAGCAAAAAATGTCTGAAAAAATACGATTGTTTAAATCGAATACTTTCGAGGTTTAAGCATCGCCACCTCTAATATATGCAACGAAACGAATAAATCTTAACATTTACTGATTTCATACCGTATGAATCAATATATATTTTAAATTTGTGAATTTGTGAATTAGAAATAGAGTTACATTACATATATTGGTGGTGGCGATGCTTACAACTCTAAAGCATCCGATTTAAGCAATTGTATTTTTTTCAGACATCTTTTGCTGCGAATATACCTTTTTAATTGTATGCTTATGCTAAGATGTATTTTAAAGTGTGTCAACCTTTGCCAAGCGACCAGAAGATTACTCTAAAATAAACAGGTTGAAATAATAAAAAAATATCAAAATTAAGCTGAAATACTTTGAGTTATGCTCGCTCAGCTATTAACGTCTAAAACGCATGGTTTTGGGGTTGTTGATAATAGCGAGGTGGGCTTTGGCATGGATGTTGTTCGAGTCGGTAATGTGGTGTGTGTTGTAATATTTAAGGCGTTTATTTGCTAGTTCCAAATGCTAGGGTCTAGACTCACGCCTGGCCTTTGTGGTTTCTGTTGAATTCTGTGAATTCTTGTGACGTCGGTTTGTGCATTAGCTTGTGTTGATCGTTGTCTCTCGATTTTGTCTCATGTTGAAGATGCCATGTGCTGTTCTTGACCATGGCTTTTCTGTTGCTCCTCATGCTTGAGCGTGGGGGATGGGGAGGGACTAACCTGAACCTAACGGGGGTGGGGAAGGGATGGGGTATGTGCTGAGTGTCGGGGGGGGGGGGGTGCGGTCTTATGACCTGATGTACCCTAGGGGGAGGGGCCTTTAGGTCAGAGACCTCTCGGCCCCTTTAGGGGGGGGGGGGGTGCGGGGAGGTTGAGGGGGGGGGGGTCTTTAGGGTCCTGGAACCCATTTGCTCTTCTGGCCATCATCCAAGCAGGCACCAGCGCGCACTTGTTTGATTTTGATTGATTAGGCAGCCCGTATGGTGACTGCGTCCGTCTGAGGACGAACTCGATCAGTCATCCGGGTTGCATCCAACCATAGACCCATTGAAAAGTCCGAAAGATTCTAATTCTAGCAATTTTGTTTTGATTTTGTAATCTGTATGTTGCGTGGATCCATCCGAGGACGAATCCATTCAGCATCCGGTTTACTTTGATTATGCCAACATTTCTTGCCTACCTAGCCCTAGCTCACGTTTACACAGTGATGAGCACTGTATGATGGGACCTCAGTTTAAAGTCCCATCCGAGAAGACTGAGCAAGTGGAGCCAAGTACATAGCTTAAGCGTACTCCAGCAGCTTGCTGTGCCCAGAATTGTCCGTTCGACAGACAAGCATACCTGCCTACGGAGTACGGACCATGAATGAGATAGACACACGTCCATATCCCTCACGGTCCGCCAGTAGGCAGGCCCATCTGTTGTCCGTTCCAGTCCTCCATCTGTCTTTCTGCCCGCCTGTCATTGTTGTGTTCGTTGCTGCAATTTAGCTCCAGCTCTGGTTCTGAAAGAAAAAGAGGGGAACAATGCTGAAAGAAAAAGAAGGAGAAAACAGACAGTATGGACAGGTGTTTTGGGGCATGTACTCACATACTCTGGGTCATCAATTCATGACACAGGCATGCACGAGTATGTTACTTATATTTTGTTTATAAGTGTTTGCAAGCTTGTCTGAGCGTTTACGACCACAGCTTATCGACACGCTTGAATAAGACTGATGTCGCGTGGTTTAATGCTAAAGTGTACTGGCCGAGTTTGTAAGATTATTCATTGCGACCACAGCTTATCAACACGCAGGAATAAGACTGATGTGGCCTAATGAATGCTAAACATTCAATGCGAATGTTTATAAACATACTTTATTCATGACTCAGGCATGCATGTGTATATTGATTATATGTTGTCTGTATGTGTTTGCAAGCTCGTTTGAACGTTTACGACCACAGCTTATCAACACGCAGGAATAAGACTGATCTGGCGTAGTTTAGCTCTAACTAATATATTAATTATATTTTGTTTAAGTGTTTGCAAGCTTGTTTGAACATTTACACCACAGCTTATCGACACGCTTGAATAAGACTGATGTGGCGTGGTTTAATGCTAACGTTTACTGGCCGAGTTTGTAAGATTATTCATTGCGACCACAGCTTATCAACACGCAGGAATAAGACTGATGTGGCCTAATGAATGCTAAACAAAATGTGTTCTGATTATGTGATGCGTTTGTCCGATGCAAGCACACGAACTTGATTAATTCGTGGTTGATCTGTCGGTCACGCATCGCTATAATGTCTTCTACAGGGTCAAGATTGAAGTTTCCCTTTCTCAGCGTATTGATGAGTTCCTTTCTAATGTCTGCATATTCAGTGCACCGTAGGAAGATGTGGTCTAGAGTTTCAGTCTCCTTGCAGGCCTCACATTGGTCTGTGTCTGACAGGTTGAGTTTTTTCCGTATCTGGTTAACGCTGATCCGACCCATTCTGATGTGGCGTAATAGAATGTCGCCTTGGCGTCCTGGGATGTGGTTTTGGTATTTGCGTTTGACTCCAGGGACGATTCTGAACAGGAATCTGCCGGTTGTGCTTTCGTCCCATTGTCTTTGCCATTTGCTGTTGATGTGCCTTTTGACCAGGGCGTTCGCTTCGGACTTTGAGAGTCCTATGCTGGTCATAGTTCCATCTTTGAGCGCTTGCTTGGCTGCCTCGTCCGCGTGTTCATTGTCTTTAATGTCAACATAGCTCGGGACCCAGTCGATGTCCACGGTTTTGTTGGCAGTCACCACAGTTGCATACAGCTGCCGGATTTCCTTGATTAGGTTGTCCCTGCTCTTGCTGCTGCTAGATTTGAAGCTCTTCTCCGAGCTTAGTGAGTCTGTGAGTATAACGTATTTGCCTGGATTTGGCTTTTTAATTGCCATCAGTTCGGCTCAATTTTCGAGTCGGTAAAGTGTGTGTGTGTTAATGTTTAAGGCGTGTATATGCTAGTTCCCAATGCTAGGGTCTAGACTCACGCCTGTTTGGTAAGTGTGTGTGTGTTGTAATATTTGAGGCGTTTATATGCTAGTTCCCAATGCTAGGGTCTAGACTCACGCCTGGCCTTTATGGTTTCTGTTGAATTCTTGTGAATTCTTGTGACGTCGGTTTGTGCATTAGCTTGTGTCTCTCTGTGTGTGTGTGTGTGTGTGCGTGTGTGTGTGTGTGTGTGTGTGCGTGTGCGTGTGCGTGTGCGTGTGCGCGTGCGCGTGCGCGTGCGCGTGCGCGTGCGCGTGCGCGTGCGCGTGCGCGTGCGTGTGTGTGTGTGTTGATCGTTGTCTCTCGATTTTGTCTCATGTTGCTGTTCTTTTGCATGGCTTTTTTTTTTTGTTGCTCCTCATGCGTGGGCGTGTGTAATGGGGATGGCCTAACCTGGACCTAACGGGGGTGGGGAAGGGATGGGGTAGGTGTTGGGTCGGGGGAGGTGCGTACGGTCTTATGACCTGATGCACCCAAGGGGGTGGGGCTTTAGGTCAGCGACCTCCCGGTCCCTTTGGGGGGAGTGGGGAGGTTGGGGTGTGGGGTCTTTCGGGTCCTGGGACCCATTTGGTCTTCTGGCCATCATCCGAGCAGGCACCAGCGCGCACTTGTTTGATTTTGATTGGTTAGGTAGCCCGTATGGTGACTGTGTCCGTCCGAGGACGAACTCGATCAGTCATCCGGGTTACATCCCTCCATAGTCCCCTCGAAAATTCCGAAAGATTCTAATTCTAGCAATTTGGTTTTGGTTTTGTAATCCGTATGTTGCGTGGTTCCATCCGAGGAGGGATCCATTCAGCATCCGGTTTACTTTGACTATGCCGAAATTTCTTGCCTACCTAACCCTAGCTCACGTTCACACAATGATGGGCACTGTATGACGGGACATCAGTTTAAAGTCCCATCCGAGAAGACTGAAACCTGTTTGGTAAAGTTGGTGCTGGCTGCATATTGAGTTAGCCTCTTACTTAGAATAGGTTTTGAAAAATAGAAATAAAACCATTCGATTAATAATTAATGTATATTAGACTCTACGCTGAACTTTTACACGTTAGTATCTGAACGGGTGTAACTCGAAGTTATTACACCACTTAGATGCGCGTATATTGTTAGTTTACGTTACAGTTTGGACAATTTAAAAATAATTGCATCTTGGAAACGGCTAGTTACCTCCCTTTTTGTAATAATGTAGTTACATCCATTTACATAATATACTATATTTTTAATACTGTTTCTTAACCATTTGTCATTTTGGTTTTTTTAATCATCAGCCGATGAGGGCTCCAGTTAAGGCTTGGCAGATGACTTGGAAATAGATGACGTGGTTGCTACTAGCTGCAAGAGGCGTCTGACGTACGAGGATGATGATGAAGAACCTGACGTGGGCACATCAGACACGCAGCGCGTGGGTGACGATGTCTACGACAACCTGATGGATGTCGAGACGGTTGCACTTGGGTGGGTATTCTGCACCCTGTATCGGTAGATCACCTACTTGACTATTCTGGAGGGTGTGCTAGATGCAATCCAATGCAGCGGCATTGATCCCTTCAGCGTGTTGGGTTGGGTTGGGGTTTTGGAGTTGGGTGGGTTAGGTTCGGGAGGGGTGGGTGGGTTTGGTGTGGGTGGGTGAGGGTTGTGCACGTATGTGTGGCTTTGAGTGGATGTGTGGGTGCATGAGTGGTACGTTTGTGGGTGTGGGTTTGCTGCACAGTCTAATGGTGTGTGGTGGCGTGATGGGATGGGGAATGGTTAGGATGGGTAGGTTCGGATGGGGTTGTGGCTTGGTGGGTTTTGGAGGGCTTGGCGTGTTGGGAGTTGGATATCTGTGGAACAAAAATGTGTCTAGATATATACAAATTAATCTGTTTTTATCCTTTTTGTCTTGCAGTATCACCAACCTACTGGCCATCTATAATGTTGGTGATGATGAGTGACCCCTGGATACTCTTTAAAATCAAGGAGTAACGAACGTAAGACTGCGCGGGGTCCAGAGACCTCGAAGTTAACCGATGACATGTATGCAAGACTGCTTTAAATACTCTAACCTCTTTGCAAATCTTGTAAGATATTTTTAGTCTTCATAACTTTGAAGAACAAACTATCTCCCAGAAGTTCAGAATTACGTAGGTTCTAATTCCGAAGACTATACATTGCAAATTAATATTACTATTTTAATGCACAGTCTAGGCGATACTGAACTCTTGACTCCCGTTCACCATTATCAACCAGTAACCTCGCCCATTCACACACCCACAAACTCAACACGTTAAACCCAGTCCCGGCATTATAATATTACAGAAAATTCTTACTCTGTCAACTTTAATCCATGAATGCATCGCCTCAAGATTACAGTAGGTTCACGATAAATCACCCTACTCTAAACGTAGTCCACGTGGACTTTGCCCGAGTCCGAGATTTGACAGCTACAGAAATAACTAACGCAATTTCTGAAGCGAGTCAATATCAAAGAGCCGTATGTCTTGATGGTGACTTTTCTATGGAGAATTTTTCATGTAGAAATGCCTAGTAGATTGTGGTGGAATAATAAACTTAAATTGATCAACTGGTCATGAACTCATGTTTTGAAGCTTTCTTACGCTTGATCTGGTTGGATCGAAATCTGAATGTCAGTGCCCTGTTCTGCACTTGCTTTTATACTCTCGGATCCATTTACAGTTGCTCCTTGGTGTAACTGGGTTCAGAAAAAATCTGGTTATATGTAACCGGAAATTCTGTTTTGTTGGATCCTGTAACCGGAAACAATTTTAGCGTAACCAGATTTTTTGATTGTTGCACACCATTTTAATTTGCCCAATCATGATGGACAGATGTCCTTCAAAATTATACAAGTTCTACTTCGCGACCCTGAGGAATCAGATAAAACTTATATTAGAAATTAACAAGAGAAATACTGGATACACCGACTCCATACGCTGGATCATATAGGGATCAATCAAGCAGACTGGTGATTCCAAAATCGTGTTGTTTTTTTGGAATAATAATCTTGCTAAATTATATCTCGATGATTTGGAGATCGAAGCCATGCTAAAAAAAACGTATTACTGTTAGGAATCTAGATAATATGTGTATGGCCTGATGCATAGCAAATAGGCTATGTTATCTAGAGTTATCAACATCGAAGGGCGAGTGGAGACAGATTAGCTACCACCATACATCCTAGCTAGGGGCGGCGTAGGTGATAATTATCATCAATGGATGAGAGCTCGAGAACTGCATGCTCAGTCTGGTGTCTCTACTGAAGTTGATTGTGGGCCCGGTGCGTGGAATGCATTCCAAAACATCCTAACCAGTGTTAACTCCTTGGAAAGTTGCGGTTATTGCTCCATAATTGTGACATAGCTCAAGGGCGGATCCAGGGGGGGGGTGTCCAGGGGGTCAGGACACCCCCTCACAAGTTCAAGTGCCCCCTTGCCCTTTACTACATTAAAAATATAATGTATGCATGTAACTAAAAATGTATCCTCTATACAAAATTAGTATTAGAAAAGACCTAACTGTTGTGCGTACTGTAGCAACCAACACATATATGCTCCATCACACAACATCGCATATGTAGTTTATGAATATTGTTGTAACTGTACATCGAATTAAAGGAAAACATATATTTTTTGAATGCAAAATAATGAAGCCTTTTTACCATGCAAAACTCAGGAGATTGCTTCTAAAAGCACATAATTTTGAAAATCTTATAGGGAAACTACAGACGCCCCCGCCAACAAACTACTAGGTGCCCTTTCTAGGTGGTGACACCCACCTTGTAGAAGGGCTGAATCCGCCCTTGTAGCTTACACGAACCATGATGAACACTCTTGCATAAAACCCTGTCATGTATGTAAAGCGGCTCCACCCTGCAAGCAGATCGCCAATCGCTATTACGAAGCTTCTAGCAGCTGGTTTAAGAGTGAGTGTTGCTATAACAATCACGTCTCCTCTGGAATGTGCGCCACGCGTAAGTCGTGTGGGGACTGTGAGAAACTTCTAGATGTTGATTCTCGCTCTAAGTATCATTGCGGGCAGGGGAAATATCACAGTTGCAAGAGTAAAGTCGATTTATGGGGCCGCGTTTGTTATAACGTAGAACATATGAGTTGCGCCATGAAGTTTAATGCACGCATCCCTAAACTCACAGATAAGGACTTATCGTTCATCCATCAATGTTTCATCTTTTATGATTTTGAAACGAATCACGTGACAAAGCGCCATGAAGTTATTTATGTCGTGGCTCAGGTAGCTTGCTCCGAATGCATTGGAAAACCTCATGACGAGTATTGCACGGAATGCGATGAACGTCAACGAGAGGTTATCTTCGAAGGCGATAATGCTCTAACCATTTTCATGCAATGGATATTAGCTACGGAATCTGAGCGCGACGGTAAGCATAAGATGAATGTTCTACGTTTTCTGGAATACATAGCTATAGCTCATAACAGTCGTGGTTTTGACTTGCATCTAGTGATTGAGTGGCTCTTTAGAAACTCGGAACTTAAACCAGCCAACGTAATTATGAATGGTAAAAAATAAAGTGGTGTATTTGAATGCTGGCGTCATTCATTTTAAGGACAGACTAGTGTTTCTGCCATTTCAACTATGTCACCTACCTGCAAATATTCAATCAACCTAGCAAGAAAGGATTTCTCCCATATCTCCTAGACAGTAATGTATACTTTGAATACGTAGGAGCATACCCAGCGATTGACGCTTATAGTTCAGACAGTATATCAGTGTCATCGCATAACGAATTTGACGTGTGGTATGCTGCTGCAAATAATGGTGTTTTCAATTTTAGGGATGCCATGAAACTTACTGCAGGTCTGACACAAATAGTCTACAGAAGGCTTGCAGTAAGTTTCGAGAAATGTCCATCTGTAAAGCTGGGATACCGCCTTTTGTGTCATCTACGACGTTAGCATATTTATGAATTATGGTATTTAGGGCTAACTATCTTAGTGATTATCGAGATATAGCACTACAAAGAGCGTGCAGATACACTTTTCAAGGGATACATAGATAATTTTTGATAATTAAACATGAAGCATCCGGGTAACCCGAGGATGTGGTCACCGATGCGCAGAAAGCTGCATATGTTCTGGAATGTTTTGAACATGAAAGGATTAAATTAGATAAATCTTTGATCGTTCAAAATAAGGGCATTAAGACCCTGTCAAAACAGGTTCGTAATTCTGTGTGGGGTATTTCACGCTTAGCCCCTACCCTAAGCGCGAACACGTCACTTCGTATAGCACGATGTTGAAGTTGCTGACGGATAGAACGATTTCTGACAAAGATATGTGTGTATGTAACGACAGCACCCTGTGTATGCGCTATCGCGAGTTGAACCAATTTGTGCGCTCGGATAATCGCACCAATTGTGTGATTGCCGTGTTTGTCACGAGCCACGCCAGGGCTCATTTACTACAAAGTCTAGCAGCCAAAGGCTCTAGTTGTATTTATCACAATGCAGAGTATATCGTGTATGTTAAAAACGTGATAACCCTCGCATAATCCCTGTTTATCATGATAGACTCGGATATTTCACGGACGAATGTCCATCCCGCAATGAAATAACCGAGTTTGTCAGTACTGGCCCGAAGAGTTACACGGACAGACAGCTAGATAGGCAGAGGGGGTGGGGTGGTGGTATCAAGAATGTCTGCAAAATTAAGGGCTTACGTTTAAATTACAGGAATAAGGTGTTGGGGTTTGACACTCTGTTAGCCATGGTCAAAGAACTTAATCTTGAAACATTCGCTCAGTATTCTAACACTATCATTGGAAATAAAGATCATAGACGTTTGAGTAAGGATACTGAGAAACGTTTTGGACTTGCTTACAAAAAATGTATTATTTTTTATGATTATTATACAAAACCATATGGCTTTCAGGGTCTCCCTAGGATCTAATTGTATGATAGCCTGGGTGCGGGAATGTTGAGGGGTGCTTTTGGAATGGGGTAGGTTGGGGTGTCGAGTATAACCTGAGAGTATGTGGGTTTGAGCGCAAGCGAGTGTGTGGTGGTTGGAAACGGCTGGGTGGAATGGTTGAACTGCACTTTTGTATGGTTTATAATGTGCTAACCTGTAACGTAGATTACTAGCATACCCTTCATCGAGGGGGGGGGGGGTAAGTAATCTTCTGTTTTATTATTATCGGATAGAAATGTGGTGAGGTCGATACCCAGTTATAGCGTGGTTGGGGTGGCGGAAGTGCCTGACTCGAGTAAATTATGTTATATTCAACCGTTGAGCCCTGTTTTAAAACATTATTTAACACTCTTTAATATATAACCTGCACACCCTCCCCCATACATTGAAAATTACTATCTCCAAACCCTACTTCTGTCAAAAAAAATCCCTACCATATCTGTATACTTAGACCGTTAGGGTTTCGGTATCTCTTAGATCGTGTTCAAATTTATTTAAATAAAAGCTCTAAAATCAGTTTCGCGTAATAGCTCAGTCGCATCATCCCCTGTGTCTATTGCTTAACTTTACAAGTCGCTGGATCCCGCTCGAAAACATGTGTACATTTTTAATTTTAATTAAATTACTGTTTGTATTTGCTTTACACATAATTCGTTTTATATTTTCGCTTATTCGTATGTATATTTTTATCACCTGTATATTTATTATCTGTATATTTATCATCTGTATATGTTACCGTCTGTATATTTACTGAAGCTTTATTTTATTAAAATATTGTGAAATGTGAAATGACTCGTATTGTTTTAATTGATCAAACATCGCCTATAACCCATCCAAACCCTGAGTCAACTTAGACAAGAATTTTTTCCCAATATTGCGTGGCCGCTCGAGACCCGTTAAAAATGCAATAGGTTATTATTAATTAATCTAACTCGATTGAAAATTGATTCGCTGAACTGTGTACGACTCTGATGACCGTTGCACACGGTCAGAGTTGTTTTTAAAGCTCAACTATTTAATTTGAATATGTTGGAGTAATACCTAACCAATTGTACTTACGCAATAGATTGACCATTTAGTATTAATCTCCCATGATTGAATGAGTTCCCAGGGTAAAAACAGGACATGCAACCTGTCAGTCATACTTATGCTATACATTACTCTTGCCAACCATTGCGCTAAATACCCATACGCTCACTTCATTGGATAACAGGAGTCGCTTGATTTAACAAGGGAGTGGGGCTTCCTGATTGAATGAGTTCCAATGAAAAGACGAGTACAGACATGCAACCAGTCAATAATAATTACACATCACAGTAACCCTGGCTCGTTTGGCATGGCTCCAAGAGATTGTCGCGTAATTACGCTCATTAACCATTGTCAATCATTACGCTAATCCCCCACACGCTCACCTCATTGGAGGGCATGAGTCACTTGTTTTAATGAGGGAGTTGGGCTTTGTGTTTGAACGAATCCCAGGAAAAGACGAGGCCAGACATGCACCCTGTCAATCATACTTACGCTATACATTAACCCATGTCAATCACTACGCTAATTACCCTTAAGCTCACCTCACTGGATAACAAGAGGCACAGGAGTTAATGAAAGGCGTATGGACATCCTCTACATCTAACATCCAATCAGAATAGCGGAGAGCTGGTGACGGATTTGCACACCTTTCCAAAAGGCGGTGGCGATCAAAGGGCAAGAAAGGTGTCAATCTCAATAATCACCACGTCATTGACACCTAATTAGCATAACAAAAGAAAAAGGGTATTAGTCTCGAGCTCGCCGCAAATCTACTCACGCAGTTACCATTTGTGACTCATATTCTACCTCGGTAATCTGAGTGTAATACACATGACACTGAAACTGTGTAATGTGCGATTTCAGTACATGCGCAATTTCCGAGTGCATGTGTGGATGGTGTACGATATAATAAAACCTGGTTAACAGGTTCATTGATAAGATAGATGCGATACAATTGTGCCCCCAGATATTGTTAAAAGACGACGAAAGAACAGCTGGCAAGAAAGGTTCATAAAGGTAAATTATTACTGAGATTGATGTGTATAGTTATTAGCCCGTGGCCATCTTAGTACCCATTAAGGATACAGCTCACGATAAAGTAAAATTTAAGATATAGTGCATCAACTTTACCCTTTAAAGCCAAAAGCCGCCACAAACGGCATTTTCCAGGGTCTTGTAAACCAGAAAAATGTTATTTTTTAGAATTTACCCAGGCCTCGAGGATACTATTCTTTAGAAATTGACCACTGTAATGGCGGGCTCACCATTCCAGCAGTAATATTTCAAAAGTCGTATTATCTTGACCTGCAAATGGACACTGGCAAAGTGACAGTGTATCTTTTCACCAACTCAGAAATAGGTTTTTGTTAAACGTTCGTCATCATAAGAGATTGTACAAAACTGGGCCATTACAATATAGCTGCGCCTACATTTTCCACATGCAGCTAACGGATAACAATATTATCTTCTCCGATCAAAGACTAATCGTAAGTAAGAACACTCAATATTAGCCAACACTACTGCAGATTTCACAAGGATTACTATCCCCACTAGCGCAACTCCCACTGCTGCTGTTGCTAATACTGCCGCTGATACTCCAACTGCTGCAGCATTGTATACCGCAAACACTCATACCACCACCATGACCAACAACAACAGCGGCAGCTACGTCAACGACAACAGGAATATTGATAACATGGAAATAAGTATTAGATATCTCAAGGTGTGTAAGTTGCTAACTAAACTAAAGTACACAGAAATGAGTGCATTTATGCAGCGTTTTTACGTGCTGGGAATAACAGAGACTAACTTGGATGAATTGGATACAGTGTACGTAACTAACTATACAAGTTGTTCAAAAGAACCGACCTGGAACACGACGAAAATCTGGAGGTATTGCTCTGCTACCTGATAATAAGATAGATCACTGAGCAGCTGCACACGGATCGCGAGTACGCCCGTTTGGGCATCTGTATCTAAAACACACCCAACATTAGATAACGAGGTGATAACAGGCTTCATTTATATTCCCTCAGAAAACTCGTTGTTTTCCTCAGTAGAAGCCTTCGATGAACTAGAATTTTGCATCGAAATCTAAACTGGTGTTAGGATTGGGTGGGCTAAGGGCAAAACTTGACACCTAGACAATTGTATTAAAACTGACGAGACATTGGTAAAATTCGCAGAAATTTACCCTTCTGACATAGTTACTAACCAACAACAAGAGATTCTTTTTAAACGCGTTTCAGAGGACAACACTCACCATAACAGCTACGGGTACAGCCTGAATGATGCATGCAAATATATTAACCTGTATATACTAAACAGTAGAATATGTTCTGACTCTAATATCGACAAACTAACAAGTCGTAACAGTAGCTTGTTAGACTACAGGCTATCTACACACCGTCTTCTCAACAACATATCTGAATTCGAGGTCCTCGATTAAGTACTGCGCTATAATTCTCTCCGATAGTCACAAATAACTACAACTATCGCGGCCGTTTACAATCACACAACACGAAAATAATAATAACAATGCCCTAACCCAAATAAAGTCACTGTAACGAGATAAATAAAATGGAAATCATATATATATATATATATATATATATATATATATATATATATATATATATATATATATATATATATATATATATATATATATATATATATATATAAGATGCACTTATCGAGAGAATAGCCATCCATCAATCCCTGCCTAATATAGGTATACAGCTATCAAAACATTAACGAAATACCCGTAGGTCCGTTTTATAAGTCGAACTTTCTGTCCCGCTGCGCTAATGCCGACTGGTTGATTTATATGTTGAACTAGTTAGGATTCTGCCATGTTCAGGCAGATTTAGTTGGCACAGCACATGAGAATTTCGACATATAAACCGGGCCTTGGCTATCTCAGACATGTTTGCGCAAACTGATTTCCAGACATTTGGTAAGAGAAGAGCTGGCTGCCTGCTCCATAAAAGGGTAACGCATCGACCCTGCTTTAAGAAGTCACAGCATGCCAATTATTCATATGTAAATTGGTAGAATTAGCCTATAATTTATCACAAAACCGCCTATTCAACATTATACAGCACTCCAAATACATACAACAGAATCTATGTGCGATTAAACGGGACTGTTCCTGGGTTTACCAATGTGGAACAATAGCCGCATTCAGTATACCCTCATAATCACCAATAACCAGCATGGGTGGAAATATCATGATTTGAACATTTGTAATACATTAACTTTGCATAATATTCCCTATATACTGTGCAGCTTAGAAGTAAGGTCTCAAGAATGTCTAAAAAAAATGTAAAGAGAAACATATTTGTAAAAAATGTCAAAAGAGAAGAAGAGGGACACAGTTCACGCCAAAGCAGAGGCATTGGCGTCAGAAGGTGGTACCCCAGGCGGGATTATGGTTGAGCCGCAATCAACTCACCCTAGAGAGATGCCGTTGGTTGTGTGAAGACACGAGTGGCGCAGCTTGCTTGCTGCTGTGTTACTGGTGACGAGTCCCCCCCCCCCCCCCCCGATGATGCAATGGCACAGACGTGGGTGTTGGTTTGTGGCGCTGGAAACATGAAATCTGGACAGGGGTCTCGTCACGATGGTGCGGTATTAGGGCCAAAATTATGATTAACACTGAAATTAGATTTTCGCTTAAGTGTAACTATTAACGCTTAACTTAATTTCGTGTAAGCGTAAATGTTGGCCCTAATACCGTGCCATACGTGGCTGGTGCTCTCCACCCACATCCCACCTCCGAGAGAAAGAAAGTGATTACCCCTCCCACCTTTACACTGAATACACCACCTATACCCGCTAACAACAGCTCATTAGGTAGCAACAGGCAACGTACACGTATAAACCCCCGAGCAACCTCTACAATTTTTATTATTTCCGTTTTGACTTATTTACGCAGTCCTTCGTGGATGCACCTCAAACCAACAACAACAACAACAACAACAACAACAACAACAACAATGTTGGGTAATTTTGGCGTAATTTGATTGAAAGACAAGAACCTTTCCAATTTTAGCTATGCCCCGCCCATCTATATCTAAGCTCCGCCCACATCTCGTCCGTATTGGGATCGATCGATCTCTGAACTCCCTGCCTATTAATTTCCAGAAAACTCTATAGGTAGGCTGTTAAATATTTTTGAAACTGATTTCACTGGGCGCTGTTGCTGCATATGGCAGCAACAGCGTCCAGTCGAATTAGTTTCAACATATTCAACATAATGTGTATTAAATGGTAAAGACATACAATTCGTACAACGTGTCGGACTATCTCGCGTTGAAGACGGACTAAATCGAGTCATTCATGACGTCATGATTATGACGTCATATTACAACGTCACATAATTGACTATGACGTCATACGAAGGACGAAAAAACTTGGAAAGATCCTTTTCTTACTTAGGAAGCGATGTCTTGCAATCTAGTTATGTTCAAAATATTCGACAGTATGTTTTATTTTGTTTTGTAAACATTCTAGGTTATTTCTACGCTGTACTGCACTAGACATTAATTATTAAATCAGATATCCCAATGAAGCCCGCTGGGTATTTTGAAAATTATTTGACTGAATGTGGTTGCTGACTATTACAAAATAACGTCTTTCATTCCGGTTGTTTTCCTATTAATCGTCATGTTTTGATTCTATTTCACTGACCACATTATCACCGTGTATAAGGAGTGAAATTAAATAATCGAATAAAGTCTACTGCGTATACTAGTTCAAACCCCACCTTACTGTTAACCTCAATACGATCGGTCGCAGAAAGTGAAATTTTGCTGAGTGAATATATGCCCATTTGCCGGCCAAAAGATGCCCAATGTTTTAAAAATGTAGCCTACCACTGCCATGACTGTCTCGAGCAAAGAGCCAGGCCTTTCGGTAGTAGATTTAAAAAATGCACTTTTCTTTACCTGCAAATGGTTATTTCTAAACACTAGTGTGGCTTTCGTCATTGATATGCATTGGTGGTTATATGTATATCTTGATAATGTGCACTCAGGCTGATTAATCGACTAATCGTCAAAAATTCTTATGTAATCGACCGTGATCACTCAAAACAATAATCGCACACGCCTAATGACAAGGAGCAGTAGGGCCGTCATAGGGTTCAACATTTACTTCTGGATCGAATCTATTATTTATTGTCACCTTAGTAACAGCGAGAGTAAGATTATTCACCTTTCCAGTGTATCCATCTTTCATCTGACGTCATATCGACGCAGCACAAATCCCAGGGTCCAAAACTGAATTCTGTGTTCGCGTGTAGGAATGATGCAATTAGAGGTGATATAACAGGCCATAACTACCTACATTATTGAATAGGTTGAACATAATTTAATTTTGGGCTGTGACTGCCAATAGCAATTCCTCTTAAAATAGTCAGCAGAATGTTTTAAAGGGATGCTAATCTCATCTCAACTGTTGTATTGTAGTGATAGATTATGGTTTATAGATTTCATATTAATCATATCTTGTCACATTGACTAATCCTTATCGCAAACATCTGCTTTGCGATATCGCGTACATGTTGAATATATGATTGCCAGCACTTTGTTCTCTCAAGCGATAGTGTGTGATGTCATATAAGTGCCAATGCATTACATTCTTTAGTATGGCATCTCACAATGGCAGCAACAACTTCCAGTGAAATTAGTTTCAACATATTCAACAGCTTACCTGTGTAATTGCTTTTATACAGCATTGTAGAATAGCACTTCTAAGCATGTATGCATGTACGACAAATGCGCTTATCTTCGCTATTGGGGCCGTTTTCCTGACCGCCGATGACGTGAGCTTAGGAAACCGTGACTGGGCATGCTCGTCTGGCCGACGCAGACGGCAAGGCGCATATAGAGCCTTCAAAATTGACTAAATTATCTTTGGGGAAATGAAAGAGAAATTGAACAGAAATGAATTTATATATTTTTATCAGAAATAAAATTGTATTGGATATATGAATCTGCCACTTTGTTCGACTACGTAATAGCATTAGTAAAAACAACAACTATTTTGGAGACTATAATACAGTACTGAACTGAAGCTGAGCCTCATATAACTAACTCTATGCTAGTTAATCTCTCTTGTGTCATATTGACCTATTAGCCCTCAAACAGAGGCCTCTGCAGTTGTTGTTGAGGAATGTCCATTTACAGGCCACGAGAAGACTGTTTTTGAAATGTTACCAGTGAAATGACTGGCTCGGTAATCAAGCCAGTCATTCCGGTGGTAAAATTTCAAAAATAGTCTTCTCTCGCGAATATTATAATACATGTTGCCCGTTTATCATCAGTATGAAGTTAGGCATGTAGACTTGGTTTAAAGCGAGTCTAAAGGGGCTACAGAGCCGAGGCCCCGAAAAAAAAAGTATGTGGCTCATACAAAATTATCACATATTACCCATTTTACCCTGTGATTGTAGTAGCTCACTGTGACAGCCGTGTTATATAAAATCAGTTGAATATTGTGAAACCAACCTAACTGGAGACTAGCGCTTAGGCAGCATCAGCTTTGAATCAATATTATTTCAAATTATTCAACTGTATTTTTTACCATTTGTGATGTGGGAAGGTGGTGGTGAACTAATAGTAGTAGTAGTAGTAGTAGTAGTAGTAGTAGTAGTAGTAGTAGTAGTAGTAGTAGTAGTAGTAGTAGTACTAGTAGTAGTAGTAGTAGTAGTAGTAGTAGTAGTAGTAGTAGTAGTAGTAGTTGTAGTAGTAGTAGTAGTAGTAGTAGTAGTAGTAGTAGTAGTAGTAGTAGTAGTAGTAGTAGTAGTAGTAGTAGTAGTAGTAGTAATAGTAGTAGTAATAGTATCCTCGTCGTCGTCGTCGTTGTCGTCGTCATCACGTCGTTGTCAGCTGTTCGACCTCGAAGTCTTTTTGAAAATACAGTTTTATGACAACAGGCACATTGCCTATAGTTAATACATTTTTTGTTTTGCCCGAGTTGAATCTTGTGAGAACGTACTGCTGAATGTATTTTCTTCGCTCATCGTCATATTATCTGCAAATGTAAAGAACATGATTTGCGTTGTCGCCCTCATTGCACATCGTACATAATCGGCCATGTCTTTCAATATTTTCCCATCTGCCCGATTCAATTTGCAGCTTATGAGTTATAATTCGGACGTGAAACAGCTTCCTTAAATAGTACCTTCGTAAAATAACTTTCATACCCAACATATTCTTTAATATCTTTATCGAAAGTGGGCTGGGTATTGCTTTTGTTGTTCGGTGTTTCTTTTGTGACTTTAACATTTTACTTGTTATCAATATAATCCTTGTACATTAACTATTCTTGACCTATAGCTTCACGAATAGAGAGTATACATCCTAACTACTTACAGGTACATTTTTATTATCGAGTTTTCTATATAAATAGTCGATGACAGAGGAGAGACGGCTTTGACGAGGGTAGCTAAAAAATTAATCATATAACATTTGTATGGTAATACTCAAAGGATATCTTCCAGCCTCTCCATAAATAGCATACAATTTGGGCCAATTTGCTTTCCTCTCAACCCATACATTAATTCACCTTTCCAGAGTATCCATTCATCATCAGTCCTCGTATGGCGTAATAATCAACTCAGCGCGTGTATGATGCCGTCATAAACAGTACGTCACAAAGGGTTCCATATAGACCGCCACCAAATCTCAAATGGTCGAACACGTTGTATGAATTGCATGTCTTTGTAATTCTTTGCTATTTAATAAACATGCTGTTGCTGCCTTAGGCAGCAACAACACTCAGTCAAATTAGTTTCAAAATATTCAACAGCTTACCTGTGTAGTTTTTGGGAAATTGATAGTCATGGTGTTCAGAGATCGATTGATCCCAACACGAGCGAGGTGTGGGTGGAGCTTAGCTAGAGATGGGCGGGGCATGGCTAAAACCGGAATGGTCCATTATCAGAAATTTCTAAATTCTGGAATCTCACATCACCGAGCCGTGTAAACATACTGCCATTATCGTTGAGTCAAATAAGTTGAGTTGCTGGCCTTTTTGTCTTATTTTCTTATTTCGTTGGAACACCGCTTTTATATCGTATCATAAATTTCGACACCCACAGGAAGAAAAACAGCCATTTGTTTTGTAAAATGAGAGTTTCGACTGAATCTTGCATACAGCTGTATCATCCGCACAGAGGACTACTGCTATGAATGGATCTAATGTTGATATAGATGATATGCATTTCGTGCAAATTGCTCACCCCAAGTGTGCAACAAAGAACAGCAGATTCAGGTTGGTGTTGCGATGCAAAAGACGGTATTGACTGATACATATTGAGATTATTATAACAAGGTTATTGGTCACACATAATCTGATGTTAAGAAGGTGCATCTGCCGATGCAGACCGCATATGTAGTCGTTTGGAAAGATAACCTTCTAAACATAAATGATAAATTACGCTCTTATGGATTTCTCAAGTTTAACTTTGCGATGGAAAACTATCTGATAAATTCTGGAAATCTATTAATACGTATGGAGTTCACGGGTTAGTGCACACAGCCTTGTGATTGAGCTCGGAAGAAGACGCCAAAAGGTACCCACTTTAACGCCGGAAAACAACGTTCTACAACTATTTATCCCATGCATTCGAATATGTCTCTGTGACCATAACGTAATGCATTGTGTCTTTCAATCTATCCTGCTGTTTTGTAGATATGCTGACAGTTACATTGCGTATATATTGTTAATATGTTTTAGTGTGTCTCTATATGTTATGTGATGTATGCGGACACGGCGCTGCACGGTTCTTTAACAATAAATTGATTAATTGTGAATTACATTATAGCGCTTGCCTAATAGTTTGATTCAGAGTAATCTTTTGTCATAGGCCACCTCTCCGCGCTGTATCAAAAGCTTGTTTATAGTCGATACAGTAACAACACTTGGTATTGTCAGGACAATTTTCTTAATCGCATATAATGAGAATAATATATACCGATTTATTTGCAATCGGTATACGCAGATTACTGATCATCTCTACTGCTTTATTTATTTTTGGCCCAATATCACCATTTTCTACTTTGGGTAGGCAGCTAGAAGGCTAATCTCTTTAATTTTCCCATTCTCTCTTTTGGCAAGGAAGTCGGGTTCATTTGATTGCATCCATTTAACTGCCTTACTAATGTGATCATGTTTTGCTTTTCTGCTGATATTACGCTCCCGATTTTGGCTTTTCCCTCCCGTTATTGTGAGTGAATACTATGGTGAAAATCCAAAATTATTGGGCCAAATGGTATACGTGAAAATCTATAATAGTTTCAACGAGATCTTCCACATCTCCAATCACATAATCTTAAATACTATTTTAGTTGGGGGCTACAAAGGGGTAAAGCCAGTCTATCCAATGCCCAAGATGACCGAGGAACCTTCCCTCGCGCCAGGGATTGAGCACTAGCCAGCCGGACGACATCCCACGCGCTAACTGTTTGACGGACTGCATCAGAGCGGCCGACGCCAGCACAAGTGCTGGACCACGTGAAATGCCCACCGCGACCGGTGCTCGCACACGGGCCGGGACTAATGGCCCATTCGACCGCCGACACGCTACAATGTTGTGTTATTCTCTGCAAGAAAATGCTCAGATTATAGGGTTGTTTGTGTGCCCGGGACAATGTCCCGTGCCTGTAATCTATTCAATATCACAATGAATGTATCTGCACGAATTAACTCATTGATTCGACAGGTGGCATACGGCAATCGTCTGAAATATCGGCTGTGATTATCGTCATAATCCAATGTGATTGATTGGCTGGTCTTCGACATTGGGCATGGCGAGGCGGATTGTAGGCCTATCCTCATAACTGGATGAAAGAAAGTTGAGTGTTTTAAATACCCTCATACAGTTGGCATTACACTGTTATTGATTTCATTAAAAGTGCGAGTTCGTGATACTAAAAGGTATTGCTTATGGATAATTTGAAGTGGATTGATTTCATTAGCCTCTACACATTAATTAACTTGTAAGCGCGTACACACGTCGTCGCCGTCGTCGCTGTCGTCGCTGTCGTCGCAGTCGTTACCTTTACAGTTATCGACGTCGAGCCAGTGTCGGTGCTGCTGTTATTAGCGGCCGGTGAAGGTAGGGGTTGTATTTAGGTGTGGGGATGGTGGTGGTTTGGGGATATATTGTGATTCTAGGAGCCTGATGTGAGAGCAGTACAATTAACAGTAATTAATGATGTTGTTTTTGTACGTCTGTTGCCGAATTTTCAGAATATATATCTTCACCCCCCGACCCATTAATATCGAATTTATCCTGCGTCGCCTGCCAACGCTACTCCGCACATGAAAGGATTGTCGATATCGGCGAAACACTCCCACAACCGCAGGTAATTATATGTATTTATCGAACCCGTTATTATTTCTTCAATTATCTGATTAGATATTGTATTATTTCGTAATTCGATAGGTGTCGAAAAAGATGACTTTCATATTATGCGAATAATTCAGCAAAAAATTGATTCAGTAATACCACACAATGTTTATTGACACATAATGTCCAGGTTATTCATCCAACATATCAACTACGTGACGTGTATGATGACGTCACGTATAAGCATGACGTCATGAATGACTCGATTTAGTCCATCTTAAACGCGTAATAGTTTGACACGTTGTACGAAATGTATACCTTTATTATTTAATAAACATTGTGTCGAATATTTTGAAACTAATTTGACTGGGTACCGTTGCTTGTAATGGCAGCAACATACAGGAACGCGGATTGCGGTCTATCAACCGCCTACCCACGCCTCACGTGAATTCCGTGGTTCTGTGTTAATGAACTGACTTGTAAGCCAAAGATCGCTTGGTCGAATCCTGCGTTGAACCCATGAGCGTCAAAATTACCTATATACAGTTGATAACATGGCCCAGGTGCTCTGTGATATGGGCAAAGCTAATCATACATTGGTACACCCTGAACGCGTTGTAAGCACCGCTTGTCCGGTTTCTCACTCGTTTCGGCCTATCTAATCAAACGTCATAATCAATGGACCGTTCTAATTTATCCAGCCTTCATTTGGCGTCATAATCAAGTACGTGACTTGAGGATGACGGCATAATGAATGACGTAATGAATGGTGTAAATAAGTAGGTCACGAATGCTTAACTGAAGATGGACTAAGCATTCTTGTACGAATCGTATGTCTTTACTTTTTAATAAAGATTGTGTTGACTATTTTGACATTGACAGCAACAGCACCCAGTCAAATTAATTTCAAAATATTCAACAACCTGCCGGTGTAATTTTCTGGAAATTGATAGTCAGATAGTTCAAGAATCGCTCGAACCCAATACGGCGTAGTGTGGGTGGTGGTTAGCTAGAAATGGGCGGGGCGGAGGTAAAACTGCAAAAGTCTATTATGTCACTTGTTCGCTGACGTCAGAATCAAACCAAAATATGTCTGTCAGGGAACCAGGGTCGTGGTGAGGGGTTGACGAGAGAGGCGGTTGCCCAGGGCGCCAACTTACAGGAGCGCCAACTCAAGGCCCATCCGCTCAAATTATATGTTCCCTGCAGGCCGCAGGGCTGAATTTAGGGCCGCGCAACCAGTGAGCATGCACAGAACCCATGCAACTTCAAGATAACTTCGAAAGTGGCATCTAAAACTGTGCAGAGTTATCGAATGTCATGCCCATGATGCCCATATGGCTGACGCTTGTGAACAAAATGCGCAGAATACTGACGATACCCACTCAACTAGCACATATGTACATTCTGAAAGCAAGGACAATATCTATAGTGTTGAAAAATATCACAGTGATACCAGCGGTACTGAATACGAAATTGAATTGCAACTGACAACCCATTACGGACAAAATAAAATGCTGTTTGGCTGAACACCAACCAGAATAAATTAAGGATATCTCGTTTCCCATGACAGCAGATGGTAGACTGTCACTTTAACCAAGAATGGTTCTAAGAGAATCTTCTTAATTCACCTTTCCAGAGTATCCATCCATTATCTGACCTTTTATGGGGTCATAATCAGCCCAGAGCGTGTATGATGACGTCACAATCATTACGTCACAAAGGGTTCCATATACACCGTCATCAAATCTAAAGTAGTCTGACACGCTATATGAATTGTAAGTCTTTGTCATTTTTTGCTATTTAATAAACATGAGTAGTTGCGTGTGGTGATGTAGGTTATTGTTCTAATCAAAAAAATTATCGATTCTTTTGTTCTAGAACAAAAGAATCAATACTTATTTTGTTCTCGAACAATGACGTACAGCCGCACAGATAGTTTTGCTATTGTTCTTTCTGTAGGCTGTACGTCATTGTCTAAAGAGAACAATGACGTACATCCGCCAGAAAGAACAATGGCGTACAGCGTTAGAATTAAATCATGCGCATATATATGTCATTTTAATCATTTGGCATGAAGAGGATCATTAAATTGATAGAATGTTAATGACAATGGCGTACAGCGTTATAATTTTGAGGACTGGTGTGGTTGTTGGGGCGTGGCTTGTAGATGGTAGTTGTACATCTGTGGGTTGATGTGCTAAAAACTGTAATTACAATTTTAACCCCTAAAAGTTTGGTATTCTGCGTTTTAAACTAGCTTCGTGAGACACACACCCCCGCACCCCTCCCCCCCCCCCCTCCTCCCATCCCGAACCGGTGTTAGCTACCATGGTATAGCGAGTAAAATATAAGAGGTAGAGGTGGTCGCATAATCGAGGTGGATGGATCAGGAGAGGAGGAGGAGGAGTAGGGGTGAGGTATTCTAGTGTACTTGTTTACAAGGCATCAGCCGGCAATGTGCAATATCTCTGTACGTAGTGAATATTTTGAAAATAATTTGACTGCGCTGGTAGTCGCCATCAACTTTCGATCAAATCATTTCCAAAATATTTAGCAGGATCCGGAGATCGCTGGAATGTCTGCAACATTTTGTCAGTCAGTCAGTTACTTTGTTTGCCCTAATAGGTATTGGCTTTTAACTAGGTTACGTGCCACTAAACGATAATGTTGATGGATAAAAAATCTGTACCGAATGAATATTTTGAAAACGATTTGACCATGATGGTCGCATAGTCGCCATCAACTTTCGATCAAATCGTTTCCAAAATATTTAGCTAGTACGTAGATATAACCCCTGTAATGTCTGTAACACCTCGCCAGTCAACCAATTACTTTGTCTGGCGCAAAAATCTATTGATTTTGTCTCACTGCTTTCAGCCACTAAACGTTAATTTATTAGTAAACTATGTACATTGCTGAATATTTTGAAAACGATTTGACCATAAGTTGATGGCAGCTTAACCGACAAATTGTATTTTTAAATACTTAATAGGCGATATAGTGTCTGCAATAACGTCAGTCAGTTAGATTTTGTTGCTGCTCGATGTCATTGTCTCGTTTATGACACAATGTCAGCAGTATGCGTCTGAAGGCTATGACTCATGCGTTTAAAGGTTCCTAATAGTCGCGAGTTCAAGCGTTCGATGACCTTTCACTCTGAATGATAAAAAGGTTATTTTCGTGCATGGTAAAAGTTTAATTTAACCATTCATCAGGGGCGCATTAGATGTGAGATCGGTCCTTAATCGAGATACAAACATGACACATGTTAAGGAATAATGAAAACACGTGAAGGAACTTATTTGTACCACCCGTCTCATTCTATGCATTTTTTATAGAAATATTCAGTAATTCAAAATTACTATTAAATTATCGTCTAGTTCACTCACGAGGAGATAAAGTATTTTCCTCTTTGTAGTTACGGGATGCATGCTTCCCTTGACTGTTTTTTTGTACAATTTTGAAATGGAATAGATACTGCAATTTATACCTTTAGATTTTTGTGTGCATATTATTGTTCACACTCATACACAATTCGTTCCCCAGTTCTTAACCGAGTGGCCATATGTACTAGTGCCCTCATCAATTACTTCAATATCTCGTTTGGGATTTCGCTCTAGAGATTTTGCATATTTATGAGGGGGGAGGGGTGGTGGGTGGAATTATGCGTCAATATATGTATAAATAATATGGTTTTTTCCTTCGTGCACCGCATTGCTCATGTTAACATTACACATGGACGCGTCAAACACTTTAATGTCTGCTTCACTGATGTTAGACCATGCATATGATCTCGCGGCTACCCTGAGAACTAATAATGGCATTGGTGTATTAAGGTATGAAACCATGCATGACTACAGTGAAAGGCGTATCATTATTCACCTCACCATGGAATGTATGGTAGAACACTATGTGCCTGTACCATTGGAATCTGGTTCTGAACCATCTTCCATGGCGTAAGGGCGTCCTACATACTATCGCATATGCACCCCACAAGCACACACGCACCTCATACACCAACACACACACACACTCACGCGAACTGGGTATTCCCTCCTGTGCGTAATGTTATACGCGTGCCCTGTCTCCTCTAAGCATATCCGTATATGTATTCCCTGTTCCCTTCACGTGTACATCGTGTATGTGTGCGTGCGCATGTCTTCTAACCACCCATATAAATGCGTGCATATGTTGTGTATGTATGAAACATAATTTTGGTTTTTTTGGTGGCCCCTTAAAAAAGAGGCACATTTTTTTAATTTTTTTATTTGCATAGTCGAAAATGTTTTATCTCAATTTTGCAATCGGTAATTTCTTGCATTCTCACACCACATACACGCACAGCAATCATAGCGTAGTTGATACTTCGTGTGCACCCATTTGTTGTAAATACGTTCATCCGGTTCCGCTAGATATTCTCTCCAGCGGTTCTGAATTTCGCGCATTGCTTTTTTAAATGGCTGCCGAACCGGTACATCGTTATATCGGGTCCACTCTATGCATCCTCGCTTAAGCGGTATAGACCCGATTGTTCGCCAGCGATCGCATAATAGAGATTTATTTTCCATTTATACTTCGCAAATTCAAAAAGATGAATGCCCTACTAGTAGTGCGCATTTCGCTTTCATAGCTAAAATATTAACTCTGTCAGTAAAATTAACTTTCCAATCTGAACACATCCTTATTTTGGTCATGTGTTTTTTTCCACCAATTAAAATTAACATCATCAGATTTCAAAACATAATTATGCGGAAAATTACATGTACAAAATTCGTTTATTCACTCTATACCCATTTGATTGGCATTTGCTTTTTTACAGAAACTAGAATTGATACAAGTGACATTAATATGCAGGATTCAATTACGGATGAGAACACGTCACATGGTTTCCCGCATTCAGATGTTAAATCCCACATTTGGAAATAGTCAATAATTCATGCAAATACGATTAATTAGCGCATACAATTGTTATCGTTGTGGGGCGCTGCGTGCTCCTAGTGTGACATTGTGTGTTAGCCATTATCGGAATCTGCTCATGTTAAAATTTATTCTTCCATCAGTGCATATCAAAAATGGTGATAATTGGGGATGGTACCAGAGGGATGATAGAGGAGGTGGGTAAGGGAACGCGAAGAAATAATAACTTCACTATAATTATATTCTTAAAGAAAACATAGCAGAAAAATAATTATACATTACGCATGATCTTTTTTCTCTGTTTATTCAGAATCCTGCGCATCAGACATTTCACTATAGCATCATTGTTTTCTCTGTTGCATAGTGCCCATAACATGTGTTTCATTTCTACACCTCTTGAACGATGATATAAGAAATATATGCAATAATATTCGCATGTGGTCGTCGTTGCTGGTTGAACACGTTCATTGTTGAAATAATAAACATGCGCATAGCATCCAGTTTGCACATTTGATATCATTCTTCCATCTGAAGGGCATCTTCCATAATGATCAAAGTATTCAGAATTTCCATTTCTAGTGTAATAAACCGCCACCCAATCTTGCCCGGATTTATTACTGGGATGTGTGTTTATTACTAATGAAGATGGGCGATATTTAATATGCATGGGAACATTGTTAATTGGAAAAACGCAGAGAAAGTGTTCAGATGTTTTATTGTCACTGAATAATAGATCCTTTATTTCAAATGTATGCAACATATTTTTAATAATCTGTTAATATGTTACGGTCTGATCCAATTTCTACTGTATTATCAAATTTAGCATAGCAAATTATGTTGGTTGTAGTGGAAAGAGCCTGAGCAAAATGGAAGACCAGTCTTAGCGAACCAGTGCGCATAGAGTACTGATGCTCTGAATAAGCTAAATCTGGTGTAAAACTCCATGTGAACAGCATGGTTCCATGTCTGAACTGGGACTTCTTTATCAGGTAGCAGCAATCTTTGAATGACGCACCAGTACCACGGAATAGTGAGAAAAAAGTTTCTGAGTAAATGTCGTCGCTAGACGAAGGTCGAATTGGAGCTGTTGTAAGCTCTTCTCCATTTATGTAACATGTAGAGTAAGTAGTGTTATTGGTATCACACTTGAATGGATTGCTTTGTACCACCCCATTATACACATCATTCAGTACAAAAGCGAAGAATACTCTAGTAGGAAGCTGTCCAATTAATATAGTATCTCTATCCACGCTCATAATGCCACTAGGTACTGTAAATGTCTTACACAATACCCTTTTAATAGGGTATTTTGCGCTCGTCTGTCTCAGAGCAACCGCATGCGCCATTAGTAAATCTGGTGATGGAGTAACTTTGCGTACAAATAAGTTAGCTGACAATATTTTCAGCTTAGACCTCACTCCTACTGCAGCCATAATGGCGAAGACATCTTTACTCCACTGCAGATGTAGTCTTAAATCTACGGATCCAAGCAGGAATCGGTTCTTCAGAAACACATCGCTGTGTATGCGTCCCATTAATTGTACTGTTTTACTTTCAGCCATCATTGTTCTGCGAGCTTGACATCCTAAGTTAGTATCGGCGATATTATCAAATTCCCGTGCATCATATATGTTCCATCTGCCAAGTTGTAGATGCGAGGACGAGGCATCGCTCCCATAATTAAGTAATGTTTCAAAATATGAGTGGTAAGCATCATTTTCGTTCGCGTCACTGACACGTTTTCCATTAAAAAAACCATCCACTTGTGAGAACATCATATGCATAAGATTATTCGCAGGCCCTATCGTCTCATCCTCCTCGAATGGCATCTCAGTACCATTTTGATCTAGCTTTACTAGTTTAATTGAAAGTTAAGATTGCGTAGGATCTAAATATCTTTCAACAGACCGCTGACAAAAAAATTCGATCGGACCACTATCTGATAAACTCGATACAGGCTGAAATTGTTCCAATTTTGCGGACTCCAATGTTGTCACCATGGGGCATGTCTGAAAAATGTCTAATTCAATCACATTTGACTAAGTTCCATGCTTTTTTTGTTAATTAAAGATGTCCGTGTGTTTTCTCGAACGTCTATAACGACCCTTCCTCTTCGGTATTGCATGCATTGACTGAGCGTTACATGTTTTCTTCCTCGTTTTATGCTTAGGTTGAGGTGGACTTAAACCACCACGCACTGCTGTTATAGCTTCCGGTATCATAGCCCTGGCAACACCATGCACTCTCGATTTTAATGCCGTTTTAACATTTTTCCCTGCCATTACATCATCAGCTACGCCGATTCCCGCTCTAAGAGCATGTTTACCTAGAGATTTAGCTACATTTCTTTTGCTATATGTATTGCTGAACGTAATAGCCCACCTAAGATATTACCGAGTCCATGCCCTGATTGATATCATGGGCCTACAAAAACTGTGATACGTCCATGGCCCGCTTGACTCGCATAGTAATGCACCAGCGTTGGAACGCACATTCTACCGCTCATTTTCCCTCTCATCATCGTTGTCGTCATCTGAAATGCAGGCAGAGTACCCTCAGCAATGCTCCGTCTTTGAATGGTACATTGGCACCAGTTCTATCCATTATAAGTATTCCAATAGTATCAATGTAGTTCTTTGACACAGCACGGTATTGAATATCAGGAAACGTCCACTGACATATATCTTTCCCTCCATCTGTACTAGAAATGGGTATCACTCTGAGTAGTGGTGCAGAAGTATCGCCTACCACATTGTTTGAGACTACGTCACAGTATATATACACAGTTGTAGGCCCACCCTCATGATTAAAATCTTTTCTCCCATTATCTGTTTGATCATTTTGCACAGCAGGCTGCGGATTACTGATACCATTTTTTTAAACTAATGGATAAGGCATTATCTTTGCCTTTTCTATTTCCACTGTACTATCGCCATCTTCATGAATTTCTTCTTCTGGTTCATCATTGCCTTTCTTCTTCTTCCTCTTTATCTTCTTCTTAGTAAATGCATATAGTTGTACAAAACATTCATGTGAAATAGTAAGCCAACTCCTCGGATATAGGACACTCAAGAGGTCCTTTCCCATACGCCATTTAATGTTAATGGAGTTTGCAGATGAGTTCTAAACTCTGATATCTTATTGTCTGGAAAGAACTACGTACTACTATTGCTCGGAATGGTTATGTAAAGCTGATCCTCGTTCATTCTGAGTTGAGTGATGCATGCCCGTCTTTATATGCAGGCTAGGCAATAAATACCCTAGACATCCACTTAAAAGTGATATGCATAAGCCTGATTGACCATTTTGTATACTCAGATTCATGATACACATAATGATTGTGATATAAATTAGTATAACTTGAGCTAGGTATACTATTTCTTCTTTCGGTTCTCATGAACCCATCATTTGACACATGCTCTGATTTGACGTTCTCCATATATATTCATCCATTGGTAATGATGCATAGTACTGAGTTCAGCATCCCACATGTTAAACGTAGCTGGGTAACCGAGACACTTTACCAGATATGTGCATTGTCCCTTCTTATTTTTTTCTAATTTTAAGTATTCTTTCCACCGCATACGCTTTATCACTTTCTTATATCACTTGCTGTATCTCATCACGATAAAAGGTACCAATAATCGGATCGCCTACATAGTCTTCCAATTTATATAAGTATGTAAATTTGTCTGTAAGTACCTCACATACCTGAAACAATTCGTGACTCGACTGCCCACGATATGCTTTTACAAATGGCATTTTAGCTTGAGATATTCTAACATGGTCGCCTTGAGGAGGGCTGTTTTTAGATTTGGTGTGTTTCTTCGTCTTCTTACCATATATATTTCTCCATGCGATTAACTCAGTACTATGGTCGACTTCCGAAGGAGCCATGTGTGTACTGGTATGTGTGGCATTATTGTATGCTGCGACTGAACTAGGTAATACATCAATATACTTTCGTGTATTCTTATGCATCATGTATCTGTATATTCGCCTCTTCAGCATGCGTTGAAAATGCTCTGCTATTGCCACTTTCATTTCGTTTTGAGAAGTGTAGAAATGTATTCCATTATTTTCAAATACTTCTTCATTACATGGTTCTACGAACTCGCCCCATTTGTCAGTTTGAATAGCGTGTGGGCGCCGCTCAGTACACTCCAATATTGTTTCTAACCCTTTTTTGACAGCAGAAGATGTTTTACTAAAAAAGACTTTCCTTCCACCCATACGTATTTTGAAAGGGCATCAACTATGCATAGCAAATATAACACGTTGTTGTTCTCTTTTGCCAGCATTCCCATCGAACATGGATCTGCCTGCCATAGATCATTGACAGCTGAAACTCTTTTTTTTTCCCGGTCAAACTTTGTTCTCTGCGGTCTGTGTAGCGTATATACTTCTTGTCGTTTTACCCATTTGTCGATATAGCCACATGATATTTTGCCTTTGAATGCGTTATATAGCTTTTCTTTCCCACTAAAAGATGCGAAATGTTTCGGATCAAAATATACTTTTGAAGTTGAATGCCCCTTGTTCTTCCTACTGCCCGCTAAGGACCTCTTTCTACATATTCTTTTAATCACGGGCATAGGGGTGTACTCACTGACGCTATCATCCTTTCTGTGCCATTATATATCTGTCTCAACGTTTTCTCTTGGCCTACAAATCTACGTGGTGTGTTTAGGTCACGTAGCAGATTAAGACACTTTCCCTAGGCTTGATCGCACATACCAGTCGTAAGAGGTTTCTCCCATGTGCTACTACGTTTGTAAGCAGGTAAAGTACATTACTTTTTGGGAAAAACGTACCATCTATTGTAACTTTGCCCAGCTCATTAACGTTAAAATGTTCAGGAACCAAACGTAAAATATCAATTACTCCATTGGCATTTGTCTAGTATGTTTTCGGTATTCCCCTCATCGTACGTTCAAGTATTTGTGTGGGCAGCGTACCATAGCTAGTTATGGGTTGCAGAGGTGGTGGCTGATAATGCTATCCTTGCGTTTGCTGATAGTCGTGCTATACTTGTCCAATACTTGCGAATACGATGCTGTTCTCAGTCAGATCGTGTCTAGCTAAAATATGGATATCTCGTTGTCAAGACTAATAGCTTTACGTATCGATGGATCTGTCTGTAGCAATGATATTTTACACTGTTCATTCAAATTACCTATCAATTCATGAGGAACTAGCGCCATTTTACGTGTATGCTCCATCTTTTCACGTGACCAGTTTACCAATTAATGGAGCTATGTACCGATCACTGCTGGTAATAAGGCTCCTAAAATCCACCTGTTTGAAGCTGTTTTCTTTTACATGCATATGGCACTCCACGACTAGTCAGTGTATGCATTTTTCCTCTATATTTAGTCCGTTGCTTGTGTCGTGATTTAGTGAGATGAATATTTCCATGAAATACGCTTAGGCATGATTCGCATAGTACGTCCACCAATTCGGGGAACACTGTTTGGTTACATCATTTCTGATCGTAGGCTTTATTTTAGCCAAATATTGTAGCATAGGTAAATGGCATTCCATTTTATGTGATGCCATTTTTCTTTGGAATGTAAACGTAGCAACCCCCACCCCCGCCCCCAACAACCCCCCCCCCCGCCCTTTGGATGAACAGATGAACGTAGTCTGATATTGTCAGGTGTCGACTGTTTCAAATCTAGGCGTAGTTATGAGTGAGGCGCGCATGTTGCATCCTTATATGATTCAATCAAATACTTTGTATTGCCTGGGGACATCTGATTAGATAAAGAATGGATAGAGGATGCATCACGCGGATTCTTAAAGCGTCATATTTGTCACGCAAAATCTGTTTCACAAGTCGCGCAATCAGCGCAACTTATCAGTTAACTACCATGGCAGTTAACTGATAAGTTGCGCTGATTGCGCGACTTGTGAAACAGATTTTGCGTGACAAATATGACGCTACAATTCTCATGGTGAGAACATTTTGTAAATAGGTCGGCCACATTCTCATCGATTATATTCATCAAATCGCCGAGTACCACCAATGTTCTGCAACTTCTGTCTAGTTCGACACTCACACCCTCTTTAAATTCAACTTCTTTCGCTAAATCGCTATACACATCTTGCCATGCACCATAGCAGTACACAATACTCTGCGGAGGGTGAGTAATGTCAGAGGGATCTCTTATTAAAGCTTTTATCATCTCAGTTTTACCGCACTGTGTTGGTCTGCAGACAATCATAGTAAATGGGTGACCGAACGATGTATGGCAGTCAAGAGATGTCACCATTGTGTTGACATGTGTACGTCCACGTACAACCAAGGAGACATACGCCCATACGTATACGTATATATATATATATTTATATATATATATATATAAATATATATATATATATATATATATATATATATATATATATATATATATATATATATATATATATATATATATATATATTAGTTGAAACAGAACGTATGCGAACCGTCACAATGGTGACATAACTCTAACTCTATGATGTAATATGTAGTCACTCTTCTGTGAATACTTTATCAATGCGTTCTGGATAGTGAACTTTAAGAATATAATTGTGACGTCAGATACTCAAGTCGTAACTTAGGAGAAATGCGATGCACATTTAAGAGTATGATTGTGACGTCATATATTCGCGTTGTAACTTAGGAGAAATGCTATGAACATTTAAGCGCATGATTGTGATGTCATATACACGCTTCGTATCTTAGGAAAAATGCTATGAATAAAAACATATAATAGAAGATTTTGACGTCATAAATTCGTGTAAGAGCGAAATTGAAATGAAATATAGTGATGTACGAGTGAATAGATTATGACATCATATACTTGCATGACGAAAAAGAACAAATCCATGACATCTTTAAATAGCTACGAAATAACCGCCATATTCTGCGAATATTTACCATGAAATTGAACAAAACCGTATAACAGTGGTTTTTTAAGTATGCAGAGTGCTCATAATGAAATGCGCTAGTCTTTATCAGCGTTACTCTATATCAATCGTTCACCTGTCACATTCTTCTATAAAAGAATAGAATAGCAATGGTGCGCGCCGACAAGTGCCTCAGTCAAGTGAAAAAGCGGGCATACCAGCGCGTGCAGAGGAGGCAGGGTAGGTAATGGCGAGTCGCTAGCGATAGATAAAGAGAGAGAGAGTACAAGGTGCTAGTACAGAACAAGCGAAATCCAATTATAAACATTTTTATTAATACTGACATCAATAATAAGACACATCGTTACACGGATACGATTTTAGGAAATAAAAACAAATAAGTCACAACATACCTTTTCCAAAGCTCCGATTGACGAAATAAAACAATTAATTAGGTGGTGTCTTTTAAAAAGTCATATAAAATCAATTGAGTAGGTGGGACCTTAAAAGGCATGATTTTATTTAAAATTAACTGCCCTTTTTTAATGCGTAAAAAAGATTGGTTAATTTAAAATAAAAAACAGACACATAAGGTTCCATCTTCTTAATTATGTTTTTGAATTAATACAATTATTGCAGGTATATAACGTGAAAGCGGCGACTTCATTAATAGGTGCATAGAGAACATATTAATTATAGTTATGGTTTTAACATCTTTTTTTCATATATTACATCCACAATGTACCTATACCATTCCATCATACGCATGTGGTACAGTTCAGTACAACGTTCATATATATATATATATATATATATATATATATATATATATATATATATATATATATATATATATATATATATATATATATATATATATATATATATATATATATATATATATATATATATATATATATATATATATATATATATATATATCATGATGGATGGCAAGTTGAGCGCATTATTCAGCTTCGTCCATTTCTAACATTGCTGCCTCATTATACAGATCAAAATTGTCAATTAGATTAAGGTTTACATCAATACCTAAACAAGAATGTTCACGTTGACTCTGATGATTTACTAGACATCCATAACAATCTTGCACAGCCATCGATTGTATCTTCTCACACAGCATGAATGCGAATAATTTCTGGCTGATCTTTTGCACATGATCCGTAGGACACTAATGGTGTGGATGACATATAGTTTTACAATACTGACACAGTTTGTCAGTATCATACACAAGTTCATCGGTGAGATTTCGTTCATCATCATTGCTAAAAAAATCATTGAGGTATATAACGTCCGAAGTAAGCGAGCCGAGATTAGACATCTCTATGGAATCGCTAATGGATGGAGGGTTACTCATGTTCTCTTTATTTTTTTCACACTGTAACAGCACTGCACTATTGCGATAAACAGTGTGTCACCGCTCATGTCATGAGGCACATACTCGTTAGGTAATGCTGCCAGCAAATTACTCGCGTTCTGTTTCAATAATTCCCACTCGACGTCTTTGAGGTATAAACCACGACGTGTGGGACATGGTTCTACATCAGAGCAGAAAATGTAGCGTATGTCAATACACGGAAATTCGTCACAGATTGAAATGCGAACAGAATTGGCCATCGAATATGTAAATAGTATGCCTTCTTTTTTGCGCACACGTTTTATCGCATCTTCAAGATCAGGTATGATGTGTAACAACTGTTTAAGTGCTACTATGCTGAAATATAAACCGCATTTAATAGGATAAGTCAGGATGAAACTGCCGTAGATCAACGCACTACCTTTCGCCAAATTGGATTGTACGAGCTTTTCACGAATTACCAAGATCGCACCAAAATGCCGAGCGCTTTAAATATTTAAAGCATGGATCAGACGCCGTTTTGGATAACGTATAACCATAGTGTGAAACTACGGTATTTATAACTTGTTAGGCACAATAACCTTCAACCGACATGTTTTGAACACCAACTGGCGAACAATACCATACACACAATGACGCACAGAGATTTCCTCAATCAATGGCATACAGAGCCACATGTCTGTTGCAATGGCATATATAGATGCGCTTAATTTGAACATATGGCACACGTTTGTTCGATCAATAACGAACATATACATGCGGACGAACAATGTCATGCTGTCTACTGCTCAATGTGCACTTTATGAGCAATATCGCTGACTACCATCTTTTAACCATTTTGCGACTGTGAACCGCATTACACTAAATTCAATGGGTATTATCACTGGATACGCAAAATATTGTGAAAACTATCTGTCTGTAATTTTATGCTGCGTTAAGCTGCCATCAACTTTCAGTCAAAGTACTTTTGTGGGTGCGGTAATATAAGACCTGAAATATGATGTGAGCAATAACTAAGCATACGTAAGATTATGAATGAGAAAGACAACGATTAATGTAACTTCGCACCAATAATACTCGCAACCAATATACTATGTCTATCCCATATTCAGTTAATAAGACCTTGCTAATTTGAGGCATGAGTATAATTTTCCCGCATTAATTATACCACCTCTTAAAGTGAACTGCATGCTCCCCATAAACAACACGTGCATCTTATCCTTATTTGGCGTTACACAGACAATTCGATGTGGCAGACATCAGAATACCTAGTACATAGTACTAGTAGGTCCATGGTTTAAGCCACTATATATATATATATATATATATATATATATATATATATATATATATATATATATATATATATATATATATATATATATATATATATATATATATATATATATATATATATATATATATATATATATATATATATATATATATATATATATATATATATATATATATATATATGGATAAATATGAATATTCCCGAGCACCAATCTAATCAGCTAACAGATGCAGAGTGGTCAGATGTGCTCAGTGCTCTAGAGCTAGAACATACACTTTTAAATGCGTTGTATACGTGTCTTTATAGAGACAGATTAAACAATGACGTCAACAGTACAGATTTTAAAGCAACTCCCGTAGAGCCAGGCGAGTCTCCAGAATGTGGAGAAGCTGCTCAAAAGCAAGACTAAGACTGTACTGAGAGTGGCTAGACCCTTGGCCATTCATGTCGCCAGTCCCGTAACCATGAATGTGGTCGTGGTGAAGATGATAAGTGGTAATGAGGGTATTCCTGCCGCTGGAGCTGATGTCCTCGCTACAGTGGCGAGTACTGTTGTCAACCACTGTCTAGGAATAACACATCCCATCCCAAAGATCTCCATCAGTGGCGCCTCCTATACTGTTGCCGCCAAGACCATGGGCGAAAGCATCCCTCAAATGGAAGCAGCAGTTCTAGGGCTAGCGACGAGTGTTATTACCGAGATCATCATGGCCTATGTCTAGGTTTAAGCTGCCATCTATAGCAATATATTGTATACCACAACAATGTCTCTGTCACTCCCAGACCTAGAGAGCAAAGAGCTAGGTGATCTCGCTCACTTGGGTGAGACACGTCCCGGTTCAGAAGACACCATTGCCCCTATCTCCTTCCTAGACTTCGATGAGAAAGGAGAACCTCGAGAGATCCGCGGTACCATCCCAGCCAGAGATCTCGTCGGAAACACTGACTGGTAGGGCAATCAGCCATCAACAAGGCCAAGACTGTATACAAGGGGATGGGCATCAAAGACAGTGCAGTGATGTGAGGTATGTTCGGAGTTTGACGAGGCTGGTGCCATCAAGGTTATGACAGAGTACTGCGCACAGGACATGGTTACGTATCTCCTGAAACCGTGGAGCTTATTCCAACAAGATGGGGGAGAATCTCAAGGTAGGCACTATCAGCCTGAGCCATACCATGGTGGATGGCCAAGCGAATGCAACAGTACAGCTCCAACTTCCTGAGGTGATTAAGTCAGGATTCTTTGGCCTGCCGTTTAAGATCGCATATTAAGCATGGCTGCTCGAGCATGCATCATACGGATGCTCGAGGTGCTTGACACTGCAGGTACTGACACAGGCCCTCTGCGTTGTCTTCTCAGCTGTTGTTGGGATTTTATGCTTGATGCCACTATCGCATCCTTCATATCCGCCAGCAGTGCAACGCTACCCAAACAGCAGGCAAAAAAGCTGGTACAGGAGGTACTACCATTTAATCTCCATGATATAGACGAGGCTACGGCTGAAGAGCTGTTAACCTTCCTTCATGTGCACGTGCAACATGTCAGTACCATACAGTAGTACACCAAATGATGCCAGTCAGGTGGTGCTGATCATTGCCCCATCAGGACATGGCAAAAACATCTTGCTGTGGGCCCTGCTCGCCGAACATCGTCAATCTCGATGCATTCTCCTGGTGTCCGACTCCGCTGCTGAGGCAGTCAACAATAATGATCAGTGGTATAACAGTCCGATCACAAAGACGCACAACCTGCAAGCACTGATGGAGATCCTGGTCGTGGCTCGACTAACTGAACCACTTGTCCTAGTTATCGACGAGCCTGCAATGGACCAGAAGATAGTCACATACCTCAGCAGCATCACCAGACGCATTCGCCACACCAAGATCACTGTCTTCATCCTCTTTCAGAAGTACACTTATGAGATATCACCAGATATCCGGCACAATGCGAGGCTCCTATCCTTTAGCTCGAAGAGTGGCCGTGCCCTGCTTGAGACTATATATGACAGCCTGACCATCAAGGAGACCAAGCAAGACTTTATCGCAGGCGTGCAGAAGTGCACAGATCAATTCCTCTTTATCTTCAGCAACAGGGAGACAGGGGAACTCACACACTTCAATCACTCACTGGAAAAGGCTCTGAACTTCAGCTACAAGTTGAATTCCACCAGGAAGCTCACATGTCAGTCGGGTTGACATGTATAACTGCTGTGTCAGTCGGGATGTTTTTTCAGGCTTGGGCAACTTCGTCCACAGTCTCCGTGGCTTCGTCCACGGTTTCCGCTGCTTCGTCCAGAGCCTCTGCTGCCTGAGGATCAGATAGTCGTTTCTGAAACTCTATCCACTGAGGACGAGAGGCAATGACTCTATTCCTTTGAAACTTCTCGCAGAAGATCCACTTCGCCCATGCCTTCTTAGCATTTGCCGTGAGGCAGGTTTTGATGAGGTAGTCCTGGTAGTTCTTGGGGAACTTTAGATATTCCTTCAGATTACTCTCTATCTGCTCGCGCCCTCTTTCATTGAAGATATGCTCAATGGCCTTCTTTCTACCTTCAGTATGGTCGGCAGCCAACCCCTCCTCTACACCTTTGGTATGGCCAGCGGCCAACTCAGTGGCATGTCCAGCCTCAATGCTTTCAGTCACATGTTCACCGACCTCCTCTCGGAAGTAATCTATGGCCCCATCCTGTATAGCATCCAACATCCGGTGTTCATCATCAGTGTGGAGGCTGAATATGTAGCCCACTTCCCGACCATTAGTAGATATTTGGGATCAACCCTAGCCTTCTGGAAAAGCTAGGATTACAGGACTCCTAGTGGGTGTGCTGGGGTGATCATGTGACATGCTCTGGGCACTGTCAAATATCCGGTAGAGCATCCGAGTCAAAAATTCCTTTGTACTATGGGCCAGTGTGGTCTCCTCTATGAAAGTCAGTATCTCTGCATCAGATGGAGGTGGGACCTTGGCTCACCCGTGGATAATGTTGACATCGCGAAGTAGTTGTCGGACCCTGTCAATTGGGAGCAGGGTGTGGTCACCTTTTGGTTTCTTCTTGGTGGTGGCCGATGTGTTCCATCAACCACCCATTGGTTGCTACCCTCCAAAGACGATCTGCTGGAGAACTTTACCAAACATCGCCGTTTAAACCTGTATATACAGGCGTTTAAACATGCAGCAGTATGTACAGCATCCAGATGGGGCAGTTGAACCCACAGCCTCGCACCACACTGGTCCTCAGAAGGACTGTCTGACAGTCATTCGACCTATTATCCATGATGCGAACCATTTATCCACAGTGGGGAAGTTCATCGACTTCAGCCTCTTGGGACAGATCCATGAGATTAGGAGCATGCCGCTCAATTTTAAGCTCAAGAGCACAGTGGCGAGGGAGGTAGAGCTCTGAGTAGGTGGAAGATTATGCAGAGCAACAACACCCTGTACGCCACCTATGTGCACGATGAGTACCGAGTCCTGGCTCGACTGGCTTATGGACCGTCCTACTACGCACAGGGGAAAAAGTACTATGCTGTCGGATGTGATGACGGCTTCACAGAATTCGACTTACAACCAGCCATAGAAACACCTGTCGCAGTGCCACTCTTCTCCCTCCTCGAGAACACACATGTGAACCTGGCCTTGATACAGGACAGGCTGTTCCTCCGGGTGTACACCAAACATCTCGCGGATGTAATGATGACCTCTCCACGACTTCAGGTGTGGCATGATCAGAGCGACCAGGAACTAAAACGTGCAGGCTCTAGACAACGAATCCTACATGTAGAGCGAGAGCATCAGCAGGTCCAGACCATGACTAACCAGCATTTAGAGTTGACATTGCAACGAGGTGCCTCAGATTGCATAGCTGTAGCAGTCTTGGTTCAGAAGAGAGGGGTGGTCCAGGTGGTAGGGGAGCTAGACGACTTCAAACTTGTGATGGCTGGGACCAACATTCTCGGTGATCTGGCTGATTGATATCCATATCGGCAGGAAATGAGACTCGCATTAGCGTCTTGGATGTTCCGGGTGGTTTGAGCCTTTTGTTGCCGTCGGTGTACCTCCCTTTGGTGCATATGCTTAAGTGCCATGCTGTACTCAAACTTCTCCTTAGACAGCTTCTCCATCGCCTGGTTATGGCGTTTTTTCTCTACCTCCACTGCCTTATGGTCGGCGAAGCGGAGACCCCAGTTCACCAATGCAAACATGCCTGCATTCAAGATTGCGGATGTCTATATATAGCGAGTTTAAATTCCCCATATAGTCAGCAGGAACTACAAGCAATGTATGAACCTGAAGCTTTCGAGGATCCAGTTGAGGACTACAATGAGGATGACTATGACGACGACAATGATGAGGATGACTACGATGAAGACAATGATGAGGATGCCTATGATGAGGATGCCTATGATGATGTAGAGCCAGAATCCCACCGACTAATCTACTGAGCTAAGGGAGTTTATCATAGCTACGTGAAGGGCTCTCTTGGCCCACTAGCAGCGGTTGGGGTTCTTATTGCTCTGTACATGACGAAGGCTGGCAAGACGGTCCACAAAATCGCCAACAATACTCTCCATGGAGTTGAAAAGATCTCTGAGGCTATTCCAGCCATCGCCTCGGGGGTAGGAACATTCTTTGGCTTTGCTGGTCCATGGCTCCTGTATGTTGCGATAGCACTTGCAGTCATCTGGGCTGCCGAACATTTAAGACATGCTATATAATATATATATATATATATATATATATATATATATATATATATATATATATATATATATATATATATATATATATATATATATATATATATATATATATATATATATATATATATATATATATATATATATATATATATATATGACTTCTCTGTATGACCTGGTCACGTCACTTAACTGGCAAGCCTTGGTCGATAAGCTACCCATCAGTGACGACGCGGCAGAGATTAGACAACAGTGTTCACAGGTATTCGAAGAGGTGCTCATCCGTGAGGACCACTGCCAGAGGAACAACGGTCATCTGTTCATCTGTCTAGAGTTTGCCTGAGCTGTACTGGAGAGGACAGGTGTCGAAGTCGGAGATGCTGTCCGAGAGTTCACCTACGATCTCTCTTGAAGATCTTTATTACGGACCCTGTGGTTATTATCGTGAGCCTCACCAGAAGCTCAAGGCTGTACGTCGCAAGGGTCATAGATTCACATTGGAGATGGTTAGCCTGCGGCTCACCAGGCAGGCGATGTGGCAGATCTACAGACCTCGTCCACGGCACATTCAGTATGTACTCTTTGATGAACCTGTCCCGAACAGAGTCCATCAGGCTGTTGTGCTGTTCCTTTCTCATGACAGGGTCTGTTCTGGAAGCACATGTAAGACCTACAAGTACGCCCTCACCATCGTCGATGTCCCCAGTGGGTCTAAGTCTGTGGTGCCACTTACAGATATGTCCACACGTCAGATGGCTGCCGGGTTCCCGAGTATATATGAGGACCCGCAAAATCATATCCAGTGGCATAGTTACTGCAAGTGGATGAGGGTAAGGAGTTTAGAGGTGAAACTGCGTCCCTCATGCAGAAACATGTTGTTGCGATTAGACGAGCTGAGGTGGGACATTACCGTGCCCAGGCTATCATTGATCTGGACACAGGCAGAGAGGCCGTTCCCACATCAGTATGCTCAGGAGATGACTGTCCCGACTGGCGATCGTTCCAGAGTATGGATGGGAGGGTTGCCCATTGTGGTGGAGAGACCCAATGCTGAGTTCACTAGGCTGATGGGACAGAAGCCTGGCAATGCCATGCACCAATCCTATGTGGCCTAACCTCGATGTTCTGTTCAAGACCTGTGCTTAGAGGATAGACTTCCATCGAATTCCCTGGTTCGGCATTTGTATAAGCCTGGCGAGTTGGAGGGTGGACGTAGGTGGGCGACTGGATGCACACAAGATTGACAGGTATGTGGATATGGCTGGACAGCCTATGCTCTAATACTTGGTACGCCAGCACGGAGTGCGGAGCAGTCCTAGGCGGCCGTTTGTACGAGAGGAGCTTCCACTAGTCCCACCAGACACTCAGCTGCCGCCATCTACAGTTCTTTGATGAAGGCATCCCTGGGACCATATGCCAGGGTGTGAATACCATCTGGAATGATCCATCGCTTGGTGTCTACGGGATTGAGGCTGATCTTGTTCTGGTGAAGCCCATAGATGTGGTGGCCCTCACTCCTCAGCATATTCATACCACGGTGAACAACATTACGCTCCAAGAGACATTCTTTGTACTGATCATGGCGAATCTGATTCTTGACGACTGCCCTGCATACCCCCTTGGCCTTTGTGATCTCCTGTTCCTCTGAGCGCGTGATTGAATACATCTTCGGACGCAGGCCAACAAACTCCTGAACTGGTACAGCAGCACACTCATCCTTCATCCTGCCCAGGACCTTCTTGTTGACAGTACAATGTAGTGGGTGTCTTACCGGATAGTCGCTTGTGTCAAAGAGATCATTCCTGGAGGCTGTATCAGCATAGATATCCTCGGTCTAAACCTCCAGCAGAAGACTGTCTGTGTCAGTATAAAGGCGATTCACCCTGGTGCCATATTGCTCCTTGAGGTGGTTGTAGTAGAAGTCATGCATACGGTGTTTGGATAGATCGAGGATGGACATGCCCACATAAAGCGGGTGGTTCAACACCAAGCTGGTCTTGTACATGTGGAGAGCAGCTAGATCATCATCGAACACCTTTGCCCAAGCGAAGTTGACCTTGGCTATGAGCTGCCTCAGCCTGTTCTCTTCAGTTGACCGCACCAGCTTGATATCCACTCACTTGGGTAAGTTCTCCATGGTCTTACCAAAGACGCTGTTGTCATCAGCTTGTAGAGATCCTTCGCAAAGCCACTGTTGGCCTTCTTACGGAGCTCTGTGTTAAGTCGGATGTAAGGCTCCATCCACGGTGACTGATTGAAGCGTACACCCTGTGTATTTTCTTCAACCTCATACCCAGGCTGAGATAGAGATTTAGGTTGCGGTAGTGCATGACGTAGCGCTCTTTGTCTTTCAGATTAGGTACCAGTTTTTCTGTTGGCGTTTTCACTTTGCCCAATGCACACTGATACTCTGAAAGCCACTCTCCCTTCATCTTCATCCATTCAGGTGCCAGCGGCTAGGCATTGGGCATGCCATGCAGCTCTTGTGGGTACTCAAGATCAACCTCTAGGATCTTTTCATCATCATCAGGATGTTGTGTTATCTTTTTGGCTAGCAATGGGTTGCCCTGTTCTGTATGAACGACCCACTCAACCCCCCCCCCCTCCCCAATTGATAGGTAGTGGCTCATTGTCCAGCCATTGAGATTGTTAGCATCCAGATACATGATGTGGCTTGTCGGCTGTTGTGGATTATAGCCAGCTATATATGGGTTGTTTGCTTTAGCACAGGGTTTGTTGACCATTGATACACCACCCCTGCGTCCTTTTTCTATGAAGAGATGCTTATCATAGTATGTTAGGAGCTCCAGCTCTACACCTGTTTCCTTTAGAAGTGCATCCCAGCTCAACCCCGGGCTCGTGTATTTCTTCTATCAACTTCTTTACAATCTTGTTTTGGTTATCTGCTATGAGAGCATCTGGGTCTTTCCCATGTCCTTGTAGTACCCAACCCCTCAAGTAGTTCTGAATGGCATGTGGTCGTTTGACAAAGTCTGGTACTTCATTATCCTGTTTAGGAGTTGGCTTTCTACATGGGGTAGACTTCTCAGGGGTGGATGGTAGCTTTCTGTGTTGAGCTGGAGTAGGTTTCCTGCATGGAGCCAGTGAGGGATCAGAAGCTGGTGAAAGAGCTGCTAACCCTTCAGCATATGTGACAGGATTGATTAACCCTTGCTGGAACAATCTTGTCAATTCTTAGACAGATTTATCCATTGATATACCTATAGTTGGGCTTATGTCTAAATCTGAACTTTTGAAATCTGATCTGGATTTTTGTCTGACATGATTAATATTAGGATGTTTATATATCTAAATAGAACAAAATGGTTATTTTTATTTATTATTTTTTTAATTATTTTTTATGTTTGCTCTTGTATGATAAGAGTACACACAATATATGCACACAATTTGAAATCTGATCTGGATTTCTGATGATTAATCTTAGAATGTATGAATTTTTGTGTGCTGGCTCGGTCTGAGCAGGCTGGTGGCCCCCGCCAGGGGCTGGGGCGAGGCTTATGAGTATAGGCCAGTTGACGATTCTCTGTCATTTTCTGAAACACCTGTGGGAGGCGTGGTCACCTCATTCGGAGCCCCTATGAGTATAGCGCAGTTCTGCCTTTCAGCAGTCAGTGCACCAGGATTCTGAAAACCCTGTGGGACGTGCAGTCACCTTTGTCATTGCATTCAGGAAGAAGTGCACAGGAACCGCTATTTTATAACTACTGTCGATGGATCATCATGATGCTTCATTTCAAAACCATAGTTTCTTGGACAGAGTGTGCAAAAACTTGTTAACTCATAGTCGGGGGGGGGGGGGGGGCGGGCGGGATTTCACTCGTCCAAGAACCTAGATACCCACTTCGATCTTGAATCGCCAGCTCACCTTTATGGGTACTAACTACCACTGAATCTGTATCATGATACGCGACGCATCGTCTGAGTAAAGACAAGACTTCATACAGTTTTACTCGACCATAAGCTGTCATGAAAGATGCAAGAATACAGTTGATATTTAATGGGGACTCGATGTACTCATCATTGACTGAATAGGAGGACAATAGAAGACTATCGTTCATGAATGTAATGGAACACACAGTTTTACTTGTATCATTCAGAAGGGAGAGAAGGTATTTATGTGTTGATAGCATGCCATTTTAGTATGATCACGAAGAGAAAATCCTCTGCACAAAATATTCAAACAGGATTTAGCAACAGAGCGCAAACCCAGGTTATTCAATATTTGTGCAGGGTCGAGCTGTATTCCATCATGTTTATAGTAGTTAGCCACATAATTCGCCTTTTCACTCTCACCACTGACACAACCAAGCCAACCGCTACTTTGCTGTTTATTTTTTTTAAAACGGTTGATGTATTCTGAAAATAACACTTCATCCCCATTCTGCTCATATTGCGATGACGCGTGATAATTCCAAACCTCATACATTTGTAATGGCATAACCGCAGCAATAGCTAGCTGTAACTCTGGAGTAGTCCATGTTCCACATAAACTGTGCTGTTTTTCCGTATGATTGCAAAAGGAAGCTTGTTCATTTTTTTCGCATTCAAACATAAGACATGAATTTATTCTAACAGGTAGCACAGGAAAGTATAAATCATGAGGTGGAAGGACTTTACATCTAATAAAACCAAAGAAGTCATGCACCATCTTATCACTCAAGTCATCCCCTCTTATTACCGTATATGACCTTTCTGGAAAATGACATTGTTTCATCACTGCCAGATGCATGGAAACACAGTCTAAATATTCGAGCTTGGTATGCTCATCGCTTCCATAAATACACGAATTGCGGATGTACGTCCACCGAATAGTGCTTCGCACGCGGATATTGGGTGGGCTAAGTCCAATTCTGTGATACAATCATTTAGTGCAGAGGAATCAGCAACTTGTTTCTTAAAATCACATTCCCACATAATTCTCCCCATATATCCATCTGATTCAAATAAAGAATGCGGAATTCAAGTGTAGAATATGCTTCTTCATATGTCTGATCACCATACGGCGTATATGTCATATCACACTTCTCACCGCAACAATCAGACTCATGCCCATGAAATTTGCATCCTAAAAACCCGAAAATGGTATTTTCAGTTTCATCAATTCCATCCACATAATGTTCACATATGTTATGTTCCCACACACGCACGCGCGCGCGCATGCACGCACGCACGCACGCACGCACGCACGCACGCACGCACGCACGCACGCACGCACGCACACACACACACACCCTTTAGCGCATGCGTGATTTGGCGACCCTTGCATTGACTGACCCATTCCATCCATTCTCTGCCCAACATGCTATAAGCGCACTTTGCTCTTAGGGAGAAATCGAGTAACGTCTGTATGCTCTCAGGTCGAAGCCATAAAGCATGATAGGCAGCATTACATGCACCCGCTAGCATTATCCCTGTCACAAATGGATTTTGTCCGTCCATCGATTCAGAAATAAAGTCTTACATCTAGACATGGCTAAATGTACAATGGTTACGTCATTACAATATTCGATGCGATTTTTATCAACATCGTAGTGCTTGTGCCTAGATATCTGTTCATTGTACCCGCGTTCAAATTCAATCAATTCATTTGCATTCATATTTTGTGGACAGAATATTTCCCTTTCGGTAAGGGTATTACCTTACCCCTATATTGAGGCATGTTGAACTGATGGGGAAATGTCCCCTTATGAGATTAAAAGCATCACCCACCTTATGCAATGAAAGACGAAAAAAGTTAATGGAATCAATAAAATGTATATTGCCTATGTTAAATGAGAGAACTGCATGACCACGCATGATAATATTTATAGGTTTACGGTTTAGGTTTGCGGGTTTGCAAATGCATTGAAGGAGTAAAAGAGAATCAAAGGCACGAGCGTTGTGCGTGATCACCAAGTAGTCAGAGTAGTCAGAGAAACCTATTTTCTATTGATTTTTTTGCCAGCACGCGTAACCTCAACACATGTCAGCCAGCTAAGGAACTGATCCACTGCTTCCAACCTGTGAAAGCGAACATATCCATAATTCATGCCTCGATGACATGTAGAGCAATCGTCTTCGAGCGGTTGGTCGATGCATGCATCACAACATCCGTTGGCTACCACGAGATTAACGTTATGCTCTGCAAGAATATTAGCATTGCTACTGTCGATAGGCGATAAATATGTGTCTGCATCGTAAATAATGTATTTTTGAAAATCTTCGTAACTGCAAATGTCAGCATCCTTACACATAGAGCGTGCATGGGACAATGACAAAATAGGTTCTTCAATTACTTTATGATAACATGTATGATTGTTAGCAATGAAAAACTTCTCTTTACACGTGTGACATTTTGTCATACCACAAACCTGTTCATCGTCATCTTTATGAATGTGAATGAGACAGTGGGGACATTCATGATTTCGCAGGTCCCATTAGAGAGATGGTTCACCATACATTGAAGGTTATAAAACTTACGATGACAATCACTACACATTATTTTATGCGAAGGGCCTGTAGAAATACAAGATCCTTTATCAGAATAAGGGGGAGGGCAGACAACTACGACACCGCTCTGCGCATGCGTGATCACTAGAGTATGATGCATTACACTGCGTACAGTGATTACGTACCATAAGAAATGCAGCGATAGACGTGATCAAGGATATATGATTATCGCGTTCTGAATGCATAAGATTGATACATGATAAACTCGGCAAAGCGCTACTGAATAGGCGTTCTGTGTTGAATCTGGGTAGACTTGAATAGAAAATTGATTGCGAAAATGTTCCTGAAATTTATACCAACCAGTACTATTAATTTCACTTTCAGGAATATGGCAAGCTGTATGAGTAGTAGTCCTCTACATGAAAAACGTGAAAGTCAAATCCGTCTAATAACCTACAATCAGTGTTTGACTGAATGACTTTCTCCACTGATCCTAAAATTACATCAGGCATAATTTCATTCCATAGCCTAAAATCCATGGCTATTGGTATTTACAAAAAATGGTAAATCAACTCGATTCTCAGGTGGTCATTCGGCGGTACATTACTATATTCGCTATCCATATCAAGCACAGATTGAAAGATACTAGGCACGAACTCAGAAGGAGTAATACTGATTAAGAAGGTCTTCGGTGAGTGTTATATTCTCCGATATACAATAAGTGATTTCATCAGCCATGAGACTAAATTCATCTACCATATGTTTGGCATGCGTGTCAATAAGAGTATGTTGAGTAGGAACGATTACATCACAGCGATAAGTGGAATCATTAGGAAGGCAAGCTAAATCCAGAGATAGGTCATTAGGAGAAGACACAATGCAGTCAGGAACTGGTGCTACACAAAATAAATTTAGGTCGTGTGTATGTCCATCATGTACATCGGTTGAAGCAGACTGCATTGGTTCGATTACGTCATAATCATAAACATTATGAGGATAATGAAAAATGATGCTGGTGACGACGGTACGGTACTCATATGAGGAACATATAGTTCAGTTCTCGTATGAGCGGCTAGACCATTGGTAGAAGCAAGATCCGTGGGTACGATTACGTTATAATCAATAACATTCTGAGGGTAATTGCTAAAGGATGACTTTCTTGCTACTGTCATCGTTCAGAAGCGCTTAACTATAAATTAAGAGCGAGGCGAATTAAGGTAGATTCAGGAATGTCACAAAAGAACACAATTACCCCCATTTCAGCTCATAATACTATAGACGTAATGTTGAATTAGCAAAACCCCTGAAAGATGAATATTCACAGTTGCAACTTAAATTTAAGGAACTGATCAACGCACGACCAGTAACAGCTCACAATAGAAATCCAAACCTGAACGATTTGCTAGTAAGATCAAAGTTAGACCTCATGGTTCCTGATAACAATGGCGGCAATGTTTCATCATTCCTACATATTCTTAAATTAATTAAAACCCACCGAAAATCAATGGTGGGGCAACTTGAAATCATATCCGTAGGACATCTTTTAATTGTGTAGGTACAAATATGTGTGCGCGTGTGCGTGTGCGTGCACGTCCGTGCGTGCGTACGTACACGTACTTACGTACGTACGTGCATACATACGTACGTGTGTGCGTGCGTGCGCCCGTGCGTACATGCGTGTGTATGCGTGCATCATTCGTGAGTTCATGGGTGTGTGGTTGCGTGCGTGCATGCCTGTGTGCATGCATGCATTCGTGTATTGCGTGAATTATTGCGTGAGTTGGTGTATGCATTCGTACATGAATTTGTGTATGCGTTCGTGCATGCATTCATGCATGCTTTATTGCATGCATTCGTGCATGTATTATTCCATGCATCCGTGCATGCATTCATTCATTCATACATGCATGCATTCAGGCATGCGTGTGTGTGTACGTGCATTCGTGCGTGCGGTTTCTCAATCGTGTAGGCTCATTCCCAGTCTTCACCCCTTGAAGGGACGTACGGTTTAGTTCACTTTGTACAAACCAGTTCCAAAAAGGGGAAGGTGTAGATTTTAAGAAAATCTACTCTTGGTCTCGGTAGGACAATCTTAGGTAAATACATTTTACTTTATTTCCTGTGCCAATGCGGTTTTTCAGTGTTAACGCAGGCAGGCAGGCAGGCGGGCAGGCGGGCAGGCGAGCAGGCGGGCAGGCGGGCAGGCGGGCAGTCGGGCAGTCAGTCAGTCAGTCAGTCAGTCAGTCAGGCAGGCAGGCAGGCAGGCAGGCAGGCAGAGAATAAGAGAGAGCGAGCGACAGAGAAAAAAGACGGATCGATACGGAGAGAGAGAGAGCGAGAGAGAGAGAGAGAGAGGGGGGGAGGGGGAGTGGGGATAGGGAGGGGGTGAGGTGAGGGGGAAAGTGGAGGGGAAGAGGGAGAGGGAGAGGCAGAGGCAGAGGCAGAGGCAGAGGCAGAGGAAGAGGCAGCGGCAGAGAGAGATATATATAGAGAGAAATAGAGAGAGGGAGGGAGGGAGAGTGAGAGAGGGAGACGGAGAGGGGGAGGGAGAAAGAGAGAGAGGGAGAGAGGGAGAGATGGAGAGGGAGACAGAGGGAGAGGGAGAGGGAAGGAGGGAGAAAGGGAGGGAGGGAAGAAGGGGGAGGAGGTAGTGGATGGGAGGGGAGGGAGGGAGGCGAGAGAGAGGGGGGAGAAAGAGCGAGAGAGAGAGTGAGAGAGAGGGAGAGAGAGGGAGGGAGGGAAGGGGGAGGGAGGGAGACAGAGGGAGAGAGATTCTATGGAGAGAGAAGGGAGAGCGGGTTGGGGTGGGTAGGGTTGGATGGGTATGCATTGGGATATGATTAGTATGGACTCAGTACAACACACCATTTGAGATAAGATTGGTATCTTTATAACCGCAACCGAAATTATGTCCTGGTATATAAATCTGTTGAGCCTAAACTGCCCTAATGTATAAATACTGGAATGAAATAATATAGAGATGTAAGTTGACAATGGGAAGGATCGGTCGTGTAAATCTGTTTTGCTCACAACACTAGAGCTTTCCATGTTTATCCATCGATCATATGACGTCATATGACGTCATAACCAATTAAGTGACGTGCAGGATAACGTCATAATCATGATGTCGTGAATGACTCGATAAAGTCCGTCTTAAACGCATAATAGTCTAACGCGTTGTGCGAATCGTATGATTTTGCTATTAATAAACAAGCTGTTGAATATTTTGGAACTAATTCGACTGAGTGATGTTGCTGCCATAGGCAGCAACAGCGCCCAGCCAAATTAGTTTCAAAATTTGCAACAGCTTACCTGTATTGTTTTCTGGAAATTGATAGTCAGAGAGTTCAAGGATCGATCGATCCCAACAAGAGCGGAGATGGGAGGGGCCTAGATAAAATTGGAAAAGTCCATTGCCAATGGTTGGAAATTTACCGATCATGTTCCCATACTAAATACATGGAAAACTCGTCAGTGTGGATATGTGAACTTAGACTACGCCTACTATTTCCTACCGGAACATAACAACACTTGGTTATTATGCTACCCTTGTGACACCGATGATATCTGTTGAGTTCGGTGTCAAAGATCAATTGCCAAGATTGATGTTTAGGTGTCAAATATAGCAGTTATCGTCTCCGCAAGAAAAGAACTCCCCTTGGCAGTTTAACGCAAGTAGAGCTGTTAGCGTATGTGCCATGATACCTCTTATGGCCAAAGCAATCTCTTCGGAATCAAAGTCATACTTTTGAGGAAATGTTTGAACTGCCACTAAGCCTACAGTTTGTATCCGATCACCATTAACAGTGACCATGAAGTTGCTCTTGTATTGGCAACGACGCGTGTTAGGCGCCAAACGACAGTGCCACCTCTTAGTGCCATCAAAGTTACCGGTGTTCGTGTTTTCATCATTAGACACACAAGTCCAGTGGATATATTAGAACATAGTGTATGCTCATCCTTATTCCGGGCACAGCATTTCCGTTAAGATTACCCGAGAATGCATATTCAGTAAATATGTTATAAATCATATTTAATTGTGTGTTTAGTAATATTGCTTGATTCAAATTACCACCGTCACTAGAAGCAAGGGTTATCCCCGCTTGTGTCAACTTAACACTTTAATGGTCCAACTGGAAAAAGTAACTCTGCAGTTGTCTTCAGACATGCCTATTTGAAAGGCCTAGATAAGAGTATTTTTAAATATTTACCACCAGAATGACTGTCTCGGTAACCGAGCCAGTCATTCTAGTGGTACATTTTCAAAAACACTATTTTCTCTTATGCCTGCAGAAAGACGCTTACAAACTTTACATTTCTTTAGCATTACCAATTTAATGGTCAAGCCGGCGAGGCGAAAAAATATTCATTGGTAAATTTACAAAAAATAGTCTTCTAAAATTAAAATATCTTACAAAATATTGACCATGTGCAAAATGTTTAATTGGTATATCAATTAGTGTTTTGAGCGCTTTGAGGTGCTGGTGATACAAAAGGGACTGATGGGAGCATGGAATCAGTATTGGTATTGTTCTTGTTCTTGCTCGTAAGACATTGTTCAATAACCTTGGTCCTACTCAAGGGACCTTCTTCGATCTTATGTGGACGCTTGCCCGTGGATGCATTACAATGTATGCCGATGGAGGGAGGAATCCAATCTGTCAGTCAAATATATGATCACATTAAAAATTACGTCACGTGTAGGTTGACGTCGCAATCAAGTACGCCATGAATGGCATATGTAACTCCATCGTAAGTGCTTAATAGCCCACCCCCACTCAAGTTGTACGAATTATATGTCTTTAATAGTTAATAATCATTATGTTGAATATTTTGAAACTAATTTGACTGGGCGCTGTTTCTGCCATAGTCAGAAACGGCACCAACTCAAATTAGTTTCAAAATAATCAGCAGCTTGCCTGTATAGGTGTCTGGCAATTGAGATTCAGTGAGTGCAGGGACCGATCAGTCGCAACATGATAAAGACGTAGGCGGAAATTAGCTAGAGATGGGCTGGGCACGGCTAAAACTGGATCCATTCATGTGGAGGTCAAACGCTACAACGCAACAACTGCTTTCCTAAACTATTTTGAGATGCATCAAGAAATACGAACATGGTGGGCTTCTTCTCGCTGCCCGCAAGATAATGGACTTTACCATGTTTAGCTATGCCCCGCCCATCACTAGCTAAGATCCACCCACACTTTGCCGTGTTGGGAGTCATCGAACCCCAAATGCCCTAGCTATCAATTTCCTGAAAACTATACAGGGAGGCTGTTGAATATTTTGTAACTAATTTGACTGGGCTCAGTCAAATTAGTTTCAAAATATTCAACAGTATATTTATTAAATAGTAAGAGCAAACAATTTGTACAACAACGCAAAGACCATCTTCGAATATGCGTTCGTGACGTACTTATCGACGTCATTCACTATGATGTCATTGTACACATCACACAATTCATTATGACGTCATATGATGTGTGGGTACTCTGGAAAGGTAAATTTTCAATAACTCTGATTCTATTAGACGAATTCTCTGCAACCTTTGATTGGAATTTGCCAGTGCGGTTCCAAGAACGTCTGCCAATTTTGAAGCTAAAGCACAATATAACAGCATTCAAATATATATTGTTTTTAAAAACACTGAGTTTGACTTCATGGTGGAATGATTGAAAAAGATATCAACGACGGTGATATTGAACGAATGTGTCCTTGTTGTCATTCAATTGCATCAGATATTGAAACCATGTGCAATTTATTTTCGTGTATCCTATGTCAAAGAGCCCTTAGATTTAGATGACATATTTATAAATAATACGATAACGAGGATACACCCAGATGATGAATCAAGCACAATGATAGTGAGAGTTGCTACCCTCGATAATCTGGACATTAACCGAATTGGAACACAGTAAATTCAGATTTTAACAGAGCAATCATCACAACAACTGGAGGTGGAAGGAGCAGGGTAATACATACAAATGTTGAGATGTCTCCCTTGTTAAGATATCCACACAACCAGGACAACTGGCCTCCAATTTTAGAGTGAGGTGGTGGCACTCTTAGAGGAAGCCACGTAATGAAACCCTTTCAAATAACTCCAAGATCGTTTTTTGAAGTATATAAGTATGCGATCCAGAGACTGCAAAATTGCAAGTCGCTCCTCATTGCTGATGTTCTTTAACAATTCCTAGAAAGTGCCTCTAATTAGCTCCAAGACTATCTACAATTAATGTCACTGCACAGACTTAAGTAATGCATATGCTGACAACTGGCAGAGAACGTGTACAAACTGCCACTGAGAAATCTAACACTCTCATTCACCCACGCTGTAATACAACATGGACTAACACCATAGATTACTCCGAAAAGGATACCGAAGACCGCTCAACTACAAAGCCAAAGAATCATTCGGCTATAAGAATATGGCACTACATAACTGAATCAAACCTCATGTATGCAAGAGGAAAATTGAGGAGACGCATATCGGTGTGGTAGAGACACATCATGACAGCCTTCAAGAATGGGCCTTTCCATTTTAGCTATGCCCCGCCAAGCTCTAGCTAACCTCTACCCACACCTCGCTCGTGTTGGGATCGATCGATCTCTAAATCCCTGACTATAAATTTCCAGAAAACTATGCAAGTAAGCTATCGCATATTTTGGAACTAATTTGACTGGGCGCTGTTGGTGCTTACGACAGCAACAGCGTCCAGTCATATTGGCTTCAAAATATTCAACATAATGTTTATTAAATAGCGGAGACACACAATTCGTACAAACCGGTCGGACTATTAAGAGTTAAAGACGGATCAAATAGACTCATTTAAGACGCAATGATTAAGACGTCATCCTACACGCCACTTAACCGATTATGGTGTCATATGACGTCAGATTGATATATGGATACTCTAGACAGGTGGATTCCTAGTTACGCAGCTCTGAGGGAGACAACATGGTCTCATTATTCACCATTTGAGGCAATAGCATTTGAGGCAATACCATTGAGGCGATACCATTTTTGTCGATAGAGCAACATGGGAGATACTATAGAGCAATAAATACTAACTCACAAGAAACGCGATGAGTCAGAGATTGCTGCCCGCGTCCCTGAACATGTACTGATTGTCGAGATTTTTCGGTTATGTCATTTTTCTGAGCACGATCTACGCTTGGGGGGGGGGCTGGGGTGGAGGCTTCGTGTACCGTAACAACCTTCCTGGCGTAATAATTTAAGTCAAATCGGCGAGTAGTTTCCGATATGCCCCTCTATTTCTGCAAAGATCTGTATCGTGGACAAATTAAATAGTTTATCGTTAATATGTACCTTTCCAGTTTTACCTATGCCAGGCCCATCCCTAGTTGAACACCACACATGCTTAACCCATTTTGGGATCGACCAATCCGCGAACTCCATGATTATCAATTTCCAGAAAACTATATACAGCTAAGCTGTTGACTATTTTGAAACTAATTTAACTGGGTGCTATTGCTGCCTATAAATAATAAATACATACACTTCGTACAACATCGTTTAGTCTGTCTTATGATATTGGAAACAGGTACACAATATTGTATTGTATTCCATTAAAGAGGTCGGGTGGATGTAGCATCATGGACAGAGTTTGAATGAGATTTGTACACTTTGCCCCACATCTAGCCCTCGGCTTATGTAGTCATATATAAAGGTCGTCTTGAAATCCAGAATTATATGGATAATTAACATAACAAATCTTAATGAATTCCGACACAATTTCAGAGGCGATATCCGACGGATGAACGGATAGATGGGCGGTGACGCTTGTATCCCTCTTCGGTTTTCTTTCTTTTCAAAACACGCGGGAATAATTTACTTCATGATCGCATTGTGCAGGGAATCATACGATTAGTTCGATGAGGCGTAACGTGTCCCTACTTTACAGTGCAGCTGTTACATATAACTCCCTTAAAATCATATATATATATATATATATATATATATATATATTTATTTGCGTATTGTGCCCAATCACCATGCATCAACAGATTTGATTAATGTACTGCCATGCCAGAGGCAGACTGAATTAAATCGCAATCAAACGTGTTTACACCAGGCAAGATATATACAATTACCACACGGCTCGAATATCTAATTAACTGGCTGCCTGCTTGACTTTCTGTGGATACCGTTTTCCATGGGGTTTGACTCTCTGGGTATGTTTAATATTTTGAAAACAATTTGACTGAATAGCCACCGACAACTTTCAGTCAAATTGTTTCCAAAATAGTCAACAGGTCGGGGGTTATTGCCCATTTCCTGTTTTTGCCCGGTGGCTTTTAGCAGCTGAACAGTCCACTGAACATCTGTAATAGAAGGGGTAATGTGTACGAGGGTCAGAATATGGAGACTACCAAACGCTACGGGTTGGATTCAATAAGGCGGTTCAGTTAAGCCTGGTTTAGCGAGCTAAATCTTGTTTAGCGATTACGAGGACATGCACGTGGACTGGCTTAAAAAAACTAGACCAATACAATTAGACATTTGCCCACATTATACTATTACCTTTCTCAATGTATGCACATTTAAATCGATTTTGTGAAAGCTGTAGGATAATCTTATGAGAATTTCGAAATGTAAGCCAGGTAACAAACCAAGTGATAAAGCTGATAACAAGCAACACCGATTTCAAGAAGCTAGTTTATATATAATGAAACGAGAAACAACTGTAATCAAATTTAAACCTGGTGAAAGGTAGTTTAACTCCTATTGCCGTGTGTGAACTAGGCACTTTTATATAGGCACAGACGTCGCTGAGTTTGTTTGGGACCGAGTTCTCCTATTCATATACATAATGACATTGACGTCCGACGCGTATCTTAAGCAAGCTCGGTGTTTATTATCAGAATAGCACTGATTTAATTCATTGCCTCTATTTTATTATTACGTCAATTTGTGTATTAATATATATTAGTAATAAGTGATGACCCATATATAATGTTAGTTTAGAATATAAATATCAAATTTATATTGCACCCCCTCCCCCACACCCATAGTTGGGTACACGAATGCTGATAAAATAAACACTGTTATACGTGGACTGCCTCGCGGTCTGTAAGGAAAACGTTTCAAAACGTGTTGCTAATATACAACCTATTGCCAATCTGCTATTTTCGCATTAATAATATCATATAACAAAACGAGAAAAGCCGATTTTGCACGCGCAGAGCGCTCTGGAGCGCTTTCCCTATGGAGCGCAAGGCTGGTCTAGCCGTTAAGGGCAAAACCTGGTAACCCATTTGTTATTACCGTCTCATGCCATGTTCTCACTAGAGACTTAAAGGGAAATTCCAGTGAAAATCGGGAATAAGTCAACTAAAAATATACTATAATCCGAAAAAGTTGCCGCAAAAAATATAAAATACACTGTTCCATTGCCGAGAAATAATAAAATGAATATGCACAAAACGCTCGAAAACGTGACTCCTGGGCGCATCCATTTTCTCGCAACGAGAGCGAGAAACCGCGAGATTATGACGTCAACGACACACCAGCAAAATATCGCCAGCGCTTTTAGATTTACCTGTATACTTTGCGTTATGAAGGCCGAATATTAATTAACCATTTAATGAACAAATTCTGTCAGGAAAATCAGAATATTTCCTTATTGAAAGGCCATTTGCAGGCCGAGCGAAGACTATTTTTGAAAATTGACCACTGGAATGGCTGGTTCTGTTACTGAGACAGTCGTTTTAGTTGTAAATTCTCAAAATAGCCTTCTTTTGACCTGCGTCCTCAACTTGACGATTGCAGAGGCCAGTGCTGGCGTGAAATGGTTAAATCGCATCATGTCCGCATGTCAACCATGGGCTTGCAGTAATAGAAACGAGCATGGAAAGGGTACGGCAATTCACATTTTCAGATACCGGATCCACAGAAGCAATCGCATGAAAAGGGGCTTACTGAAAGATGGCTTCATAACTACAAACAGATTCAATGTTTTACATGATGAATGTACATCAGTCACCTTCCCAGTCGATAATTTACAAGAACCTTCAAAAAGCACACGCTATCCATATACTAATAGAAAAACTGCAAAACAAACCAACATTAAACAGCCTCGAAGTCATAAGCATAACTTCATCAAAAAGTCTGACCACAAATCTGTAAAGTCTCCTCTGTACAGAAACGAATTAAAATGTGTGTACACTAATACAGACAGCCTTCTAAATAAACGTTCTGAGCTAAAAGCATTTATTCAAAGCGAAAAACCTGACATAATTGCTCTCACAGAAATACTAGCCAAAAACCGCTCAGTAGACCCACAGGAGAGTGAATTCATGCTTGAAGGGTATAATCTGTTCACCAACTTATCCGACAATCACCATCGAGGGATTATTATATATATATTAACCAATCACTTCCTGCTAGTCCTATTAGCATTCCTGGTGATGAGATTTTCACTGAATCAAAGTGGTGTCAGATTAGACTCCAAAACACAGATACATTGATTTTAGGATGTATATATAGATCACCCAACTGCAACCTTCAAAACCATAAAAATCTAACTGACCTGCTAATCAATGTATCAGGTCTCAAACCTAGTCACCTTCTTATAATGGGTGATTTTAACTATAATGAAATTGACTGGATAAATGACATCTCACCCGCCAATCCCGAAAGCCCTGCTAATATATTTATTGAGACGCTAAGGGACTTATACTGGCATCAACATACACGTGAACCAACTCATTTTAGGGGAAATCAAAAACAAAATATCCTAGACCTAATTATTACAAATGAGGAAAACATGGTAAATGATTTATCTTCTGGTGTACCAATTGGTAAGAGTCATCATGCAACATTAACATTTACATTCCCATGCTACGTAACTGAATCTCCAACCATGTCAAAGTATATACTATATAAGGGAGATTATGACAATATGCGGAAAGATGCTAAATCTATAGACTGGGATTCAAAATTTATTGGTGACATAGAACATGACTGGTTGGAGATACCGAGGGAAATAAATCGATTAACTGATGAATACATACCAAAATCTAGACCTCAATATAAGCAGAACAAATTATTATACTTAACCAATCGTGTTTTCGAAAAATTAAGAACCAAGAAACAGGCATTTCAAAAATGGAGAAATTCTCATAATAGCAGTGACTACAAAAATTATGCTAAAGCGAGAAACCAGGCCAAAAACGAATGTCGAATAGCTGAAAGAGATTTTGAACGTAAACTAGCAAATGAGGCAAAGTCAAATCCTAAAGCATTTTTCAAATATGCACAAAGCAAAATAAAAACTCGAAGCACAATTTGTGACCTCATGAAGTCCGATGGCACACTAACCACAACTGATGGGGAAAAGGCAGATGCATTAAACACATATTTTGCATCTGTCTTTACAGATGAAGATATCAGTCAGTTGCCTAGTTTCAACAGTAGACATTTCATTGCTCCATTACATCATATCGAGGTCACTCGTGACATGATAATTAAACAAATTGATAATCTAAAAACTAACAAGTCTGCAGGTCCTGATGGAATCTATCCCCGTGTTTTAAAGGAACTCAAACTTGAAATTATCTGCCCATTATTACATCTTTACTCTAGTTCATTGAGAGAGGGTAAGCTACCTGAAATCTGGAAATTAGGTCATGTATCTCCACTTTTCGAAAAGGGAAACAAACATTTGGTTAATAACTATCGCCCTATAAGCCTTACCTCCATACTCTGTAAACTCATTGAGTCCATTATAAAAGACTCTATTGTAAGCCATCTTGAAAAAAACGCCCTAATTGTACCAAGTCAACATGGATTTATGAAAGGGCGTTCGTGTCACACAGCTAACTGAAGTCTTAGATATATGGTCAAATGCAATCGATCACAGCAGCTCTATCGATGCTCTATATCTAGACTTTGCTAAGGCATTTGACTCTGTACCACACAAACGACTTCTTCGTAAACTAGAAAAATATGGTATCCATGGTAACCTACTAAAATGGATTGAGGATTTTCTTACTAACAGAGCCCAACGAGTTGTCGTGAATGGATGCAAATCAGTTCAAACTCCTGTCATTAGCGGTGTGCCCCAAGGTAGTGTACTAGGACCACTTCTTTTCATCTGTTACATAAACGACCTTCCTGATGTAATTAAGTGCTCTACAATTAACATGTTTGCTGACGATACAAAAATCTACAAAGAAATTAAATCATCAATTGATGCAATCGAACTACAAGATGACTTAAATAGCGTAACGAAATGGTCTTCTATCTGGCAAATCAAATTCAATGCTGACAAATGCTGTGCTATGCATCTAGGTACAGCTAATATTAAACATTCATACTTCATGAACTCTCTTGATACAAATATTAAGCTGGTAGAAACAACTGTCGTAAAGGATTTAGGTCTGAATGTAGACAACCAACTAAAATTTAGCATCCATTGTCAAATCCAAGTATCAAAAGCTAATAAGATTTTAGGACTGATAAGAAGGTCTCTCACCCATTTAGACTCTTCAACTCTAGTAAGACTGTACACTTCGCTAGTTAGACCTATACTTGAATACGGGAACGGTACATGGACTCCCATGTTAAAAAAAGACAGTCTAACACTAGAAAATGTGCAGCGAAGAGCAACTAAAATGATACCCTCAATAAGAAATTATACTTATTTAGACCGGTTAAAATATCTGAATCTACCATCTCTCTATTACCGTCGATCACGTGGGGATATGATTCAAACTTACAAATACATTCATGGCCTTTATCGTGTTCAGTGCTCATTCTTGGAGATAGACAAACAAAGCATCACTCGGGGACATAATTTTAAACTCACTAAGAGCCGAAGTAACAAACTAATTAGGCAGAACTTTTTTGCAAACCGAATTACGAATAGTTGGAATAGCTTACCAAATGAAGTAGTTAGTGCCGTAAGCCTAAATATCTTCAAAAATAAACTGGATTCATTTTGGTCAGATTTTTTTGTATACACAAGAGCCAGTACACAATCATTATCTTTCCTTTACCTCGAAACAAATTAACTAAGCAATAAGCATAATGTAGTCGCCATCTATCTACAGGCATTTTGCCTATAATGGTAGTATATGATAAGTATAAGTATAAGTATAACATCGGCACTGGATGGCTATCTTCCACATTTAGATTTGGAAGACACAAGTTTAGAACATATAATCTGTATATGATTTTAAAATAATGTGTCATGCATTTCAAAACAAAAGGCGCGGTACTTAATTTTAATATAACAGAATCAAACTCGACAATTAACGTCGTATTTGCTTGCATCAATTGTAAAACGGGATTTGCAAACCAAAATGAAACGATGTCGCTGATTGTACAGTCGGTCAATTATAGGCAACCGCTTAGCGGCTTACTTTGTAGACGATAGGAGGTGACAGCTAGTAAATAATGGCAAGTGTACGCTAGACATAATTAGTAGTTTAGTGCTTTCACACTATTGAAATCCAGCGCTATTAATTATTCACAACGTTTACTCCCAATTTTAAAATAACTATGCAGAGTGTTGAATATTCTGAATTAAATTTTCCTGGAATTATGTTGCAGTAGCTTCCAAACTAATTAGTTTCATACAATAGGCCTATGCAGGATAAATAAAATAAATAAATAAAAATAAAATAAAAAATAAATAAACTTTATTTAAAGAGGGTACATCGTCAGTGGCCTGATCTACCCGAGGCCCTCTCGGAACAGTTATATTTACACTATGTACACTATTTAATTTAATTAAACTATGTACAGGATAAACAGCTAATTACAATTTGTACAACAAAAGCAACAGTGGAGAATAAATTATTAAAATCAGTTCGTGAAGGTATGTGATATTTACATTATGCTTCTTAAAGCGGCATATAAAGCACATGTCTCTACTCTGAAATATGTCTATTTGCAGACCATGAGTATGGCATTTCAGAGATTTTACCGACGGAATGACTTGCTCGGCAATCGAGCCAATCATTGCAGCGGTAAGATCTCATAAATTACACACTAATGCTCTGCAAGATAACATTTTCTATGAGGAAATCAGTCAAATTGTTAAGATCGATTCTTTGGGCAAATATTACCATTATGCTTCCTAATCTTGAAATATGTCCATTGGCAGACCACGCGAGTGCGACTTTTGCAATCTTACCACTGAAATGACTGACACTCTCTAGTCTAGCCATTAATTTCAGCGGTAAAATCTTAAAAATCGCACTCTATTGATCGGCAGATTTACATTAGGGTTTTCATCTTTGGTTCTTATTCTTTCAGATTATTTAGTGTCTAATGAATTAAAGACGCATGGGCAACTCTTACTCTTGAAAATGCGTCTTGGAGAGTAAAAAAAAAAATCAGTAGTCATACGTTTCCAATAAACATAGTAGGCCTACGTACGTGCCTACTCAAACAGAGGCCTATATACATGCATGAACGCGCGTGCGCGCGCAGAGAACTTACATACGAGGATATTTACACATACACCCCTGTTCTTACAAAGGCACTTTTCTTGATCAATTCGCTTTTAAATGAGCATAGATGTTATTTTTGAAGGACGCAAGGGATGGTGACTGTGTAATGCTTGTTGGTAGTGTATTCCACATTTGGGATGCCATATATATGTAGCTGTTCTTGCCATAATCTGTTCGGATTTTAGGAGGTCTTAAGTGACCATAAGTTTTAGATCGTAAGTTTCGTTTGTGGGCTTCATCTATGGGTGTAAACATATCCGTAATATAGCTAGGTGTAAGATTGTTAAGGGCTTTGTATGTCATGATGTTTGTTTTCATGGTCATTCTTTCACCTATGGTTGTCCATTTTAACGTGTCATATAACGGTTTAGACGGAGTTCTGTGTGGGACGTCCAAGATAATCCTTGCTGCGCGTTTCTGTAATTTTTCTAGTTTACCTATCAATGCCGTATTGCCTACATAATACACTAAGCAGTAATAATCTACATGAGACAGTATATATGATTTGTAGAATAAATTACGCTCATCGATATTCATGTATTGTTTGTTTTTCTTCAACATATAAATAAGGGAAGCTATTTTGCTGCATATTTTGCTTACATGTGGTTGCCATGATAGATTATCATTAATATGTAAACCTAAAAGTTTTGCATCGTTTACTATGCCTAGCTCACAGTCACCTATTGGAATTCTAATTTCTGATGTATTAATTTGGTTTAGTTTACGAGTTGTGCTTATCATTAACAATTTAGTTTTATCTGCATTTAAAATCATTTTGTTATTTTGACAGTTTTGTACTGATGTCATATCACCAGTCAGATGTTCGACTACCTTTGGCACATTGTCAAAGCTACAATGCATGGTTGAATCGTCACAGTACATATCAATGTTACTGTTTATATCCATATAAAGGTCATTAACATAAATAATAAATAACAGAGGTCCTAATACTGAACCCTGGGGGACACCTACTGTTATCGGTGACATACTCGAAATCTTGTCAGAAATTGACACATACTGTTGTCTGTCTTCTAAATATGATGAGAACCATTTTAGCGAAAGAGGGTCAAATTTGTATATGCCTAATTTATGCAGGAGTATATCATGGTTAACAAGGTCAAAGGCCTTCCTAAAATCTATCATGATAGCTCCTACAAAATCGCCCTTATCGACTGAGAATCGCCATTTCTCTATCAATTTTAGCAGCGCTGTTCCGCAAGAATGCTTTGGCCTGAATCCTGATTGAGATTCGTATAGTAAATTATATGTACTTAGAAATTTATATAAATAATTATGTATATGCCGTTCTATAATTTTTGATAGAATTGGCAGTATCGAAATGGGTCTATAATTACTGATCTCGGCTTTATTATCTGATTTGTGTAATGGCTTTACCTTGGCGTATTTCCACGTTGTAGGAAATACGCCAGTATCAATACTTTTATTTATGATGGCAGTTACTGACGGCGCGATGATCGGTGCAGATAATTTTAGAAAATGGGCGTTAAGTTCATCATACCCTGCCGACTTGTTTGTTTTTAATTTCGATATTTCATCATAGACATAGGCTACTGTTACGTTAGGTATACTAAAATTAACCCCTTTTGGTACTTTACTGTTAACGTGATTTACGAGCCTGCCTGTATTAGTTATTGCGTTGTCTTGGGTATTTATCGAATTCGCTAGGTCGGTTGCAACTGTAGTGAAATATGAATTGAACATCTCACAGTGTTGGGCAGTGTCCCTAATTTCCCGTCCATCGCTATTATGTAAAACTCGTGGCATTTTGCTAGATTTTGGGTTGATGCTTCTCATGATGTTCCATATATTTGAGGGATTCTGTTTATGCTCGTTTAACTTTATACTAAAATATTGACACTTTGCGCTTTCTATTAAATACATTACATTATTTTTCAACTCCCTATATTTAACCATATCATTTACTTTTTTAAAATAATCGCGCTTTTTCATTGCTTTCAAAGTATTATCATTAATCCATCCAGGTTGACAGTATTTCTTAACTCTACGTTCAATAATAGGGGCATGGCTGTTCAGAATAGCAAGAAAAGTGTCATGCCATAACGCGAGAGCTTCATTTGGATCGCATATCATATTAATCATTTCCCAATTATATTGAGATAAATCATTAAGGAATTTAATATTATCAAATTTCTTTCTGCACCTGTATTTTATCGTATGGTGAGTCTGAGATTTGTACGTGACGTTATTCCGCACAACAAACACTGGAAGATGGTCTGCTAGGGCTAGATCGCCTACGCCTGCTTCAGTAATTTTGCTCTTGTCAGTGACATAGATGTGGTCAATTAGGGTGGCAGTCTTCTCCGTGATTCTAGTCGACTTAGAAATTAGTTGTTCTAAATGAAATCCATCCATCACTGATTGCCATTTTGTAGGTATCGGTAGATGAAAGTTAATATTGAAGTCGCCTATTAGAATTATATCCGGGTTATGTAGATAGGCTGCCTCGAGTAAAGGTTCGAACTCGTCTATCCAGCTAGCTGGCGAATTTGGCGGCCTATAGACACAGCCTAACAGAAAAGGTTTCGTTTTATACGGCGTAACCCCAATCCATAATAACTCTAACTCTGCTGATTCTAACTCCTCCCGCCTGCAATACGTCTGATTCTCTTCTATGTAGATTATGATACCGCCCCCATCCCGATTTGCCCGATCTTTTCTCTCAAAATTATAGCCATTAATATCTATTTGATTACTGTTTATTACGTCACTTAGAACTGTTTCTGTTGTGGCGAAGATTTCTAATTCCTTAATGGATTTTTCCATGATTATTTTCAATTGATTCATTTTTGGGAGTATGTGTTGTACATTTATGTGTCCTATTCGCATGCCTTTCGTGTTTATTGCAAACGAAGGGGAATCATATTCCTGCGTTAATTTAATAAAATTGTAACTACACTTCCATTGACATAATGGCTTATCAACATAATCATGCGCATATAGATGGTTTTCGCCATCAATGTTGCAATACGATATAATATTAATGAAATTCAGAAATCGTACTTTGACCATATAGCTGAAGATATTAATATATTCCAAATACAGATTATTTTTATTTAATCCGCTATTATTATTATTATTATTATTATTATTATTATTATTATTAAGTATATTATTATTATTATTATTATTATTATTATTATTATTAAGTATATTATTATTATTATTATTATTATTATTATTATTATTATTATTATTGTAGTTACTAGTTACAGTGATTGAATTAGCATTATCATTAATACAAACGGGTGCAATTATTGCATCGATATTAGCACTAATAGTTTTATTCTGAATGTTAGCACTAATAGTACAGTGGTTGGCATGTTGAATAGCTGGTGTCGCATAGCCTATATTAGAGTGAGCATTGCTTGCTGTAGAATGTGAGGTGGTCGCGGCATGACAGCTAGCAGTATCGCTCGCATTGGCCGCAGCAGTTTGCGTTACTAGGGTATTGGAACGCAAGACACGACTTACGGTTTTGTCATCATCTATTAAGGCATCTCTATTTAAATGATCGCTATTAGGATATAACAGATCGAATATGTTACTGACCGGGACATTATAAATAGATTCAGTACAATAGACAGGTCTAGAAATTGACATATTATCGGCATGGTGATTATCATGATCATGAACATGCTCACCATGCTGTTGTTGATGCCGATGCTGCTGCTGATGATGATGATGCTGATGCTGATGATCATCCACGGCACAGTGCCCTTAAATTTTAAGCTTTCTGCTTTTCTGTCCTTGAAAGAGTTAACTAATTGATCCCAAATTTTTAATTGTTGACCCATATTTACTGCCTGTTGAATATTTTGAAACTGGAATTTGAATGGAAGCAGAAGTTTCAATAGCAACAGCTTTCAGAGAAATTACATTCAACATTTATTCAACTAACATATTTTTCAAGAATTTGTTGTAGCTGGTTGATTGCAAACACGCTCCTGGCATAACCCTTCAATGTTTTAAAAAAATATAAATTGCCAATAAGAAAACAATTTTTGACAATTTAGCACTACAATGACTTGCGCGATCATCGGGACACTAATTGCACTTTAATTTCCTCCAAACACTGCGGCAAGTGTCAGTTGTTTAGCCAGTACGCTAATTATCCGCGAAATGCAAGATTTACCTCCCCTGGTTACGGCTATCCTCGATCGGGCAAACAGAGTAGGTGTGTCGGTGATGTCAGCTGCTTGTCCAAAATGGCGCCTCTGTCTACTGGTTACTTTAGCAATTTAAATTGAGGATATCTTTTTTATTTGTTGGCATAAAATTGTGCTCTTGGTCTCAAATTAATGCGGAAAATTAGTACTTTAAGTCAGATGCATAATTTAATGCATTTGGTCATGTGACATTACTGAGGGGTAATAATGAGGTATGGCGTTATCCCCGATTAACTCTCCAGTGAGAACATTGTCTAAGGCCGTGTTCTCAGTAGAGACGTAATGATTGATTGAGTTGGTTGACGTATAGTTCGGGTCCCTGTTAAACAAGTTCGGCTGAATTTTTGTTGTTGATATTTTGGTTCTAAGCGGTTTTCTTTTTCGTGACACCAGCGACCCTGAATCCAAGAGTCAAAAAGTGAAGGGATCGGGGATGACTGCTCCATATACAATTGAGAAAGGAAGCTTTGTGTGGTGAGAGCACCATTATTCGCGACGCACGTGATTCGGGCCTAATCTAACTTAAATTAGTGATCATCGATTCACGACATCTTTCAGCCGCTAGGCCTACTTGTGTCAACCTAAACATACAGTCTTTTCGACCTATGGGCCGCCATTACCAAAGACTGGGCCACCCAGTACATCCACGGCACAGTGCCCTTGCCTCTACTTCGTCCTCAGTGATAGATCAGTGATAGATCAAACCCTCTATTCTGTCGGCATATCCATTGACGACTATTAAAATTTTGACATTGTCAATTTATCAGCTGGTACAATTTGTTAGTAGAAAGAAGAATATAATAGGTTGTATGGTAGCTTGGTTAGTATAGTTAGGATAGTATGGGGTGTGGTGGGTGGGAATGTGGGTAGGAGTGGAATAGGGATGTCCAAGGTGTTACACGGACGATCTATCTGGTTCTTTGTATTAGTTAACATTCTGTGGGGTTTGTAATTTTCTACGTTTCCCGTTTACCTGTGTGTAACTTTATTGGTAACCACAAAATTGTGGACGCGGAGTACTACACTAGAGACTTAGCCAGGAATAACGCCATTTATTACCTCTCAGTAATGCCACATGACCAAATGCTTGTAATTGATTGGTTAGTATCAGGGATGGATGGTCTGGTATTTCCCTCACGCGAGGGAAATGCCAAACGGTATCCCCACCCCCACCCCCCCCCCCCCGCCCACCCCCCCCCCCGCGCGAAAAAAACGTGTTTTAGTTTTACTGCGCAGCGAGCCATAAAGCTCATAATAATAATATGCATGTTGCTAAAATGGCATATAAGCTCCCGCTTCGGAATTGTTGAATTTCAAGATTTCAAGTGACTCAGTTTTCAAAACAACTATATGCGAACGCGGGCGCATATTTCGAAACTAATTTGACAGGAGCTGTTGCTGCGGCAAGGATGTATAACCCGCAAAACACTTGTCGTCCAATAGCGAACGCATTATTCGACAAATTGATCATAGCCATAAAATCGGCGAGTTAATTATTGATAGCAATCTTGCACATTTCTTCGTGACGTGATAATAATGATCTGCGTGACGAGCGTGTTACATACAGAAATCAACACACCGATGTGAAATGGATTACTCAAAGCATTAATTGTGGAAGTAATTAGTCTATGGTAAGTCCATGTCGAAGTATGATGTTAATCCGGATTAACTCTCTAGCGTGAACACGCCCACAGACGCCGTTTTGGCGGACAGCCAAGGCAAATAGTGTCAATTTCACTCTTGCAGAACTAGCCTAGAGATGTCTAATTCAAGAATTGCGTATCTAATTTTTTCATATAAACAAGCCTTCTAGCCCGTTCCATATTTTTCGACATGAGCACACGTGCCCTAATCAACGGGGTATTTTCATTGGCTGTTGGGTGCTCAGCCCATTTAAATAGACCAATTAAAACATCGATTGATGTGAGCGTGACGCTGGTAGGGGTTACTACACAGTACTGTTTTACTATGATTTGTTTACTACAATTTGTCATTCATGAAACGTCATCGCAAAATGTCATCGTTTGACAGTTTATCAGTCGGCAGCGAAGTGACAAGTGATGGCCGTGGCTCTGCGATAGTCTTAGAAGAAAAGTGTGGTCTACGCCTGACAGCTTTTGTGTTTGTCACAATATTTTGCTGCGCATTCAGTATCTGCTATCAGGTAGTGGTGCGTCACAGTGGCGGTATCGATTTCACGAAGCTCAACAATGAGAAATCAGATAAAAGTCACATCAGCAACTATTGGCAAATATTTCAAAATTACAGTTTATATGATAAATAAAATCTCAAACTCGGTCACTTTTCATATCACTATTATGAACATCTTTGAAAATTATCAATTTTGCACTCGCTAAAGCTCGTGCAAATTGATAATTTTCAACTCGGTCCAATAATAGTGATATGCAAAGTGACCTCTTTCCAGATCCTCTATATATTGTCACGTTATGATAAAATCTCTATCTTCGACGTTTGAGGGGTAATAAATTCGCTACACAAGTACTTTGACGTGGGTACAAGCTGTTACCCACACGCGCAACCCTATTATATTTCACTTGCTACGCTCGGGAAATATAAAATGTACACCCCTAGCTACGCTCGGGAGATACAACGTTTACTCGTGTGGTACCAGCTTGTACCCGTGTCAAAGCACTGGTGTAACTAATAACATCACTATGGCGGGAGGGAGGGAGGGAGAGAGAGGGAGAGAGAGAGAGGGAAGAGAGAGAGAGAGAGAGAGAGAGAGAGAGAGGGGGAAAGAGGGAGAGAGAGGGGAAGAGGGAATAGAGGGAGGGAGGGAGAGAGAGAGGGAGGGAGGAAGGGGAAGGGCGGGAGGGGAGAGCGAGAGAGGGGGGGGCGGGAGAGAGAGAGAGGGACAGAGGGAGAGGAGAGAGAGAAATGGAGGGAGAGGAGACTAGGAGAAAGATAGAGAGAGAGATTGAGAGAGAGGGAGGAAGGGAGGGAGGGAGAGATGGAGAGAGGTAGAGAAAGAGAGAGAGATAGAGAGAGAGAGGGGGAGGGAGGGAGGGAGGGAGGGAGGGAGGGGGGAGGGAGGAGGGGAGGTGGGATGGAGGGACGGAGGGAGGGGAGAGAGCGGGAGGGCGAGAGAGATATAGGGAAAGAGAGGGAGGGGAGAGAGGAGGAGGGGCGAGGGAGGGAAGGAGAGAGGGAGGGATGTAGAGAGAGAGAGAGGGGAGGGAGAGCGAGAGAGAGAGAGAAATGGAGGGAGGGAGGGAGGGAGAGAGATGGAGGGAGAGAGAGGAGGGGGTGAGAGAGGGGGGGGGGGGAGAGAGGGGTAGAGAGAGAGAGAGAGGGAGGGAGGGAGGGAGGGAAAGATGGAGGGAGAGAGCGAGGTAGAGTGAGAGAGAGATATATAAGGGAAAGAGAGGGAGGGGGAGAGAGAGAGGAGGGAGCGATGGAGGGAAGGAGAGAGGGAGGGAGGTAGAGAGAGAGAGAGGGCGGGAGAGCGAGAGAGAGAAATGGAGGGAGGGAGGGAGGGAGAGAGATGGAGGGAGAGAGAGGAGGGGGGGGGTTGAGAGAGGGGAGAGAGAGAGCGAGAGAGAGAGAGAGGAGAGGGGAGAGAAAGAGAAAGGGTGGGGAGATGGTGAGCGAGAGAGAGGGAGAGGGAGGGAGGCAGAGAGAGAGAGAGAGAGAGAGAGAGAGAGGAGAGAGAGAGAGAGGAGGGA
>CM067375.1:18429269-18432403 GCA_034401795.1 Chaetoderma sp. LZ-2023a
AGGGAGGGAGGGAAAGAGAATTGGAGGGAGAGAGAGAAGGATAGAGATAGAGAGAGAGAGAGAGAGAGAGAGAGAGAGAGAGAGAGAGATTGAGAGAGAGGGATGGAGGGAGAGATGGAGGGAGAGAAAGAGAGGTAGAGAGAGAGAGTGAGAGAGAGGTGGGAGGGAGGGAGAGAGGGCGGGAGGGAGGGAGAGAGGGAGAGAGAGTGAGAGATGGGGGAGGGAGGGAGGGAGGAAGGGAGGGCGGGAGGGAGCGAGAGAGAGAGAGGGGTAGGGTAGCAGAGAGAGAGAGAGAGAGAGAGAGGAGAGAGATAGAGGGAGAGAGAGAGAGAGAGAGAAAGTGAGAGATGGAGAAGAGAGAGCGGGAGAGAGAGAGAGAGCGAGCGGGCGAAAGAGAGAGAGCGAGAGAGATAGAGGGGGTGGGGAGTGAGGAAGAGAGGGTGAGAGCGAGAGTGAGAGATGGTGAGAGAGAGACAGAGAGGGAGAAAGAGACAGCGAGGAGAGGGAGGAAGGGAGGGAGGGGGAGGGAGGGAGTGAGGGAAAGAGAAATGGAGGGAGAGAGAGAAGGATAGAGAGATATAGAGAGAGAGAGAGAGAGAGAGAGAGATTGAGAGAGAGAGAGAGAGAGGGATGGAGGGAGAGAGAGAGGTAGAGAGAGAGATATAGGGAAAGAGAGGCAGGGGAGAGAGAGAGGAGGGAGCGAGGGAGGGAAGGAGAGAGGGAGGGAGGTAGAGAGAGAGAGAGAGGGAGAGCGAGAGAGAGAGAAATGGAGGGGAGGGAGGGAGGGCGGGAGAGAGATGGGGGAGAGAGGGGGAGGGGGGGGGGGGGGGGGGTGAGAGAGGGGGGAGAGAGAGCGGGAGAGAGAGAGAGAGGAGAGGGAGAGAAAGAGAAACGGTGGGGAGATGGTGAGCGAGAGAGAGGGAGAGGAGGGGAGGGTGGGAGGGATGCAGAGAGAGAGAGAGAGAGAGAGCGAGAGAGAGAGAGAGAGAGATAGAGAGAGAGGCTAAGAGAGAGAGAGAGAGAGAGAGCTAGAGAGAGAGGGTAAAATAGAGAGAGAGAGGGCGAGAGAAAGAGACAGAGAGAGAGAGGGAGGGAGGGAGACTAGGAGAAAGATAGAGAGAGATTTATAGAGAGGGAGGAAGGGAGGGAGGGAGAGATGGAGAGAGGTAGAGAAAGAGAGAGAGAGGGAGAGAGGGAGAAGGAGGGGGGAGGGAGGGAGAGAGGGATGGAGGGACGGAGGGAGGGGAGAGAGGGAGGGGAGAGAGATATAGGCAAAGAGAGGGAGGGGGAGAGAGGAGTGAGCGAGGGAGGGAAGGAGAGAGGGAGGGAGGTAGAGAGAGAGGGAGGGAGAGCGAGAGAGAGAGAAATGGAGGGAGGGAGGGAGGGAGGGAGAGAGAGATGGAGGGAGAGAGAGGAGGGGGGTGAGAGAGGGGAGGGGGAGGGGAGGAGAGCGAGAGAGAGAGAGAGAGAGAGAGAGAGAGAGGAGAGGGAGAGAAAGAGAAATGGTGGGGAGATGGTGAGCGAGAGAGAGGGAGAGGAGGAGGGTGGGAGGGATGCAGAGAGAGAGAGAGAGATAGAGAGAGAGGGTAAGAGAGAGAGAGAGAGAGAGAGAGAGAGAGAGAGAGAGAGAGAAAGAGAGAGCTAGAGAGAGAGGGTAAGAGAGAGAGAGAGAGAGAGAGGGAAAGAGAAAGAGACAGAGAGAGAGGGAGGGAGGGAGTGGGAGGGAGGGAGGGAGGGAGGGAGGGAGAGAGAAATGGAGGGAGAGAGACTAGGAGAAAGATAGAGAGAGATTGAGAGAGAGGGAGGAAGGGAGGGAGGGAGAGATGGAGAGAGGTAGAGAAAGAGAGAGAGATAGAGAGAGAGAGGGGGAGGGAGGGAGGGAGGGAGGGGAGGGAGGGGGGAGGGAGCGTGGGATGGAGGGACGGAGGGAGGGGACAGAGGGAGGGAGAGAGAGATATAGGGAAAGAGAGGGAGGGGAGAGAGAGGAGGGGGGCGAGGGAGGGAAGGAGAGAGGGAGGGATGTAGAGAGAGAGAGAGGGAGGGGAGAGAGCGAGAGAGAGAGAGAAATGGAGGGAGGGAGGGAGGGGAGAGAGATGGAGGGAGAGAGAGGAGGGGGGTGAGAGAGGGGGGGGGGGGAGAGAGAGGGGTAGAGAGAGAGAGAGAGAGGGAGGGAGGGAGGGAGGGAAAGATGGAGGGAGAGAGCGAGGTAGATTGAGAGAGAGATATAGGGAAAAGAGAGGGAGGGGAGGAGAGAGAGGAGGGAGCGATGGAGGGAAGGAGAGAGGGAGGGAGGGTAGAGAGAGAGAGAGAGGGTGGGAGAGAGCGAGAGAGAGAGAAATGGAGGGAGGGAGGGAGGGAGAGAGATGGAGGGAGAGAGAGGAGGGGGTGGGGGGGGGGGTTCAGAGAGGGGAGAGAGAGAGAACGAGAGAGAGAGAGGAGAGGGAGAGAAAGAGAAAGGGTGGGGAGATGGTGAGCGAGAGAGAGGGAGATGGGGAGGGAGGGAGGCAGAGAGAGAGAGAGAGAGAGAGAGAGAGAGAGAGAGAGTGAGAGAGCGAGAGAGAGGGGAGAGAGAGAGAGATGGAGAGAGAGCGGGGAAGAGAGAGAGAGAGGGAGAGAGAGCGCGAGAGAGAGCGAGAGAGAGAGGGGGGTGGAGAGGGAGAGAAAGAGAAAGAGAGAGAGAGAGAGAGAGAGAGGGAGGGAGGGAGGGAGAGGGAGGGATAACATTGAGGGAGAGAGAGAAGGAGAGAGAGATAGAGAGAGATTGAGAGAGAGGGAGGAAGGGAGGGGAGGGAGAGATGGAGGGAGAGAGAGAGAGAGAGAGGTAGAGAGAGAGAGAGGTAGAGAGAGAGGGGGGGGCGGAGGGGGGGAGAGAGAGAGGGAGGAAGGAGGAGGGAGGGAGAGAGAGCGAGAGCGAGAGAGGTAGAGAGAGAGAGGGGGGAGGGAGGGAGAGAGAGAGAGGGGCGGGGTGGGCGGGCGGGCGGACGGGGTGGGCGGGCGGGCGGGAAGGAGGGAGGGAGGGAGGGAGAGAGAGCGGGACATAGATGGAGAGAGAGGGAGACAGAGAGAGGGGGGGGAGAGGGAAAGAGAGCGAGAGAGGGGGAGAGAGGGAGGGAGGGGGGAGGGAGGGCGGGAGG
>CM067375.1:18437903-18460403 GCA_034401795.1 Chaetoderma sp. LZ-2023a
CTTTCTGTTCTGGTGTGTCTTATGGCATCCTTAGCACAGCACTTAGAGGGTCCAGTAATTTATGGAAATACAACCATTATTCCACGCCCCACACCCCCAAAAAAAAAACTACGCACGGAAAACACGGGGTATGCAAGGGAGGTGCATGGGTGTACATCGTGCTGCATCATGATTGCTGATACTTTTAACAATGACAAATTTGTCCAATACCGCATAGCTGATATATTTTTCAATCGGGCTGCCGTGGCGGTAAAGTGCTTAATTTAGAAATTACGTTTTAGCTTTTTATCACAAAATTGGCACACGTCTTTGGAGTCCCCGAACTTCCATAAAACCAGGTTTGGAGAAGATCGCTCCCGTAGAAACAGAGTTATTGAAAATTGCGTCACAAGTCTCCATTTTGAAAACAATGTTGCTAAAAGGAGTTTTTGTTGTGCTTTATTTTTTTACCCCAAATTGAGATATCGCTTCGGCGCACCACAGACAAGGGTTAACCCGACTTTGCAGAAGATCCGTCCAGTAGAACCAGATTGATTACAATTTCTAATCATCCCTAAAATAGTCCTACTACTACTACTACTACTACTACCACTACTACTACTACTACTACTACTACTACTACTACTACTACTACTACTACTACTACTACTACTACTACTACTACTACTACTACTACTACTACCACTACTACTACTATCACCACCACCACCACCACCACCACTACTACTACTATTACTACTAATAATAATAATAAGAAGAAGAAAAAGAGGAAGAAGAAGAAAAAGAAGAAGAAGAAGAAGAAGAAAGAGGAAGAAGAAGAAGAAGAAGAAGAAGAAGAAGAAGAAGAAGAAAGAAGAAGAAGACGAAGACACGTTCCATTCTTCCATTAACCCTTGGGTCTAGGGAGGCGGGTAAAATGCAAGTGGATTCTGTCTGAAGACGGTTACCTTCATTACTGACGGATGTCTCCACGCGACCAGTACTGCAATGGCATGATATCCATTTTAGAGCACATGCGAGTCAACTGGCGCATGTTTATGGTTTGTCAACATCTAAAGCAGCCCCAGATACAATAAAAATTAAAAACTGCGTTAGCCATTTGACGCTTACATCCAAGAAACAACACATTATTTATAAGGGTCGGGCGTCAAGGGTGACGATTAGTGGTCATGCCTCGTTGGTGGCCAATGGCCACCGGGGCAGCCGGGTCGTGTTATGTGCGCGCATTCATTCGTGTCTTTGTGATGCGCGCGCATTCCCGCGCTTAGCGCAAGACCATTGTGTCCCTAGATTAGTCAGTCTTACTTCAGTCGCCATGTTATGAATACTAAGCTGTGCAAAATTTCCCACCCTCCACTCCCAGACCTTTCCCTCGTCCTTGAGACTCGTAAAATATAGTATTAGCTGCCGCTCTGCTGATTATTGTCCACAATGCTGTATCCACTTTAACTGTACATATTGCTTGCCAACTGCTCATATTATGACTCTCACGTGAAATGCTTTGCTTTGCTTACGGTCAGGTTACGTCTGTATAACTGCTTATCCGCCCCTTATAATTGTGCCCTATGCTGCTACGCTTGAGCGTCCTATGCTGCGACGCTTAAGCGTGTTATTTAATTAGTTATAATAAGATTATTAATAATGTATACGTGTATAGTAGATATAGAATTGCTATTAATACAGCTTATGAAGCCAATGTGTTGTTCGGTTTTAAATGATCTTAGAGATATTATTTTGAATGGGCAGCAGCATAGTCCAGTCAAATTAGGCTACAAATAATCACTAGCCTTCTTGTGCAGTTGTCTTGCAAATGCATCGCTGACATTCCAATGGTTAAATAGGTAAACACCACAAGACTAACCACCACCATTTACACACAGATCACGTATTTGATTCGATTAATTAGGCCTTCGTAGCGGACCATACCCCACCCAACCCCGCCCCCACCACTCCTCCTAACCATTTATAACGATCGGGTTATATTAATTCACCTTTCCAGAGTACCCACCCATCATGTGACGTCATAATGAACTGCGTGGTGTGTACAATGGCATCATAAAGAATGACGTCATGAATGACGTCGATAAGTACGTCACGAACGCATATTTGATGACAGTCTTTGGGCTGTTGTACAAATTGTTTGCTTTTTCTATTTAATAAATATTCTGTTGAATATTTTGAAACTAATTAGTTGCAAAATAGTCAACAGCTTCCCTGTACAGTGTTCAGGAAATTGATAGCTAGGGCATTCGGGGATCGATCAATCCAAACACGGCGAGTTGTGGGTGGAGCTTAGCTAGTGATGGGCGGGGCATGGCTACAAATGGAAAGGTCCATTGTACCGCATTTTATGTAAAACAGTTTTAGGTGGCTGAAGATATTTTAAAACCGCAAGAGCTGACGGCCGGCATTTTGCGTAACACATTTAAATTTATAACTGTTCTATGTATCGTGGCATTACCCGATACCAGCTTATTTTCTTTGTTTTACAAGTGCACCTAACTAAATTGCTACGTATCTAGAAAGAAAACTAATGCTGGAATGTTAATGCATTATTTTCAACATGCCATCTAGCAAATTTTTGCAGCCAAATCCTTATTCCTCAGAATTCTCTGTAACTCTTTTTGCGTTGTTATCGCTTTAATGGTCAGACCGCTTAAAACGGCTTTGCAATGGCCACGATAAAACTGTTACTGGCCAAGAGAAGACTACTTCTGAAAATTTACCAATGTAATGGCGGGTTCGTTAACGAGCCAGGCATTACAGTGGTAACTTAAAAAAAAATAGTTGTCTCTTGGCCTGCACATTGGCACTCACTGAGAAAACGATTTGGATTTTCTTGATCAATCTTGACAATTAACACCATGAAAGGATTAACACTGTAATAGCTTGAAACACATGAACTGAAATTTTGTATTATATTTATTTTTCCCCCATCACCGATATTTTGTTTTTGGGTGGGAATTTTCGTAAAGCACAGCATTAAATTGGTCTGGCATGAGGCAGCCTTTTCATGAAACAAATATTTGTACCCTATTTAGCAGCTGTTCTCGCCTGTCAAATATGTATCATTATTTACCGTGCTATAGTGTTGAAAGGAGAATACGTGATATGGTAGTCTTCCTAGTTGTTGAGGTGATGATCTTGTTTGAGGTACGGCTGGGCGGTATGGCATAATGTCAAACCGGTGACGATGTTAATTTTCAAACCGGTTTGAACCTTATATCGGTTTTATGGGGTGTGGCGGGGATGGGCCAAGGATGGGTGCATACACTTATTGTAGGCCTATGTAATAGTTGTTCGATAAACACGTAGTCAGTAAGTATACGTGTATTGCCGGGAACTCCTCGCCCAAAATATACGACTTTTAATTTCTTAATAACCATCAGGAATAATGCATATGCCATAACAGTGATTTCTGATTACGTCCGTAATTCACGATCATCTAGTCGTATGGTTTACATTGGTTAGTCATCCCGATGCTGGTGATGTTGGCTGTTACAGGAGGGTGGGTGGGGGCGTGGTTAGAGCGTGCGTCTATTGAATTACGCCTATTACCGGTATATAATGCGAACTGACATCACCGAAATTGAAAATAGCGCATATAGTGAAAATCAATATACTACTGCTGCTATTACTACTGCTACTGCTACTATTACTACTGCTACTACTACTGCTACTATTACTATAGCTACCACTACCACTACTACTGCGGCCACTGTAGCTGCTGCTGTCACTGCTGGTGTTGCTGCTGCGGCCACTACTACTGTTATGACTACTAATACAGCTGCTGCTACTGCTGCTGCTGGTGTGGCAGCTATGGCTGCTGCTGCTGCTGCTGCTGCTAATAACATACACTTCCCCGGTACTGCATCTACTCATGACACTACTCAAAGCCCTACCACAAATACGTTTATTACTGATGCTATTCCTTATAATATTGCTGCGATAATAGATAATGCCGTTAATAATAGCATGACTTCTAACTGCAGCAGCCCTGGCGGCGGTGGCATCAGCAGCAGCTGCATGACGAGTGACGAACACTACCATCAACACTACCATCATGCCAATACTACAGCCATCACAAACAACAACACCACAAACAAGAACGATGACGAGGATGATGATGGCGACGATGACGATTACGACAGTTACGACGACGACAACAATGACGACGGCAGCAACGACAACAACAACAACAACAACAACAACGGCAGCGACAGCGACAACGACAACGACAACAACAACAACAACAACAACAACAATAGCAACACCAACAACAACAACAACAACAACAGCAGCGGCAACAACAGCGCCTTGTTACACATTGCATCCTTAAACGTATGTGGCCTAAAATCAAATTCTATGAATTCGTAAATGCGCGTGACATCATCTGTTTAAACGAGACAAAGCTAAATGATACAGATTATGTTTTAATACCTAACTACGTACTTTTAACTCAAACTCGAACCAATACATATGGAAGCTTAGGACTCCTAGTAAAGGAAAGTCTGAGACCGTACGTCCGTAAAGCAGTATATGAGACAGAGAATGACTTCGTTCTATCGCTACACATTAGTAAAGAACTAACGAATTACCCAATGGACACGTTACTCGGAATAACATACATTCCACCCAAATCATCAAGCTATTACACAAAAGATGTGTATGCGAAAATTGAACAAGACATAATAAACCTAAGTAAATCGTTTGACTACTTTGCCTACTAGGGGACCTCAATGCTAAAACAGGGGAAGACTCTGATTACGAAGAGTATGACGACTTTACATTACGGACTTTCGGCATAAGTGACGCTCCAGATTCTGACCTTCTAAAACTTACAATGACTGGAATACCTACGGATAGAAAAAGCGAATGCGAAGGACGTAAAAATACAAATAGACGGAACCTGATTAAACTTTGTGAAAATGTGACCATGTTTATACTTAATAGGAGGGTGGGAAAAGATAAACTCATAGGCAGGGTGACGTCCACAAATAATAGCTTAATCGATTATGCAATACGGAATAGGAAATTTATTGAAGTAACAAAACAATTTGAAGTTTATAATTTTGACCCTGTTATTTCCGATATACGTTGTGGTCTTCATTTGAGCGTGACAAACAACAACAACAACAACAACAACAACAACAACGACGACGACGACGACGACGACGAGGACGACGACGACGACGACAACAACAACGAAACAAAACCAATTATATGGATAGAACAAAATAAGTCTAGTTTTGTAGATAATTTAAGCCAAGTGAAGAAATAAAGGCGCGAATAACTAAACTCGCAAATGGGATGGCAGCAGGGGATGCCGATACTCATAATGAATATATTAAAAGCACCGTTGATCTCATGCTCCCTATATACGAAGTGCTATTTAATCAGATGTTTAACTCAATGGTTGTACCGACTTCTGGGAAAAACAATACCGATCTATAAAAATAAAGGCGATCCACTAGACCCAACGAATTAACGTCCAATAACATTATTATACTGTTTGGGCAAATTATTTACATTTATTCTTAACCAAAATCTAAAGAAATATGCAGAAAAGCACGAAATCATTTCTGAATCCCAAACTGGATTTAGGAAAAATAGGTCTAGCTTAGACAATATCCCCTCCCTCTACCTCATTAAAGAGATACTATTTGCACAAAAAACCCCGCTATATTGCTGTTATGTTGACTTTAAGCAAGCGTTTGATAAGGTTTGGCGCGTTGGTCTATGGACTAAGCTTCTTAAGAGCGGCATATCCGGAAACTGCTTTAAAATTATATACAATATGTGTAACGATATAAAATCATTTGTCTATGATAATCGTACAAACTCAAATTTTATTATCAGTAACATTGGTGTACGGCAAGGGGAAGATCTTTCACCTTTTTTTTCCCAATATTTTTAAACGATTTAGAAGAATATCTGAAAGAAAATGGAATTGTTGGCTTAGCATGATTAAATAAAATGGCAGGCGAATATTTTACTCTATATCTGTATCTTATTATTTTAATATATGCAGATGACACTATTATAATGGCCGAGTCAGCGGAAGCCTTGCAACAAGCTCTCAATGCATTTCATGACTATTGTCTTAAATGGAAACTTGAAATAAATACTACAAAAACAAAAGTTATGATTCTTTCCAAACGTAAATTAAAGAAATACCCAAACTTTACCATAGGTGGCCAGCTACTCGAAATCGTAAATGAATACCTATATTTGGGGGGGGGGGGCATGGTAAAATCAAAGGGGGAGGGGGTGGGGCGGGGGTGGGGCGGGGCTTCTCTAGATGTAAAACACGAAACTGCGAACAAGGAACATGGGCAATGTTTTCATTATTATCACAAATCTAACAACATGATATACCAACAGATTTGCAGATAATACTATTTGATACTATGATTGCACCAATACTACTGTATGGCTCAGAAATCGGGTGGGGTGGGGGGGGGGGGGGCGGGTTGAGAATACAACTCAGATAGAAACATGCCATATTAAATTCTTTAAAACTGTACTCGGCTTGAAGAAAATACCCCAAATGTTATGGTTTATGGTGAATTGAGAAAAGTGCCCTTAGATGTACAAATAAGATTTAACATGGTTAGGTTTTGGGGAGGGATAGTACATGCAGGATACGGGAAACTCTCGTCAATTCTTTATTATTTATGTCTAGACGTCATTACCCAACGGCAGATACAAGTTAATTGGACTAAAACAATCAACATTATCCTATAGGCAACAGGTCAGCAACATGTATTCAACTCTGAAAACATAAACATAAATAAGGTAGTCAGTCAAATAAAGAAAGCCTTGGAACAACAATACATAGACACATGCACGTGACAGCTACACGAATCAACGAGGTTACCGTTTTATAAAGTTATAAAATTCAAATTTCAGTTTGAAAGCTACATAAAAGTACTGTCATGCGGCGTTGCTATAAGCTTATGCCACTTCAGGATACTTACTCACAAACTGACAATTGAGTCGCAAAGATGGGCGGGCATCGACCAGAATGAAAGATTATGCAATGTATGTAAAGTCATAGAAGATGAAATTCACTTCCTTTCTTACTGTAGCAAATTTCAGCGATTTATCCCAGAATACTATGCAAGAGACAACAGTACAGAAAAGACAAAGAGTTTATTTGGAATATGCAACAGGCCAGTCCTCAGCAAACTATGTAGATTTTTAAGGTTATCAAAGCAACAACAACCCCAAACAACAACAACAACAACAACAACAACAACAACAACAACACCGACATCAACAACAACGATGATAACAGCCACAAAATATACATCGACGACAATTATAACCACTACCCCACAACAACAACAATAACAGCAATGACGCCAGCAACAGACAACAGACAACAACAATGACAACGACAACGACAACTACTACTACTACTACTACTACTACTACTACTACTACTACTACTACTACTACTACTACTACTACTACTACCGGTACCCCTACCACTATAATAATAATAATAATAATAATAATAATAATAATAATAATAATAATAATAATAATAATAATAAATATAGACGGAAGCGGCGATGCACTGGGGCGGGGGGGGGGGGTGTGTGCAAGCGGCTAGCATACCGGTCGCTAAGACAAGAACCTTATCTGAGCCAGCTCTTATAGGTCGCTTAGAGACTAAATAGCCTCTTAGATTTGATCAAGTTGGATCAATGCTGTCAATTTTATGGAATTATGTGAGGCGGTTACAGTAGGACTCTTTTTTATCCGACCAGTCTACCCATCATTGAATGTGGATTTGAAAACAAACAATCGTGTGTCAACAGCGGCAGTAAAAATAATCTAAATAAAATCGGCCCAGTTCTTCTTGAGAAGAAGACAATTCAATTCTCCAATTGCTTTAGTATTGGCAATTTTGGTGAGAAAACGATCCAAGATGGCCGCCAAACCGTTCGTCCGACAGTAGTGAAAATGGCAAATTTGGAATCAGAAGACCCAAAAACCTTGTAAAAATAATTTCGGCTTCAATTTTCAACAAATTAAAAAATTCAAAATGGCCGCCAATCATGCTGAACATTGATTGGTCGATGGCGGCCATGTTTTTTTACCTATCAATTTATCTTGACCAAACTGTAATGCTCCTCAGTCCCTAATCATACCAGCCACATTTCAGCCCAATCAGTTCAGCGGTTCTGGAGAAGACGTCGTTTTTACAAAAACTAGATCATACAAGATGGCCTGTCAAGTGCTCAGCCAATCAAATTCCCTTGAACAAACTTGGTTCAGCCGATGCCCTGAATGATATTTCATGAGTTTTGAATTGATCTGCCAAGTGGTTTTGGAGGAGAAGATTTTTAAAAACGTTTCCGGAAATACTACACAATCCAAAATGGCCGCCGGCCTAATAGGCCGACCAGCATTGTTTGAACAAAATCAGATCTCTATGACCGAACGATGCTTCCTGCAAAATATAGTTGAAATCCACCCAGTGGTTTCTGGGGAGAAGGCATTTTATATTTCCAATTGCTTTACTGTGGGGAATTTGGCGGGAAACTAATCCAAGATGGCAGCCAAACCGTCGATCGAACAAATTAGAAAATGCCAGATTTCGATTTCTTGAACCGACAAACATATATAGGCCCAATTTGTGCATCAACATCCATTAAATAAAACAATCAACATGGCCGCCAGAAAGCTTGATGTTGATTGGTCCATACGGAAATCCATGTTTCTCAAGCTCTTAACTTCTCTTGAAGAACTTTATAGTGAGCCACTCTCTGCTTCTGACCAAATTTCAGCTCATTCTGTTCAGTGGTTCTGGAGAAGAATATTTTTTTAAATGCGATAACATTTTCCGGAAATCCAAGATGGCCGCCAAGCTTTCTAGAAAACCATATCCATTCACACGTACCAAGTTTACTCTAATAAGGCCGTCTTGCCATGCATAGCTTGAATTCCATCGTCACTTTTGTCTTCGCGCTATTCGCGAACAATTAAATCATGGAATAATAAAAAGAAAATAATAATAAGTAATATAAAAAACCAGAACGAAAACAGTAGGGTGCCAAGCACCAGCTTGCCCCCCCCCCCCCCCCTAGATAATAATAATGGCCTACCGCCTACACTAGTATAAATAGCCTTTCCCTCATATGCGTTAACTAGTGATCTTAGCTTTAAAGACTTATCTAAGCATGAGGCGGGTTATTTAGCTTTGTTGTGATAACTCACTCGCTCAGAAATACAGCACCAATACACATGTTTATTTTATATCTGAATTGCGACAATTTAGATATCCCTTGGAACTAGTTATGTGGACTCCCTGTTTAGATTAGCGGAAGTATTTAACAATTAGGCTGTGTGTGGTATACCTAATCATGTGCGATAACTGACTTATTCACACATAAACCTACAAGCTGATCAAGCGTGAAGGAAAAAGGAAAACATTTTACACATAATCAGATTATGTTAACACTGAATACGAAAGACGAATAAAAGGCCATTCATATACAATTTCATAACAATTATCGCGTACGATTAAATATTTCGAAGCTAATTTGACCGGGATTTTGTGCTACAAACAACAACTGCATCTTGCAGTCACATTAGTTTCAAAATATTGGGAAGTTTAGAGACAGCGTGCATTTCACCATAACTAATTTAGTTGGAACATACCATAACGGAAGTGTTGACTTGTGTACGTTCAAATGGGTCTGCCCGTTAACACTGCAATGGACAAATGTGATCAATGAAATTACAATTATCTCATGGAAAATGTCAAAGTGCAGACTAAGGAACGTTATTCTTGAAGATTTACAGCTGGAATGTTTGGTTTCGTTACCTAACCAGTCATTTCAGTGGTAATTTCTTAAAAATAGACTCCTTTAGAGCTGCAAATTGACACTTCTTAATGTAGCGGGTGACTTAGTAACAGTATTTATAAGTAAAAATGATTAACCAACAATTAACCAACGATTGGATAGACCAAACATTTTATTAAACTCAGTTTTTCGGTTTGAGCACGACTACGGCGGGTTGCATCCCGTCACCGTATTGAACCGGTTTACAATGTGAGCTCGGTATCTCGCGGAGCTCTAGTTTGAGGTGGTGGCGGCGGGGGTGGTGAGCATTTTAAGCAAATGGATCCCAGTTTTAGCAATGCCTCCCCTACCCCTAGATAAGTTCCACCCACGCTTTGCGAGTATAGGGATCAATCGATCACTGCACTCTCTGAATCTCAATTTCCAGAAAACTATAGAGGTAAGCTGTGGCAGTAACAGTTCCCAGTCATATTAGTTTCCACATATTTAACGGAATGTGTATTAAATAGTAAAGCGATACAATTCGTACAACTTGACGGCCTATTAAGCGTCTATGCCTTCATGCATGCTGTAATTGATTATGCCGTCAGCATCCATGTGACCTAGTTGATTGTGGCTTCATATAGCTAAACGATAGACTAGATTCCGGTATTGGCATATATAAAATAATTTAATATGAATAAGCATGATCTCAATGACCTGTTATTTCTAGATACCTGTCTAGGAGAAGCAAACTTTAGTCTACATATAAGGCAGTTTATCTCTCAATTCTACCTGATTGTACTATTCTTTCTCTGTTAGCAGATCGTGTAGGAGACTGTCGGTATCCATTTAGGATGTGCGAGAACAGGTCCGACCATGGACACGCAGAGAGCGGGAAATCGGAAGGAGAAGTCTATTATGCGGAAATGGACCAGGTAGAGATTATTACACATGGGGACACTCTCTGCGGAATTGGTATTTTTAAGCCAGCATGTTTGCAACCATTTGCGCGAATGTTTATATTTATTCCCACGTTGACCTTCTCCATCATTGCTTCCTACGCGTATGGGTTTTATATCATGTCTCAAGTTACAACACTGGAGAAACAATTTGGAATAACAAGCGCTCAGTCGGGCGCAATGTTTGCAGCGAACGATATCGGATTTCTGGTGACTATCTTGCTATGGAGTCATTTCGCCAAAACAATGCATAAGCCAAGGGTGTTAGCTCTAACAACATTTGTGTTCGGGATGTCCGCTCTTGTTTCAATCGTACCTCATTTTCTAATGGTTTCGCAAGCCGGTGATATGTATGAGACAACAGGGACTAGTTCTGCAGGTGCATTCGACAGGAGAAGTCTTTGCCTCGCGCGAAACTCAACCGAAACCCTGGATCCATCTCAGATAAGTGCGAAGTCAGAAAGAATCAGATACACAGCGTATTCCATCATGTTTATATCATTTGGTCTTATGGGAATAGTAAGGGCGCCCCGGAATCCACTAACGCAGACGTACATCGATGACAACGTTCCGAAGACACAGACCGGCGTTTACATGGGTAAGCTTAAACAGCCCGTAAGAAAAAGCGGCAGTGGCAGTCGCGGCGCAGTGACAGTATACGTAGTAGTAATAGTGGTAGTAGTAGTAATAGTAGTAGTAGTAGTAGTAGTAGTAGTAGTAGTAGTAGTAGTGGTAGTAGTAGTAGTGGTAGTAGTAGTAGTAGTAGTAGTAGTAGTAGTAGTAGTAGTAGTAGTAGTAGTAGTAGTAGTAGTAGTAATAGTAGTAGTAGTAGTAGTAGTAGTAGTAGTAGTAGTGGTAGTCGCAACAGCAGCAGCATCAGCAGCAGCAGCAGCGACGGCGGCGCCAGCAGCAGCAACAGCAGCAGCAGTAGTAGTAGTAGTAGTAGTAGTAGTAGTAGTAGTAGTAGTAGTAGTAGTAGCCATTCCATCATTGACCTGCCCGTTTATGGGATCCACAACTCCTTAGCCCTGAGTCCCAAAAATGCTTAATCCTACTCTGACCATACCTGGCAGTTGATCTTATTAATTCCCTGGTCACACCAATACAACGATGCCCGACTCGACACACCTCAACGGCCTTGTACAGATAATCGTGCTGGTGCGGCATGGCAGCTGTATCAGGTTGAGGCGCGTCGTAGCCTATAGGCCCGGTTGAGCATGTTCTTATCGTAGTTGGTTGCAGTTGGCCGTAGACGTTACCTGTCGCTGAATCTGAAATATGTTTTTGTAAGGCTGGTAAAATAAGGAGAAAATGTGTCACCTTTTTCTTTTTTCAATATTCTTAAATGACTTGGAGGACTATTTAAAAACCGCCATATTCTAGGACTGCCATCAATCAGCGAAATGGCTGATGATTTACACCGAGGATTATATTTAATCGAACTCTTTTATGCTGAAAGCACTATTATTATGGCGTAATCTCCAACAACCCTCCAAAATGCTTTAGATACATTCCAAGAATACTGTAATGAATGGAAGTTGAACGTTAATGAATCTAAAACGAAAATAATACTATTTCAAAAACGCAACAAAACCAATCAGCCACAATTTTAAATTGGAGCTCATGACATTGAACCATTCCTAGGAGTCCTTTTTATATATAATGGTCATTTGTTCTCATGCAGAAATGTACATTGAGACAACGAATAAAGGCAATTCACGCCCTTATGCAAAACATTAAAGAATATAATGTACCAATTGATTGACAATGTTCACACTTTGATTGTATGGCCTCAACAGTAATGTTATATGCGTTTGAGAACACTGATCTGCTTGAGACGTGCCAGATAAAATTGTACAACATCATTTTATACATGGAAAAGAGTACAAGAAGTATTATGATCTATACCTAACTAAGGAAATACCACCTACATATACAGATACAATGTAGTATGAGTCGGCTGTGCGCTGGCATAGTAAAGGCGGGATAGGGAACACTGCCATCGATACTATATGATATTAGTCTAGACTATGCCGAAAAAAGAATACACAGTTTAAATGGATAGAGAAAATAAACGCATTCCTTACATTAAGAGGTTATGATGAAGCACTTGAGAAAGACCACATAAATAAAACACAATTATCTAATCAGGTACACACAGTTTTAGAAAATCAGTTTAAAGAGAAGTGTATAGCTAATATAGTGTGTCATAGAATTCTACACGTAGACGGATAACCTTGAGATGTTTAGTCATCAATGTATCTCCAAGTATTGATTTTCCAACAACTGTTGTGCCAAGTCGTGGCGGTGTTGACGGATGAAGTTGAAAGCGAACACGCAACTACGACAGTGTACGATTTCACAAGACCGGTCAGTTGAGTCGCGTCCGGCATAGTTGTATTGGTGTGGCTCTGATTCAGAACGTCCACGTATCTGATTCAAGCTAGTTGAGCAGTCATAGCGTGGGTTTGCTGGTGATGGAGGTTGGTGCTGCAATGCTTCTTCCCTGCTGAAGTCAAGTTACCAGTATGCTACCTGGTCAATAACTAGTCGTGAAAGTTATGTTGCAATGGAGGAATCCAATTTTAGCTATTCCCCGACCATATTTAGCAAAGCTCCACCCACACTTCGCCAGTGTTGGGTTCGATCGATCCCTGAAACTCCTCAATATATATTTCCAGATAACGATGCAGGTTCCCATCTGCGCCCATTGTGCTCCTGAGCAGCATACGGAAAATCCTATCCTATGTTACTCTATGCCACATCCGAGACAAGATCGATGGCTTCACCGGATCATGTCAAGGTGGCTTTATACGAAGACGCAGCTGCGCAGACATTGTATGGGCTCAACGCATGCTTGTGTCGGTAGACATGCCCAAACACAATTAAGCGCACAACGATCCTATATGTACTACGCCAGGCTAGTTGCAATGAAGATGAGCTACAACTAGTGAGACTACTGCTTGCGGACAGCAAGCTGAGAGTATGAGTCAAGTCAATGAATCTGTAGCGTTTGAGACATCAATCGGCTTCCCACAGGGAGATGGTCTCAGGTGCTTTTCACCTGTCACCTTGCTGCCGCATTGCAATCTGTGCGGGAAAGTTCCACAAGATTACACCCCACCCCCTCCAGTGCCAATACTGGGCATGCCGCTAGAGATGGAATATTCCGACGATGTGTACTTCATAGACGAGGGAAAGAAACACCTTGACGAACCTCTCCCAATAGCTGCAAGCAAACTATAATTGAGAATCTCCTTGTGAATGAATCCAAAACAGAGTTCACCCACATATACCTATCTACAAAGCATGATCCTAGAGAAAATGACGACCCACTTCGTGGCAGCGAACCATGGAGGAAAACTAAACTTATGGGTTTACCGCTTTGCAGTATTGCTGGCATTGCTACACGCTGCGTCATGAGGAACATAGCTTTCCAATCCTTCTGGAAGCTATGGATTCATTGATCAAAGATGCCCTTGATAAAAAGGCTACGTTTATACAATGCAACCTGCGTATCCTTGCTGCTGTATAGCTGTAGCAGCTGGACAGCTCCTAAGGCAGATCTAAACAAATGTGATGCCTGCCGCCGCAAAAACCTACGCACCATCACTGGGCACCGATGGCCAGACAGCATAATCCCCATAGATGCACTACACAAGATGTGTAATACGTTGCCACTGTCTGTAAAGTCGCCCAGCAACGATGGCACAGTGTTTGGCCATGTGCAACGGATGCCAGAGGAGACACCAGCACAGAGATCCTGGGATATCTCCCTACTCGGAGTCAACAAATACAAAGCCAGGAGAGGACACCCAGTCAAATTAGTTATACAAACATTTAATATCATGTTTATTAAATAGCAAAGACACGCAATTCGTACAACTGCGCCATCCATAACGTAATTCATTATGACGCCAGCCTACAGATAATGTAGATGATATTGGCCTCATATTATTGACTGAGAAACTGGAGTTCCCCATTCGTTCTGCCACTGCACTTAAGCTCGCGTGGATAGTGATGGTGAAGATATAGAGAATAATAGACATTTTCACGTTTACCATCCTGATGTCATACGCAACTAAGCGCCATGTAGGATGACGTCATAATCACGACGTCATGAACGATTTGAAATAGTCCCTCTTGAGCGCATAATAGTCCGACACGCTGTACGAATTGTATTTAATTGCTATTTAATGAGCATGCTGCTGATTATTTTGAAACTAATTCGAATGGACGCTTTTGCTGATTCTTTTTGAACAAGTTTTTACAAATTTGTTTCAAAATATTTAATAACTTACCTGTATAGTTTTCTGGAAATTGATAGTCAGGGATTTCAGGGATCGATTCGGACACGAGCGAGGTATGGGCGGAGCCTAACTAGGAATGGGCGGGGCATGGTTAAAACTAGAAAGGCTCATTCCACTAGTCACCCCGCTCAAGCCATGAGTACGATATACGCTTATCAGGAATGGTATTGGATGGATGGAGTGTAGCACTTCTTGCTGTCGCGGTCCAAGTACGAGTACGAGCCCACCTCTAACAGGTTGTGGGAAGTTGTAGTTGTGTATGTGTGGTGAGTATCTCATTCGTTCAACCATGAACCAGTAATGATCATTTTAAGGCAATATACAAGTGATTTAATTGGGTTTAAAATGTTCTTCGTGTTTGCTTCAACGAGCCAATAGAGGAATCTACTCTGTCAGTCAAGTATATGCACGTCATAAGCAATTACCTCACATGCAGGCTGGCGTCACTAACAAATACGTAAAAAATGACACGACTAATCCGTCATAAACGGTCAATAGTCCGTCAAGCTGTACGAATGTTATGTCTTTACGATGCAATAAACAGGCGATTGAATATTTTGAAACTAATTGGACTGGACGCTGTTGTTGCCATAGGCAGCCACGTCAAATTAGGTTCCGAATATTCATCAGCTTACCTGCATAGTTTTCTGGAAATTGAGATTCAGGGAGTTCAGGGTCCGATCGATCAAAACACGGGAAAAGGGTGGACTGGGCTTAGCTAGAGTAGCGTGGGCCATAGCTATAACTGCATCCATCCATTGTATCACATCTATCAATGTAGACCGCAATTCCTACTGCGCTTTAACACTTTCATGATGAAGCCTGCCAAAACCAGCCTCTGTGGTCGTTTTGGGTTAGGTCCATTTGCAAGACACGTGAAAACTATTTTAGAAAATATACCACCGGAATGACTGGCTCGGTAACTCAAATGCGTTGTTCCCCGTGTATACGCATACCCGAGCTGCAATGTTCATGCACATATGCACATTTCGCACACAACGCACACAAATTGATGCTCATCTTGAAACATAGGCATGCTCCTGAAAATACCACCACATTCTATTGTTCTCTACAGGTGTCACGGCAGGCCTGACTACATTGGGTCCGGTATTTGGCAGCATAATTGGAGGTGTTTTCAGCCGAATCTATGTCACGTTAGAAGGTAATGTACAATGCAATATGTAAGGGGCACTAAATGCGAGTTTCCATTCACCTCTAGCTTTTAGTACTGATAATTCCCCTTTTGCTGTTCGTTGCAATCTCAAGAATACAAGAGCATCACACCAACCAATAGTGCACCATATACTGGACCTTTCAAGTTTATCCATCGAACCATATGACGTCATAATCAACTACGTGACGTTTGTGATGACGTCATAATTAATAACATCCTGAGTGGCGTAGATAAGTACGGCACAAACGCATAATTGCTGATGGACTAAGCATTTTTGTACGAATTGCATGCCTTTACTATTTAATAAACATACTGTTGATATACGCTGATGCTGCCATCAACAGCACCCAGTCAAATTAGTTTCACAATATAGTTCGTCTTAAAGGCGTAATAGTCCGATCCGCTGTACAAATGGTGTGTACTTAATAAACATTCTGTCAATAGCACACAGGCAGATTAGTTTCAAAATATTCAACAGTTTACCTGTATAGTTTTCTGGACATTGATAGTCAAGGCGCTCAGAGATCGATCGATCCCAACACGAGCGAGGTGTGGGTGGAACTTAGCTAGAGATAGGTGAGGCATAGCTAAAACTGAAAAAGCTGATTCACCTCCTTTGGCGTCTGTCCTGATAGCTGGCCCAGGCGCAAAATTCAATACAGGGATCTGAGTTTTCACCCAACCCACTTGCCGTCAGAATCAAATAAGTCACATTTAAACTGACGCCACATTTAAACTGATATTGGCCTGTTACCTAAATAGAAATGCAACACGAAAGCGTACGAACTGTCTCTCTTTATTAATTTACAGTTTAATAAACAGCAGTAGATGTCAGTCAAATTACTTCCAACTTATTCCACAGCTTGCCTGAATAGTTACTTTGAAAGCTGACTTCTGAGAATACACGTTCAAAGTTTCAAAGCGATTCAGACACGCGCACACACCCGGGCGTGCTTAGCTAGGAATGGGCGTGGCAATGGTGTTAGAACTATCTAGATGCTCGAGCCAGTCATTCCAGTGATCTTTCAATAAATAGTCTTCTCTTGGCCTGCAAACGGACATACATTGGGTGTGCAAAATGGAGAGTTTCGTTACTTTTCGCATTACATAGTAATTAAAATGTATGTTTTGAAATAGGTTATGCAGTGGAAAGTATTCAAAAGTATTCTATTGTATAAGTTTTAATCATGTAAATGCATGCTCTTAAAAGTAATCACGATTATTTATTTAATCACGTAATCGCGCAATCCTATCGCATCGCTTCGCGTCATTGGTATTTAGAAGTCTGTCACATCGCTTCATTTTCCCATGGAGATATCTAGATCCGTTCGCCATTAGTTAAACGAAGTATTGCGATTGGTGCCGTTTGTTTGCCTGTTTGTTTTTCTCTTTGTGCTCGTCGGTTTGTTTGTTTAGTATATTTCGGTTGATTGTCTGTTTATCCATGCGATATCTCTGGGGTCCGAGTAGGAAAAAAAATCATCAAATCGACATATAGATTCATAGTGTAGATGGCTCTACAAATAAAAATGAGTTTGAGGGTGAACGGTCACATATATAGCTCGTGCAGTCATTGCGTGTATCCCGAAATGTACATTTTAGTCATAGATCCGGAAGTATCTATAATTACCAAATTTGGCATATATATTCATATTATAGGTGGTTATAAGTCCAATGAGTTTCAGGAGAAATCATGACATATGTAGGTCACTGGGCCACGACATACATACCAGAATGCACATTTGGCCATAACTCTGCAGTGCAAGAAAGCAGACCCGCCAGATTTAGCGCACGCCGTATATATATCTTATAAATTCACGATTTAAAACATGATCGCGATTTTCGATTTAATCACATAATCGCACACGCTTACTCTCAGTGCATTCTATGACCATGTGAAGAGAATTTAACCAGATGATACGGCACCACAGAAGTTTCAAGATATAGGTAGTCTAGGAACATCATGTCATGTATCAGAGCCAGAACGAGTAGCGTGTACACGCTTAATAGCCAGCATGCATGGACACGATATCCAACGGTTGAATGACTTGCGAAGTGCGAATTCAAAAATAACATCGTAGGCAAGAAATTGCCACCAACCGATGATAGTCTCATGCTCTACAAATTACGCAGTTGTTATCAGCTTATGGTATGGATACAGGCGTGTTATGCGATGCAAACCCTATCCAACCCCACATAATATGGGCATAAAATGTGTGCAGACAATAGATTGTATCCAGAATTAATGAATCAGGCAGTGTCCGCTCAAGAGCTGTTGATCAATTTAATGTGTAACTCCAATGAATACTGTCCAAATAAATGCACATGCTCACAACATGGCCAGGCATGCACCGGAGCATGCATATGAAACGCTGCCACCGTTCGCAGATGAGAGCGAAATGTGGTGTGCGCCCCCATTCAGCATAGATGTCGGGTTGCATAGAGTTGATAGTGATGATGATGATGATAACATATGAAACTATCAGAATGTACTTGTTATAAGCATTCTGCACGACCTTCATATTAAGAAACTTAACATATTAAAACATGATTAATGATGAGCCCACACCCACCCTTCCAACTACACATTTCTGGCCGTTTCAATGATTAATAGCAGACAGTTTATCATAAATCCATCGATTGTCACCTATATACACAATTGGTAAACTCTCTTGATACCACGAATTACAGTAAACTTGAAAAGAGACGACAGTATTTTATTTGAGGACAGGAGATGCGAATTTTATTTATCAACATGGATGGCATATGCCCTTACATTCGGACGCGCTTAACTCCGTGTGTGATAAAAAGTCAAATTATCAGCCTATATTTTCCTTTTTCCTGACGTTTCAAGGAGCACAATGATATCTGATAGCATTTATTAATATTTTGGTATGGTTGGGTGGTTCCGATAACGATCCTTGCTTCAGCACTATTTATATTATAAGCGGGTCCCATTGCTTTTCTGGTTTGAGGTCAGCTGATCAACTATTTAAGCCACTAGCATAACTAAGTGTATTGTCAAGACAGAAGGCAAAGACAGGCACCAGCATCATCGCCGAGTGCATTCTAGCTTTCATGGTGATCGTTATTCTGTTTGCATTTATTTCTAATTAATATCTTCATTGCAGACACAGATTTAACGACACATGACCCGCGGTTTATCGGTGCCTGGTGGTTGGGATTTCTGCTATTTGCCTCTATGGCTTTAATTGCGGCTATACCTTTGTCGCTATTTCCACGACGAATGCCTCACGCACCTGGACAACAAACACTCATCCAAGAAAATTCAACCTCGGTATCAAATGGCCATGCAATGGTGGAAGAACTGTCAGCACGTCGAGCGGGAGGGTTAAAATTGAAAAAAACTAAATGGCAGCGTTTTGTCTCACTGGTGATAGGTAAGTGATAAGATGTACCGACCGCGCTGTTCTAAACTCTCAATTGAGGAATTCAGTTTCTCAGTCAATCATCTGACAGCATAATCAATTTCTTCACATGTAGACTGACTGCGTAGTCAAATACGTCAATAATGACGTGATTATGTCCGCCATGCACGCTTAATAGTCCGGAAGGTTGTACGAATTGAAAGTCTTTATTACTTAATAAACATTATTTTGAAGCTAAATTAATATTCAGGAGTGCAGCGATCCATCGTTCAATCGTTCACATCACGAGCAAAGCGTGGTTGGAACATAGCTAGGGATGGGTAGGGCATAGTTATAACGGGATTCCAAACATTGTGTTTATCCAATGTGATATCGTATCTAAAAGATGCCAATTTCGACGCCAATTATTTATACAGTACTGTTAATGGATGCATCCATTCTATCGGGCAAGTGTATGACGTCATAATCAATAACGCTGCGTGTATGGTGAAGTCGCAGTAATCATTGACTGCAGTAATAAGGCACGAACCTGTAGTTATATAGTCCGTCCCGTGTACGAATCGTATGCCTTTACTATACAATAAACAGTCTGTTGGTTATTTTGAACGTAATTTGACTGGGCGCTGTTCTTAGTCAACATACTAGTTATACAAATAGCATGTAATTGTGAATCTGCGAATGCATGATTTAAAGTATATAAATCGATCCCAACACGCGCAATGCATGGGCGGTGCTTATCCAAACATGGGTGGGTATGGCTATTAGAATGGTCATCCATTATTTTGCATGGCAAAGTCCTGTATTTCACGACGACTGAGTTTAAATATACTCATAGAACATCAGAACACCAATATGTTTAACCAAGTATTTGATGGTCACGCTGCGCAAATAGTGCACTGGCTAGATAGCTGGTGCTGGGATGCTTGCAACCTATTTAATTTTGGTATGCTAGCATTCTCAAATAATATATCCTCAGCGGGAACCTCTGTTATAGAAGAGATGCAGAATTTCTTCAACTCACACCCATAGGATATTGTGCACCTCGATGTTAACCTCAACGAAGCCAAACAAGCGGTCTGCTAGAATCTCCTCCATAAAACGGTCTACCGTGCCTGTGCTAGACTATTGCCGCACCGCCTCTTGACTGCTTGGCATCTTTTTCGCCTTTGTAGACAAAGCATTCACAACATATCTGAAGAGATGTTTACAGACACGCTTAAAATCACAGCAGATTCAAGCGAGGCCCGTTTAACGGTACTAAGCAAACAGAATGACGTGTCCATCGACAACTGCGTCTTTTAGCGTCTGATGTCCCCCTTTGCCTGGGGTGTAGTCGTCTACACTAGACATTTGATGAGCAATTCAGCGATGGAGCTAGTTGAGAGATAACCCTGGGTGGAACACCGCGTCTTTAAGAATTTCGATACATCGTATGCCTACTTTAGAGAACTGCCACATCTGGATTAGGGCGTTGATGAATGGGCCGCCATCCACGTTGTTAAAGCATCACAGCCAGTCAACGAGTGTGCATATCCTCTGGTTCCTGAATGTCTGCGTGAACTGTTACCACGGCGATAGCCTCATAAATTAGCCGCCCCTGAGCGTAGACCACTGCGCAGGGTATGCGGGGATCCCTGGATAGCCCAGCTGCTCAGAAGTGTCGAACCATTTGCACTGGAACAAACTTTTCTCCTGTGTGCTTCCCCCCACCCCCACCCCCAAGGCTTTGACCCACATCTCGTAGGAGACTTCAGGTCCAAGGTTGTTCAAGACATCAAGAAACCGTAGTCAAGGTGCGATGAGGAATGGTCTCTGGTTAGCAATCTTGGCGACTTTCACCGTGCCTGCACTTAGCCCACCGCTACCGAGGTTGATAGGTCATCCACGAAGTACTTCTTGATAAGAGTCATACCCTTCAGTGTTTACACGTCTGACAGTCATGTCTCAACACCACTCGTCAACCAATCTCTACTGGCGCTTTGAGAGCTTGCCAACGTATGTCCGTATGAACTGTGCCGTGACCTCTGTCCGAATTCTGCTCGCCGCTGGGTCTCCTGCATAACTCTGAGATCAGATCATTGGGCTCACCATTGCACAGATGATTCGGCCCACTGTTAGACGCACCTAAGATGTAACTGACTGACATTGATTTAAATGTATGAATGCTCTCGATCGTGACAGTCTCCTTGAAACATGTCTTGATGCCATGTAGGAGGGCTTCGAACTCGTCGACGATGACGAGTACGTATGACCCATTCGCTCTCTGTGGAACTGGCGTTACCATCGTGGTCGAGCTGCACACCCACTGTACATCGAATATGTATCCATTAGCTACTAGCTTCGCTTCCCTCGCGATTGTCTTCCCTGCAGTATCTGTATCCTGTTGATGCCAGAAATAACCATGCTATTGGAAGACAGCGCTGGCAGTGGAAGCTGAGCACCTACAAACCGAGTCTACGCGTATCAGCGCATACACTTGCGAGCGATCACTAATCACTGCTGAAAACATAGACTGCTTTCACCATCAGTACTGTATAATCTGTAATGAGGCCATTGGAACTCACCATTCCAGTTTATCCATCGATCATCTAACGTCGTATGATGTCATAATTAACTAAGTGACGTGTATGATGACATCATACTCATTACGTCATGAATGATTCGATATAGTCCGTCTTTGACGCTTAATAGTCCGACACGTTGTACGAAGTGTATGTTTTTACCAGCTAATTCATAGTATGTTGAATGATTTGACACTAATTTGACTGGACCAGTCAAATTAGTTTTAAATATTTACATGTGTAGTTTTCTGGAAATTGATGGCCAGGGATAAATCTACCCCAACACGAGCAATGTGTGGGTGGA
>CM067375.1:18465403-18511567 GCA_034401795.1 Chaetoderma sp. LZ-2023a
TAAACCATGGCTCCACGCACTTAACGCTTATGATCATGTCGATAGTCACTTACAGGACTGGCGGTATGGTCAGCGAACGAAAAGAAGAAAGAAGAAGAAAGGATAACTAACCTCATCTTTCGATAGATAATCAGGTGATCTAACATGCCACTCATAAACTACGTAGGTAATTGCAAACCTATTATCATGCCGCTAAGGAAAGATATGCAGGCTTTAGTGGCTAAATGTTGGTATATATCTACATCCTATGATGGCTGTCATGATTTACTTTTCAACCAATCAGAAAAAAACTAGCGTCCCCACCCCCTCGGTATATGCGCTTGGTCATAGAGGTGCCAGCTATGATTTGCCAATTTCGTCTAAAAGCAATCATACAAGTAAGTTGTTGAATATTTTGAAATTAATTTGACTGGAAGTTTTGCTGCCATAGGCAGCAACAACTTCCAGTCAAATTCGTTTCAAAATATTCAACTGGATACGTATAGCATAATAAAGAATGTAATCCAATGGAACTCGCATGACACCACACACTATCGCTTGTGGAGACAAAATAGTGTCGATCACTGTTCAACATATAGGCAATATTACAAAGCAGATAATTGTGATACAGATATGGGTATATATGGTAGGATCTGAATAATATGGAATCTATAAACCATAATCTATCGGTGGAACACAAGATCTGAGATGAGATTAGCTTCCCTTTAACAAACTAATTTCCTACATTCTAGTGATGACATTACAAAAACAATCTTCTCTTTTCCAGCAAATGCTCCTTCAACGAGCAGGAATTTAATGTTTTGAATTTTGACAAATTAAAGGGTTATTTGATAAATGTATGGTTTTGCCTGAATGCGTTGATGAGCTTGTACTACACGAGGGACTAAAGGTATACTAACTAAGCCGATGCATTTTGCGAATCCCATGTCTTGGGAGCTGTTATTGTATTAATCCCTCGATATTAACATTGATGATGATGATGATGATGATTATGATGATGATGATGATGATGATGATGATGATGATGATGATGATGATGATGGTGGTGGTGGTGGACTGTTGGTGGTGGTGGTGCTGGTCGTGGCGGCGGTGGTGGTGGTGGTGGTGGTGGTGGTGGTGGTGGTGGTGGTGGTGGTGGTGGTGGTGGTGGTGGTGGTGGTATTGGTAATGGTGATTATGATGATGATGATGATGATGATGATGGTGGTGGTGGTGGTGGTGGTGGTGGTGGTGGTGGTGGTGGACTTGTGGTGGTGGTGGTGTTGGTCGTGGTGGTGGTGGTGGTGGTGGTGGTGGTGGTGGTGGTGGTGGTGGTGGTGGTGGTGGTGGTGGTGGTAATGGTGGTGGTGGTGGTGGTGGTGGTGGTGGTGGTGGTGGTGGTGATGATGATGATTATAGAAAACACAAAGGAGCGATGACTTCCCGCTAAGCCATCGCGAACGAAGTGAGCGCACATAGATACCATGTGCGTGCGTGTAATGAAGAACAATCAACAACAAATGAGACAGGGAACCAGGCTAACTTACATATATCTCGCGACTGAGAAAGCGTGTTTTTTGCTTCAGAATATAAAATGATTAAATGGTGTGAAGCGGGCCAGGTAAACACTATATGCATTCCTATTTATACATATGTAATTGCAAGCGCGTAAGGTATCGTTCACTGGCTCGTGGAAAGTCGTGGTTATCAACATCGCAGGCTATGGATTTAGCTCTGTACCATGACAATTAAGGTCCAATACCATGCTATTAGCGTACTGATAGAATGTGCATCCATGCATTTACTCAATGACATGCATTAACTCACATTTTTTGTAGCTTAATTATTTATATACGCGATTTGAAAATTCTAGCGGACGATATTTCTCTATGACTTCATTGTTACTACGAACGTTGTTGTTTGTAAACCCCATGAGCGAGGCGTACCGCTACACATTGTGTAACGCCATTGTTCTGGTGCAAATACGTAACGCCTATGTAAAAGATGAAACTATGCTGGCGTGTATCGCTGACAATAGACCCAAGTATTGTTGTGAATATCGTGGACTGGATTTTCCAGAATGCCCTCCAAGCACGGGGAAAATTTAGCAGCAAATGTAGTATACATGGATATATGTATGTAGGATATTTCGGCCCTATACACATTCGTCCTATTTATTTAAGCAATAAATGAAGGCCGGGTTCGCTTATAGCCAACGTCAGTTTCCATAATAATAATAATAATAATAATAATAATAATAATAATAATAATAATAATAATATGTCGCATGCCATTTATATATATATATATATATATATATATATATATATATATACCTACTGTACCAGCTTGACAACAACAACGTATAACTGTGGGAATATTAGTTCTGGTGTAAATAAAATTGAATTGAATTGCATTGGTTGAGAACGAACTAGTGTTGATATAACTATTGATCGTCAGGCTGTCTAATCCCTCTGATGCGCTGAAGCTGGTCACGCCTGCCGTGATCAATATGACGTGTGACACCGACTGTATGTGTGAAGACGAGGACTTTCTCCCCTCATGTGGCGCTGATAACAGGAACTATTTCTCGCCATGCCATGCTGGGTGCAAGACTGTTTTACCAAACAGGGTACGGTTTATATTAATATACGTGCACGTATGGCTAGAAATTCACCTTTCCAGAGTATCCATCTATCATCTGACGTCAGCTAAGCGGCGTGTAGGATGACGTAATAATAATTAGGTCATAAATGACTCTATTTGGCCCATCTTTAACTCTTAATTGTCCGACACCGAATTGTATGTTTCTACCATAGGCAACAACATCGGCCAGCCAGATTAGTTCCAAAATATTCAATAGCTTACCTGTATAGTTTTCTGGAAATTGATAGTCAGGAATTCAGAGATAGATCGGTCCCTACACGAGCGACGTATGGGTGGAGCTTAGATAAAGATGGGCGGGGCATGGCTAAAAATGGAAAGATCCATTAGCATACACTTTGTGCCGTACGGAATTATACGTTACTAATCCTCTGGTTCCATGTTTGCATCGTCATAATAACTGAATCCAATCTGTCACTCAAGTATATAACCTCTTACTGAACTGGGTCGCATGTACGCTATCAAAATGTGTACGGAATTATGTAGCCATGTTTGCCATGGACATTTAAAAAGTCCGCCACGTGCACGAATTGTATGAATTTACTACTGAATAACAATTCTGCTATATATCTTGAAAGTAATTTGACTGGGCGCGGTTGCTGCCATACAGCAGCCAGTCAAATCAGTTTCGAAGTAGGCAACAGCGTATCAGAATAGTTTTCCGGAAATTAAGATTCAGGGAGTTCTGCGTTCGATCGATCCGAACAGTGGCAAATCGTGGGCAAACCGTAGCTAGAGATAGATAGATAAATGTGGATTCATCTATTAGCTTCCATTCCAATAAATACATCTTTCGATGCTAATCTATGCCTACACATGGAAGAGACCTCACAGAAACACTCGATATTTCATGTATTTCTCTATGACATATGCGTGGAATAAATAGCAGTCCGTAAATGGATGGACTACGTATGTAACATATTAACATTTGAAATTCCAATGCCACAATGGATGAATCCAGTGTCTCAGTAAATCACGTCATAATCAATTACGTGACGTGTAGGCTGGTGCCATTATCAATTACGTCATGAATGATGCGATTTAGTCTGCCATAAAGGCGTAATAGTCCGTTATGTTGTACGAATAGTACTTCTCTCGAAACTAATTGTATATTTTTCTGGAAATTGACATTCAGAGCGTGCAGGGATAGATCGATCCCAACAACGGCAAAGCAGAGGTGGGGCTTAGTTAGAGATGGGCGGGGCATAACTAAAACTGGAGTCCACCATCGGTCCTGAAATTGCATATATTATCAAACCTGCTAGCGGGGACCACTAGTCAATTGAAATATAACAACATAGAAATGTAAAATTTGACGAGAACACTGCGAGCATAACCTTTACATTCTCAAGCTATGTAAATGCATTCTCAAATATACAACATACTATACGTGGGTAATTATTTCAATATGCGCAATGATGCAATTCTACATACTGGGAATCAAAATTAACTGGGGACATAGAACACGATTGGTCTATGAACATTGGTGAAATTACACCTTCTTTTAGCTAACTGGTGAACACATTCCACAATCAAAACCCAACTACAAGTGGAAAACAGTTACTGTATTTAACCAAGCTTGTTTTTTGAGAAAATGGTCCAAGAAACATACATTTCAGAAATGGAGGAACACTCACAGTAGCTACAACCATTAAAACTATGCAAAAGCAAGACACCAGGCCAAGAATGGCAAAGGCACATCTCAAAGCCTTCATTAAATACGCCCAAAGCAAATAAAAACTAGAAGCACCACACGGGACCTCGCAAAAACTGACGACACACTAACCATAGCTGATAGATAGAAGGCAGAAGCCTTAAATATATTTTTTTTCCATCTGTCTTTACTCACGATGATCTGCCCAGTTTTAACAGTGCGCCTTTAAAAGCTCATTTACATCAAATCGAGATCATAACGGACATGCTAATTTAAAGAAATAGACAGTCTAAAAATCAACAAGTCTGCAGATCGAGATGGAATCTATCCTCGTGTTATGAGGGTACTTAAATTTGAAATTTCCTGCCCATTATTATATCTGCTCACTAGCTCAATAAGGCAGGATAACCACTTTAAATCTTTAAATTAAGGCATGTAACGCCCTCTTTTTTAAAAGAGAAATAAACACTCAGCACTAACTATCGCCATATAACCTTTACCTCGGTTATTTGCAAACTCCTTGAGTCTATTATTAAAGCGATGCTAATCTCATCTCAAATGTTGTATTGCACCGATAGAATATGGTTTATAGATTCCATATCATTCATATCCTGTCAGATTCCCTGATCTGTATCGCAATTATCTGTTTTGTATTATCGAGTAAATGTTGAACAGTGATCGACACCATTTTGTCTAATCTCATCTCAAATGTTGTATTGCACCGATAGAATATGGTTTATAGATTCCATATCATTCATATCCTGTCAGATTCCCTGATCTGTATCGCAATTATCTGTTTGGTATTATCGAGTAAATGTTGAACAGTGATCGACACCATTTTGTGTCCTCAAGCTATTGTGTGTGATGTCATCTAAGCTCCAATGCATCACATTCTTTACTCTGTAATGCTCATCCAATTGAATATTGTGGATTTAATTTGACTGGAAGTTGTAGCTGCCTATGGCAGTAACAACTTCCAATCAAATTGGTTTCAAAATATTCAACAGCTTACCTGTAGGATTGCTTTTATACCACATTGCCAAACTATAGCTGGAGACTCTATGACTGAGCGTATATACCGAGGCAGACACACTAGGGTTTTTCTGATTGGTTGAAAAGTAAATCATGACAGCCGTCATAGGGTGTAGAAATGTACTAACATTTAATTACTAAATCCTAAATATCTTTCCTTAGCGGCGTGCTACACAGCTTAAAATTGCCTGGATAGTTTATGGTCGGCGTGTTAGATCACCTGAACAGCTATCAAGAGATGGGATTAGTTATCCTTTAAAGACTATATTGTAAAATTTCTTGAGCAGAACAACTTAATTGTATCACGCCAGCACAAATTTATTAAATGGCATTCATGTGCCACACAACTGATTGAGGTTTTCGGTATATGCTCAATGGCAATCAATCACAACAGCTCTACTGCTGCTCTATATCTGGACCTAGCCACCTCATTAGACTCTGGAACGCACACAGAACCTCTATTTCTATTAAATTAGAAAAAAATATGGTATCCAAGGTAGCTCATTGAAATAGATAGAAGATTTTCTTAACAAACAGGGACGAGCAGGTTGTAGTAAAGGGTTGTAAATCTGTTCCGACCACTGCCATTAATGGTGTTCCTCAAGGTAGCGTTCTAGGGCCACTCATATTCATTGATATGTTTGCTGATGATACAAGAATTTACAAAGAAATTAATTCATCGAGTGATGCATTTAAACGGCCAGATACCTTAAATAGTGTCAGCGAATGGTCCAGTTACTGGCAAATCAAAGTCAACCAAATATTAAGCATTCATATTTTATGGGCCCTCGTGACACACATATTAAATTAAAAGAAACAACTGCTGAAAGGGATTTAGGTTTGAGCGTAGACAAACAACTCAAATTTAGCATACATTGTCAAATTCAGGCATCAAAGGCAAACACGAATTTCAGTACTCATAAAAAGATTACTCAGACACTTTGACTGTCCAACACTAGTTTGGCTATACTTCGATGGTTAGACCTATACTTGAATATGGGAATGGTTCATGGACACCGATGCTATAAAAGGCGGGCGTTATGCTAAAAAATGCGCAGCGAAGAGCCAGCAAAATGATACCCTCTGTAAGAAATTATGCTGACGGAGACAGGTTTAGGGCACTGAAACTAGCAACTATCAACTGCCGTCGATTAAGTTGAGACATGTTTAAAACGGATACATACCGTCATGGTCTTTATCATTACAACGCCCATTCCTGAAGCTAGACACACAAAGCAACACTCGGGCGGCTGTTTGTAACTAATTAAGAACAGAAGTAACACACTGCTTAGGCAAAATCCCTATCCAAACCGCATTACGAATAGGTGGAAAGACTTACATGAATACATATGCACTGCCATTCACTGAAACGTCTTAAAATAGACTATTTCTGTACTGGTTTGAGTTATGGTATATTCAACATCCAGTACACGATCATTAACTTGCTTCTACTTCAGAACAAACCATGAACTAGTTTTAAGGAAATTAGTAACCACAATCTGCCTACATGCATTTTGCCTATATGGGTAGTATATGACAAATATTATGTTTTGTGGTGTATCAATCAGAAATCTTAGCAAGTGATACGTCGCAGCGACGAACGCGAACAGCTTAAAATGGCGCGTTCAAAGGGGGTTTTATGGATCGACCCTATAGGACAGATTGTCAAAACATGAATTTATGTGGTAAATAGAATCGCAAACTCGGTCCCATTTAATATTATTATTATTATCAACATCGTTGAAAATTATCGCATTGTACTTCCTCAAGCTTGTGCAATGTGATAATTTTCGACTCGGTTAATAATACTGATAATAACTGGGACCTCGTTTCACATTCTCTATATACATAATTGCAAAGGATATTTATTCCATTGTCGCGAATCGTGAATGTAAAAAGTGTACCGTCTGCAAATATAGAGAACGCAGTGAGTCTATAGATAACATACCTGTAAACTGTGAAATAACAACGGAAAATGAAGCAGGGAACCCGTCAAACAAAATGTATATAACATGCAGCTGAGGAAGCGTGCTTTCCGGTCTCGAGCTTTTTTATTCCGGTTCCGGTTTATGATATAGTGTTTCTATGGTCCATCACGATGCTTGTGTTCCCCCAGTTGTATTGAGTGCAATCTACGGCGCATTTTCAATGTTCAAAATTTGTGTGATATTGTTATGACAAAAAGTTTACATTTACGTCATCATGTAAACTGATTAAATAGCGTGAAGCAGGCCATGTAAAAGTTATTTGTGTACCTATTTATGCATATGTCATTGCGCGTATGATGTATCGTCCATCGACTTATCACCCCGGGCCATGGATAGCCGATAAAATATGTCAATGCGTAAGCCTGCGTATTTAGCGCTGCTGATATAAAATTAAGGCCCAATACCAGGGTTTTCTCACTCAGATGGGTTTTGCATTTCTGTGTTTACTCGCAGGCATGCATTAAAGCTCTCGTGCCCCATTAAATATAGACACTTTGCAGGAGATATGAGATGCCTGTTTAATTTACCCAGCATGCAATGCTAATCGATGTGCAATGTTATCCAGCATGCAATGCCCTGACTCCATAATCGTTGTAACTATTGGACGCCATATTCGTTTATTTTATTTTCTGCACACGCCAGGATTTCTGAAACAAAACCAACTTGCTTGCCGGTGTAAATAGTCATTTATCCTTCCGCTCTGGAAGCGTAAGCATGCAAGTAGGGCGTATTGACGGCAGGAGATTCGACAGTCTGTATTTCAATACTGTTCAGAAAACGTGTGTCACTGTCCAGGAGAAAATAGGAGAAAACGTTTATATACATTGACAGTAAGTTGTGTGAACGTTGTTGCTATCAATGACAGCATCAACCTTCGGTCAAATTGTTGTCAAAATAATTCGCATGTAATGCAATTACTACCTGCTACATATTTGATACAAATTCTATTGAAAGGTGTTGCTGCAACAACTTTCAGTATATGTATTCTAAAATACTCATCATAATGTTTAGTCGACTCTCGCTACGGATGTGAATAGCAATTTTCTAAACTAAACGAATATCGCGTCCACTAGTTACAACGATTATGGAGTCAGGAAAGTGCATGCTGGGTAGCGTTGCGTGCTGGGTAGCATAGCATGTTGGTAATTTGAACAGAAACCAGCAGGCATCTCATATCTTGTGCAAAAGGGTCTGTATTTAATGGGGCAGGATAATTTTAATCTACTTATTCTCTGGGAGGTGCAATCGGTGGAAACACAGGCAATCTCCTTCACTCCTCGGTGAGTCTTCCAACTCATGAGTAAAAATGGGTATGAGTATAAAAACGGGCGAAGCTACCAATAATAAACTGAAATACAACCAGGCTAGATATGACCTGAATGAAACATGGAATCCGGGACTGGATAGACGCAAACCAATAACTTCCTAACTTGTTAATCTACGTTTTCTATCACAGGTGTATGGATAAACGTCATTTTAAAATCCTAGTGAACGACATTTCTTTATGCCGTCCAGGTAACTAAGGGCGTTGTTGTTGTTTTGTGTTATTGTAGTCGTTGTATCCCCCACCCCATACACTTGAGAGGAACACAGCAATGCGTTGCCATACATTTTTACGCCATTGGCCAGTCAGTTGCAAACATTGTGGAGTAAACAGCTCAAGCATTACATGTAATGGCTACATTCGACTGGGCGAAAAGATAGAGTAGTCTGGCTCCATAGAATAATCTTTTATTCGACTATTATTTCCCGGGAAAAAATAGCACACACACAAGTCAGGTCCAAAACGTGCGGCGTGTTTCGTGAAGTATGTTACGTGATGCACAATTTGAAAATGCAGGAGTTAGGAGCTGAATTCTACTATTATTCAGCATTCACTATGTCTGAAACCAGCGATGAAAGGTGGATTTTATTTTCAAGATCGTAAAATCTAGACGATTTAGTGGATTCTGAACCTTTCATTCTGCTAGGGGTTGTATTCGACTGGCACGTTTGTGTAGGGCACATTTTGGCAACTTCGCGAATAAATTTACTCTACTGAAAAGTCCCACTCGAATACAGCCATTGTCTGCGTTCGCTTATAGGTAACGCTTATTTTCAAATTATTTCTAAGTGATAAAAGAAATTAAAACCGTATGCTTATCTTATCCCATGTGTTTTAATGTAACGTTTTAAGTCGAACTTCTGAATTCTATAACTTATTTAGAATGTAATACATAATCTGTTGATTATTTGAAAATTAATTTGACGGGGAGCTGTTGCTGCCTATGTTTCTCTCAACGTAATTCACCTTTCCAGCGTACCACCCATCATATGACGTCATAATGAACTGCGTGATGTGTACAATGCCATCATACTGAATGACGTCATGAATGACGTCGATAAGTAAGTCACGAACGCATATTTGAAGACGGCCTTTGCGTTGTTGTACAAATTGTTTGCTTTTACTATTTAATAAATATTCTGTTGACTATTTTGAAACTAATTTGACTGGGCGCTGTTGCTGCCATATGAAGCAACAACACTCAGTCAAATTAGTTACAAACTATTCAACAGCTTCCCTGTATAGTTTTCAGGAAATTGATAGCTAGGGCACTTGGGGATCGATCAATTCCAACACGGCGAGGTGTGGGTAGAGCTTAGCTAGTGATGGGCGGGGCATAGCAAAAAATGGAAAAGTTCATGGTCAGGTTACCTGTCCAGTTACCCTCAGATTCTGGGTAATGGGGAATCCGGATTAAGCTATGGCCCGCCCATCTCTAGTTAAGCTCCACCCACGCGTTGCCGGTCTTGTTTGAACATCAATTAAAAAAAAAGCTATACCCGTAAACTGTTGAATATTCTGAAACTAATTTGACTGGCTGCCTATGGCCCCAACAACGTCCAATCCGATTACTTTCAAAATATTCAAAAGAATGTTTTATTTCTTAGTAAAACCCTACAATTCCTACAAGCTGACGGACTATTAAGCGTTTATTATGGCCTATTAAGGATACGCACTTAACAACGCAACAACCATGCTGCCATTTGTTTTGACGTCAGACTGCATGTGACGTACTTGATGATGACGTCTTACGACTGACAGAACAACTGGATTCTTCAATACTCTTACACAGTGTTAACTACGGTTCTCTTTTTGCAGGATTTTGGTAATTGTTCGTGTATTCCCGAATCTGAGTCATACAACCAGACCGTCACGCCGCGCTATTGCGAAGGACAATGCAACACAATATACTTCTATTTCGTATTATCAGCAGCTGGTTCATTTTGCTCAGCTTTGAACAGCATTCCATCAAATCTAGTCAGTCTCAGGTAAGTTATGACCCTACATAGACGAGAAAGAGGAGAAAGAAGAAGAAGAAGAAGAAGAAGAAGAAGAAGAAGACGAAGAAGAAGAACCCATAGTAGTAGTAGTAGTAGTAGTAGTAGTAGTAGTAGTAGTAGTAGTAGTAGTAGTAGTAGTAGTAGTAGTAGTAGTAGAAGTAGTAGTAGTAGTAGTAGTAGTAGTAGTAGTAGTAGTAGTAGAAGTAGGAACAGCACCAGCAGCAGTAGCGGCGGCGGCAGCGGCGGCCCGCGGCTGTACAGTAGTCGTAGCAGTAGCAGCCGCAGAAGTAGCAGTAGCAGTGATAGGAACTGTAGCAGTAATAGCAACCGCAGCAGTCGTAGTGGCAGCAGTAGCAGTTGGTGTACCAGTAGCAGCCGTAGCCGCCGCAGCAGTAGCAGTAGCAATAGTATTAATAGTAGCATCTATAGCAGACGCAGCAGTTGCAGTAGCAGTAACCATAGCAGAAGTAGCAGCCACAGCAGTAGCAGTAACAGCCTCATCAGTAAAATTGGCCGTAACAGTAGCAGCAGTAGCAGCACAGCAGTAGCAGTAACGACAGCAGCAGCTGTGACATCACTAGCAGTAGCAGTAACACCAGCGGTAGAAGAAGCAGTAGCAGTAACACCAGCAGTAGCAGTAGCAGTACCACCAGCAGTAGCAGTAGCAGTAACACCAGCAGTAGCAGTAGCAGTAACACCAGCAGTAGCAGTAGCAGCAGCCGCAGTAGTAGTATTAATGTATTGATATTTAGTCTAGTGGGAAGAAAGGGGTTTCGTGGACCCCCACCCCCACCCCCACGGAAAGCAACTTCTAATCGGCGTTTCTACATCGAAAAAAGTTGTAGAAAACGATGAGCTCTGTTAAAAAGTTGTCTGGATGCCCCACCTGCCCTTGTTGGGCGCCTAAACTCTCCGGGTGGGGCTACTGGGGCTCCAAAAGAGGATGCACCTACATAGTCGAATGGTACACTTTCTAAGGTGTTTCTGAGATCACTGAGTCCGAAAATGGCTTTACTTGTATGATTAGAGGGCCTGGTCACGTGATAACGGTCAATGCAATCTCATTAAAGGCCATTTCACCCCTAAAAATGAGAATTTTCGCAGAACTCGTCTATATACATGGATTATACTGTTTCTCTGAGATTTTTTAAGGCAATGATTTTAAAAAATGGTTCTATTTCAATATATTATTATTATTATTATTATTATTATTATTAATATTATTATTCACTTTTCAGATAAACGGTGGTGGTAAAGGTGGGGCACTAAGCCAGTATGCCTAAAAGAAAACATACCCGGCCAATGGATCCTGCAGCCCCCGCCCCCAACATTCTCCGCCTACACGCATCCTTCATGGGCTATCCATGTCTGATCACGGCCCTTTTACACCCCTCATTAAAATCAGAGGAAATGCGATTGCAAAACTCCATCAGCTTCATAAGATCCACGCCCGAGATCTATGCCAGTTCCTTGTATGAATCTGGTGTGCGGCCAGATCCGCTGACCTGGAAAGTGCTATATTTCAATGCCAGTGTTACCAGCGCTTTACTGGTAACCTCCATCTTCTGGGAGATACTACAAAACCAGAAGCATCAACCTCTCAATGGCATCACTTCTCTAATAAATCATCTTCGTGCGGTTCTGAAAGAGCCATCTTCTCACAAGAGTGTATTTTCTGTGAGAAGGTAGAGATCAAAGGTGGAGACCACAACATAGTGCGAACAGTAGATTTCTCATCTTTGAAGAACAAGGAAAATGCATGGGAGCATATTAAATGCTTCGACTGGTGAAAGACAGAGACTTCTTTGCTGTTGAAGCCAAACACCATCCACCTGGCTTGATATCTTCACACACAGTATTCGCCAACTATGAGCGTGGGATTCGCAGAGCCGAAAGAGCATTCTCTTGTGTTAGCTGGCCAGAAGAAGGCACTCGTTTCGGTATTGAAGCACATTCAAACGTGTGTCGTCCAGCAGAATGAGGTTCTATGGTTATCATCCTTGTGCATTCTTTATGGTCAAGGAGCTGAAATGGAGTGGGTATGAGATCTCGAAATATCGCTCTGAAATATTTCGGAACCGCCTACAGAATGACCCAGTCAATGGCCATGCCTATCTCAAAAGTGTCAATCATGTTACTGCTGATGCCATTTCATTGTGGCTCTTGTATAGCTCGAATACCGCCGTTTCTGATGCTCTTACACGAGCTTACACTCTCGGTAGCGAAGGCAAGTACCAATGCGTCGCTCTCCTTCATGGTAATTATTCTGTAGGGTTTCAGCGAGGGGAAGCGGCTACTATGGGCACCTACAACCGACGACATGTAGTTCAGTTCTGAAACGCTACTACCACCAGACCTCATCCGCTTCCTCAGTATGACCACGGCCGGTAAGGCAGACGTGGAGATGGGCGAAAAGACGAAGCATCTGGTATTCTCCATCACGCAGAGATGACAGCATCGTCCTATAGCACAGTCTCACCCTTCCGCTCTGCTCCCGTATCAAGCACCGTGCTTGCCGGCTACGATATCCACGCTAAGTTAACAAGACATCCTAAATATAATCGAACTGTGGGTCTCAGCCAATGCAATTGTTCGTTAAGAAATACACGATGAGCTGATTGGTTACCCTTATTCTCATAAGAGTTATTTCACATGGCAAGAGATCAAAGGTCTGCAAGTACGGCCACATACAGCGGGGCGATGTGAGTGCACGTATGTTAGTACGATGAGATGAAACCTGCCATGGCCAAGGCCCTGGACAAAGTCTCAACGTATCTGAGATACCAAATCGTGATGGGAGACGGAAACATCGTATTCCACTATGACTGGGACAACTTGAATAAAACCCCTACGAATGTGCAAAGAATCAACATTGTCAACAGTGCTGATGGAATCATGGTACCGGAGGTCAAGCCTGGGTTCGAGAGTCCTAATGCCCGACGACTGCCTATTAGCGACAAGTCCCAACAGCATAGACTGCAACTCGATACACCAAAAGCTCTCCCACTCTTGCACTTCACTCCTGTTCACCCGTGGTTTCCTGATGGCCAGTGATTCACAGCCCGTGCAGAGAATGGTACAGTCTTTGCGGAAAGAGTACCACGTTTGGCTCGTTAGCAGGTTTACCAGAAGCAGAAGCAAGTAGCCTGTGCCTGGACTGGAAGGCTTCACCTCTGCAAGCGGGATGCTTCCTTCCACCTTGATGATCAACAGTGGACTACTTCACACCCATCCATCAACCGATGACTGACAACATAGTCGTTCATGAGTTACTAAACTCCTCGGATGCAGCCATGGCTGAAGTGTGTCGGAAGTGAGTCATGAATACATTCGATCTGGAGTCTGTGCAAAAGTGCTACGCATCATCTGGCGATGGCCAGATGAATTCGCCGGTCATGTGGTTATGACTGGGCACTTTCACACAGCCATGAATTATATTGGGATGCTAACGGGCCACAAAATGTGTGGTTCTGTGTACACCAAGATTCTGTTTAAGGCACAGCTGGTAACAAGTGGATCTCTCAAACGGGTGCTTAGTGGAGAGGCAGATGCAAAGTCCCTTGTTTGCCTCAAACCTGTGTGTGAGGCAAAGGAGAGGTTGTTAATGGAGCGATTCACTTAGAAGTAGAATATCCCCATCGCCTACCCCGCACGAGAGTACTGCGACATAGCACTCCAAGAGTCATCCGCTTTAATCATCATCGGGAGGCATTGCACCTATGAGTAGAAGTTGTACAATGACGATTTCAGGATGACATCCGCTTTTTGGATGTCCTTTATTGACCACTGTCATCTCGTTTTCATGCTCCTCCATTCTGTTAAGCTCACCATGTTACACAAACGCAATGAAGAGATTGCAGCACCGTTCTTTGCATTGGATGGACCCAAATACTCCATGTTAGTGCAATTGGCACACCCAAATTGATAACATTTTCTGTGGAAATGTATATAAAATTATATACAATTTAAATAAGTATTTCTCTTTTATATCGAGGTGCATCAACTCCCGCAATTTACAGTAACCAGATACTGATACAAGTGTGGTGCTGTATCACCATCATACTGCCACCATCGGATACAAAATGATGTGGGCAGAACCCCAAAATACAGATATCCTTGTGGTTCTTCTCTAGAATGGCCATGCCATCAAGCTATCTGTATAGCTGGATACGGGGTCAGGGAAACATCGACAACTACTTAACGTTTCTGAGTTTGCAGAGTCCCTGGAAGAAGACCATTGCGTCACACTTCTTTGGTTCTATGTGTTCAGCGGAGAGAACTGCACGATCTCATTCAAAGGAAAGGGAAGGGGGGGGGGTGGGCTGCTGAAAAAGTTGGAGAAGAACCCCGGTTTTCACAAGGCATTCAAGCTACACGTTGGAGCATCAAACCTCGGCTGCTGAAGCAGTTGGAACAGTTCACTTGACTGATGTATGGACACAGTCGCGAATCTTCGGTGGACATGATCCGTGCCAAACTGCTACACATGGTGGTGTGGGGGATGTGAAACGTACCTCCAAATCTAAGGTCGACCTGGCTCGCACCCCCCCCCCCCATCCATGCCACTCTACTCTGAAGCCGCATATCCAGCATGTGAACCACCATGTCGACTTGTACAAGCGAATCTATTCGAGATAAGCCAAACCATATGATGATGGGCAGGCATTGATGATGGCTGACGAAGGAGTGCTAGAATTGGTGTTTCTTTGAAGTCCTATACTACCAACCTCGTTAATTGATCTGGAGACTGGTGATCGTGAAGAGAAGAAGGATGAGGAAGAAATAGGTTGACTTTGACAGTTTCATTGAAAGCGATGATGAGTAATGGATCTGGATCTGAGAGTGGAGAACCCTTCGCTTGCAATGTTTGAAGACGTCTTCTATTCTGTTACTCTCTACTTCAATATGCAATGTAATAACTGACTATGGTGGAATTTCCGTGGTCAACAACCGCTCGACCTAAACCTGTGGTCACAAGAATAACACTTTTTTAAATCATGTCCCTCAAAACTGCTTAGAAACAGTATAATCCTACTATATAGACGAAATTGGCCTAAAACATGGCTTTTCGGGTTGAAATAACCTTAGCTTGACTATGACCTCTGATCGCAAAAATCAAAGCAATTTCGGACTCAGCGACCTCAAACAATTCTTAGAAAGTGTGTCATTCGCCTATGTGGGTGCATGCCCTTTTGGGGGTCCAGGGACACATCGGGGGAGTTCATGATCCCGAAAAGGTTACATGGGACATATGTACGACTTTTTAAAATAGCTCAACGTTCTCTATGCATTTTTCCGGTTCTAGAAACGTTAATTAGAAGTTGATTTCCAGGGTGGGGGTGTGAAGGGGGGGGGGGGGGGGGTGATGCACGATATCCCTTTCGTCCCACTAAACTAATTGGCATGTGCAGCTATTTATATATGTTTTCGGAATTGTGTTTTATTCTAATACATGATCTTATTGCAGAAGTGTTGAAGAGCGGGACAGGAGTATAAGCATAGGAGCAGCTGGTCTATTGCGCTCACTGCTCGGTATGTACACACTTAACAACGCAATGGCGGGATCCGATCTGTTACTCAACTATGCGACGTCTTAATTAAATTGGTCACATGTTAGCTGATGGTTCAGTCATAATGACGTATATGTCCGTCACGAAAATCGAAGTTCACGAATTGTATATCTTTGATGAATTTGCTGCTACCTATGACAACAACAGACGTCGGCGAGATAAGTTTCGAAATATGCATTAGCTTTCCTGTAAAGCTACATTAAAATCTGAACTCTGGGCAGCTTCAACTCACTTCAAACACACGTAAAACGTCGACAGGGCTTATCTAGAAATAGTCAGAGCAGAGGTATCAATACCTTCATACTAATAAAACATGGCAATGAGGTGATCAACTAAGCCACTGAACTATATGACGTTATAATCAAATTACGACCAGTGGTAGCTGACATCGCAATCAACTCATCTAGATCCGTCAGGAAAGTGACACATTCCGAGAGAAAGGAGTCTGAATTGAGGATTCCAGTCTATCCAGCAATCATATGACTTCATAATCAACTACCTGGCGTATAGGATGACTTCATTATCAATTGGGTCATGAATCACGTAGCTAAGTTCGTCACGAACGCTTAATTGATTACGGACTAAGAATTGTCGTACGAATTGCATGGCTTTATTATTTATTAAACATGCTGTTACAGCAGTCAGTCAAATTAGTTTCAAAATATTCCACAGTTTACATGTACAGTTTTCTGGAAATTGATAGCTGGGTAGTACAGGGATCGATCTATCCGAACACGGGCGAAAATTGGTTGAACTTAGCTAGAGAAGAGTGGGGCATAGCCTATGCATAGCATAATCTTTGACGGTCTAGCATATCATTTGGGATGACTGTTTCGTATTAGCTTGTGGAATATGCATACGCACATCGGCATGTATTCATGGAGGCGTCCAGTTGTAGCTATTCCCTGCCCATCTCTGGCTAACCTCAACCCAGGCCTCGCCCGTGTTGAGATCGATCGATCCCCGTCCTCTCTGAATATCAATTGCCAAAAAACCGATACATGTAAGCCGTTGAATATTTCGAAACTATGTTGACCGAATGCTGTTACTGCCTAACAGCGCCCAGTCAAATTATTTCAAAATATTCAACAAACTGTTCTTTATTTAATAGTAAAGAGATACATTTCGTATAACTGATGGACTATTCCATGTTCACGATGGTGTATTCTCTGTCAATGTTGATCATGGCGTCAGCCTGCATGTGACGTATTTGAGTATTACGTCATATACTTGAGCAATGGGTTAGCTCATCTATTAAGCGGAGAGTGGTGGGAAAAGAAAGTTTATTGTCTAGGGTAGTGAATTGGGCAATCATACACACTTTATACTGTCGACATGACATAGGATCAAATGAATTTCGATGTCTACTGTTGCCCCGTCATGAAGCTGGAATAGTCCGTCATGTTTACGAATTACATATCTATGATGGTGTTACAATTTAATAAACATTATGCTGAATATTTTTATGCTAATTTGACTGGGTGTCGTCGCTGTCTATGCCTATGGCAGTAACAGTGGCCAGTCAAATTTGTTTTAAAATATTCAACAGCACGTTTATTAAATAGTACATACATACATACATACATATATACATACGTACGTACGTACGTGCGTACGTGCGTGCGTGCGTGCGTGCGTGCGTGCGTGCGTGCGTGCGTGCGTGCGTGCGTGCGTGCGTGCGTGCGTGCGTGCGTGCGTGCGTGCGTGCGTGCGTGCGTGCGTGCGTGCGTGCGTGCGTGCGTGCGTGCGTACATACATACAATTCATACAACCTGGCGTACCATTAACCGTTTCAGACGGAGCAAATCGAGTCATTCATGACATAAGTGATTATGGCGTCAAACTGCACGTCACGTAGTTGATTATGGTGTCATATGATTGACTGATAAACCGATTTTCTTCATTGGAAGGGAAACGCTTGAAGCACGTTGTATATAACATATGTCGTTAATTAGTCGGCCTGTTGTGATTACGTTGGTGTCCATTGTAAGTTAATCCTAAACGTTGTGCGTTTTAATAGGATTTATCTCGGGACCCGTCATATTTGGATTAGTGGTGGATACTGCATGCATTCTGTGGAGTGACACCGGGTCATGCTCCTTGTATGACATTGACGACCTCAGGTAAATATATACGAGATCTGACTATGTGACTATAATCATCTGTACTTTCTGTACGGAATAGTTAAGAAATAAATTAACAAGTTTCCAGAACGTGACAAAATGTACTTTTAATATTTTGAACATGACTGAATTTGAAGACATCGCTGCCTCATTGAATGACCCGTCAACATGTCGCGTGCATGACTATCTACCATTTTCTATACGTTATGTGGAAATCAGTTGAGAAATTAGGTCAACAGAGCTCAAAAGGTCGTAATGTGTTTAACCCCCTGCTTAGAATCTGACAATTGTACATGCATTATGATTGGCAACGTGCTAATAAAAGAGTATTGTGATAGTCACATCACAAAAATTGAGTAGTAAACAGAGACTGACGAATCTACTATGTCAATATTCAATTATTTCATGTGATCGTGCTACTATGACATCTGACATCATACTATGAAAAACATAACAATGAGTTACTGAAAAATGATATGAAAGCCCATCTACATAGCATATAGTAATGGCTGAACACATACTGTGTCTCCTTCAAGTGGCCTCTATACAGCCTGTGTCAAACTTTATGGTGCATGCGTGCGCTAGTATTCGCTTATTCTTTCAATTCAAAACTGATTATATGTGTCTTACGATAGCACTAACAATTAATAAATATACTATTTAAAAAATCCAACATAGAGTTATATAAGATGTCACAGAAAGCCTCGGGTGCCCGGGCTTACGTGTGTGAAACTTAGTATAGATCGAATATGCTCGCTTCTTCACATGTATTCAAAACACACTAATTCGTTCCATATTATCTGTGTAATGACTATATTTGGCTAAAAATGAAGTTATTAGTTTGATTGGCATCTATCGAGTCCCTGAGTCCAGGTCCCATTCATGCCATTCTAGGCTGGTTTTATTTCAGTCTATTATTGGTAACTTCCGCAGTTTTTACACTGGTACCCATTTGTACTCCTGGAGGGAGAGAGGCGACGAGGAGTGAATGAGATTGCCTATGCTGCCAGCGATAGTCAGTTGGCTGAACGGAGATGCGATCCAGGGGTTGCCGGTTTCACAGCTCTGCTCGTTACAACCTGAGCTACCGCCTCCAAAATATGCATTTTGGCTAAAAAAAATCAAATTATTTGACTATTAAATGCCCATTTGCAGGACAAGAGAAGACCATTTTCTTTTTAATTTACTCCTGGAGTGACTGGCTCGGTTAACGAGTCAGTCACTCCAGGGATAAATCTAAAAAAATAGTATCCTCTTGGACTGCTAATGGAGATTCCTCACAACCTCTACAGAGTCGGGTTTTGGCCGGCTTTGCCAGGAAATGGTTAAGGACCAATTAGATGCGCAATACTATATAACTGTGGCGTCCCGGTGAGGATATCACAACTGCGGAGGTCTAACCCATTTTCAATATTTAGTATAAAGGCAAATGTTCTATATTTATATTCAAGTCCGTCGACTAATATCCTGAACCAGGTAATTTAACCGTTAGCTAGTAAACATGCAGTACTTCAATCCAATGTCAAATATACAGGACCACTTTTGAATATTTTGAAAGTAATCTGACTCGTATCTGTTGCTACCATCCCCAGAACACCGTGACCTTGCATACAGCTTAACAGGGTTGGTCCATATCTGAATTACTAAGCATTAAGGGAACGGATTTTGGAGGGATAAGCATTCGCAGAAAGAAAATATAGCACGATCTGACTGAGTGACAGACAGCATACAGTTTATGTCCTAAATATACGGGTTATGCAACTTTTGCAAGACATGATTTAGCTACAGAAAAATGTCAAGTGGTAACTTGAAGACATTTACTGAAGTAACTGTAAATCTGCGTGCTCTGTAGAAAAGTGAAGCGTGGTAGTGTTCGTTATAATCTGGGAATCTCTAAAATACAAAGATAACCTCAGAATGTAGAATTTGAGATTTTTGCACAAACTATTCTTTACAAAAAGAGAAATGTCTCGGGAATGGTTTGTCCAATTTTAGTTCTGTAAAAAGATCTCTATGGGGAGATGGACTTGCTAACCGTTACACTGAATAACCTTTTGATATTCAGAGAATTCACCCAGATATTCTCGATTTACCAATTTTCGGAAAGGTATTTGGGAGGGCTAGAGATTTTCTTATGGTGATCGACTCGGACTATGATCGCTTAGAGCTGTGCCAAGTTTCTCTTCTTCAGCTGTCTGAGAAATATGACTTAGCAATAGCAAGAAAATGCTTGTATAGGATTATGGCTTATGGAAATGTGTATTGGTCAATAAAACTAGTGGATAGATCACAGAAAGATTTGAGTGTAAGAATTGTCGTCATATGTGCTAGAAGTCTGACAAACTTGAAGTCGATCGGACGAAAAAAAGATTTTGTCAGTCATTTTCAAATCTTCTTTCAACACCCATAATTTGAATAGTACATACCGCCTACATCGGTACTAGAAATTGACCAAGTTTGAACGTGATCATCTGAACAAACGTGAATCTCTATATCCTAAGGAAGCTTCTTGTCAAATACAATTGAAATCGGACCAGTTGTTCTTGTGGATCTGTTAAAGTAAATGTTAATGTACGGGAAACCGGACGGACGGAGAAATTTGTGCACATCATTTTTGTCTAGTTAATAGATTTTAGCTGATTGTCATCAGCTGTGTCACTGATAATTTGGAGGATACGTGACTTGGTATATTCGTATAGAACATTGAATTTCAGATACTCGATTTCAATACCTTCTTATTTGCACTGGCTTCAACCTATGAATTTACCAACTGATTCGATGAATCTTCGTAAGTTTATCACCAGGAAACTACTTTGCCATATGCCTAGATTGCAGAGGGGGTGGGTTGGTTGGTATTTTAAAACTAATAAAAATTATGCTGTTGAATTTAAGTATTATGTATGAAGGGCTATACTAGTGAATTGATAAACTAAAGTTAATAGACATGTTATGTTTCTCGTAGACCATTGAACTTAAATTTATATCCTATACTATTAAATATTTAACGCACAAGACGAAGACAGATGCCTTTTGCAGTGGTCTTGAGAGATGTTCATTTGCAGACCGAGAGAACCCTTTTTTAATTGTCTCAATCTAGCACGATAACTGAGTCATTCCAGTGCTAAATTTTCAAATAACAGTGGCATCTTGGTTTGCAAATGCACATTTTTAAATATGTTTAATTCAATGAAACAACGCGGCATTAATCTCAACTTCGGCGTTAATCGCAACACCACCACCCACCCACTCCCCATCCCCACCTCTACACCCCCCCCCTATCCCCAACCACGCACACACCCGCCATCACTCATATTAGTAAGCCGACCTCACGCTGACTGGTCTGCCTGTCTTATCGGACATTTATTTAGGTTAAAATGTGGTATCTCTGGCCGAATCTGTGGTTTCGTAGCCAAGCTCACTAGTTATGCATGTATTTTGCGAAGTGTAAGGCGTGTATGACCTGCGCACGCTCAGTATCTCCAGAACCAAACGAATGTTAGTTGTGTCTTCTCAAGCGAGGCGAGGGAAATGCATTGTTACTCGGAGTGCATACGAGTGTGACGCGCAGCTCCGGCGAGAGATTATCCAGCAGTACTTAACATTTCTGAAGGAAATCCCCTTAAAGTAGACTTGCGTGAATACAGGATTAAATCGAAAATCGCCATTAGTTTGTAAATCATGAATGTAGTCAATGGACCTTTCCATTTTTAGCTATGCCCCGCCCATCACTGGCTAAGCTCCACCCACACCTCGCCGTGTTTGGATTGATCGATCCCCGAATGCCCTAGCTATCAATTTCCTGAAAACTATACAGGGCACCATAGGCAGCAACAGCGCCCAGTCAAATTAGTTTCAAAATATTCAACAGTATATTTATTAAATAGTAAAAGCAAACAATTTGTACAACAACGCAAAGACCGTCTTCAAATATGCGTTCGTGACGTACTTATCGACATCATTCATGACGTCATTCATTATGATGTCATTGTACACATCACGCAGTTCATTATGACGTCATATGATGGGTGGGTACTCTGGAAAGGTGAATTGTGCGATCATAAAATTGAATAATCATGAGTACTTTCTACTAGTTAAAATATGTCCAATTCTATCTTTTAATTACTTTTTAATGCTATCGGTCACGAAAATGACATTTTTCTCAATGAATGTATACCCATTTGCGGGATAAAAGACAACTATTTCTGAAAATGTATCACTGAAATTGCTGGCTCGAGAATCGAGCCAGACATTTATGTGATGCATTAAAAAAACCCAGTTGTCTATTGGCCCGCGAATGGAATTTTCTAAACACCACTGCAGCTTTCTTCATCTATATCCTTTTGGAGGTATGCCTGGATAATTTGTACCCAATATGATTACTCGAGTAAGCACGATTAGTGACCACTCGATCAAAGCAATAATCGCACACGCCTAAACGAGCCGACATCGTGTGTAGTTAATACACAGGTTCATTTACAGACGCGATGTCCTTATTATCTCATCTTGTGCCAACAACGACTCAAATGCTCTCAAAATGATGCTCATATCAATTAACATTTTACTTTTCTGCATTCTATTGACAATTAACCAGTCCAATTTATCAATCCATTATATGACGTCATAGCGAACTACGTGCCATGCGGGATGACGTCATAATCATGGTGTCATTAATGACTTGGTATATTAAACGCTTAATTGTCCGGCACGCTGTGCGCATTGTGGGGCTTTACCATTTAATAAGCATACCATAGGTAGCAACAGCACCCAGTCAAATTAGTGGAGCTTAGCGAAAGTTGGGCGGGACATAGCCGAGACTGGAAGAGTCCATTATATGATATGATGAAAAGCTTAAAATGTCACTCGTAGTTTGTGTTGCTAATTACATAACCTTAACAGCTAATATAAAACGAGATATGTCTTCCTTAATTCGTCACCTATTCCATTTATCTCTGTCCCTTTAACACTCACATTTGTTTACGATAATTTCAATTTTCTCATGGAGAGTGTCCATTGGTGGACCGGGAGAGAATTATTTGTGCGGAATTTACAACTGCAATGAATGGTGTATTTAGCTAGTCATTCCAGTTGTAAATTTTCATGGATGGTCTTCTGTTGGTCTACAAATGGACATTTCTCATGACTACTGCAGAAGTTGTTCACGACATATATTAGGTATGCTCTACAAAGTTGTTAATGGAATGGCGTGCGAAGCTTTGACTAATCGCCTTCCCTTGCTATCTCAAGTCCGGGACCCATATAATACCCGGCACTCGAATCATTTTACTCCCTACAGATGTCGTACTGAGATCTACAATAGATCATTCTTCCCAGCAACCATCCGTGCCTGGAATCACCTTCGCCTGTTACAGCGGCTACTGCGTTACAAGAATTGAAGACTAGACTAAAAGGAATGCATAGATTAAGACAACCCCAACCCTGGTATTATGTTGGTCCAGATCAGCTAATAGTAATCTAAAGCTGCGTCGCAATGGATGCAGTAGTCGTAATAGGCATCTGATTGACACCGTTGCACATTATACCTTCTACTGTCCTCTTTTGGGGATCAAATTGCGTAATGCATTACTGAATTAATGAGTGACTAATGATATTCCCCATACCCTCACGTTAAGACACGTCTTGTATGGCGACACTAATTTCAAAATAGAAAGGAATATCAGGACATCAGAAATTATGTGCCAATATAGCGTCGATACTGACCGTTTTTAACAACACCCCGCTTACTTATCTACGCAAACTGTATTCGAACTCGTGTTTATATAACTGGTGAAATAGATAACACATACAACATAACACATTGAACCAACAATGTACATATGTGGATGCATTTAGTGCGGTGAAGATCGGGGAGGACTTAGCGCATTTCCGTGGCAACATTAACTTACTGTTACATATTTTGTACACGCCTGAATTGTAGGGCATTGCTACCGCCGGCATTGATTGCGTCCAGTCCAATTTCTCTCACTCACCCCCCCCCCCCTCTCTATCTCTCTCACCCTCTCTCTCTCTCTCTCTCTCTCTCTCTCTCTCTCTGTCTCTCTCTCGCTCTCTCCCTCGCACCTAACCCCTGCTTCTCTCTCTCGGCCGGTTTGATTGTTAATGGGATGAAATGCTAATTAATTATTGTTTTTAATCCGCCACCTTGATGTGTGTATTGCATTATATCTGTATATGTGTGTGATACACGGATATAATGCATATGTCGTATTGTGCGCACATTTGAACAAAACATAAATCATGTTTACACCAATATTGATGAACCTTTATTATTATGTATTTCAGAATCAAGTTGCACGGGTTCGCCGGGAGTGTATTAGCTGCGGTTATTGTTGCGAATGGTGTCATCGTGGTACTAACATTCAAAATGTCACGATACTGCAAAATTGCTGAATGGCAGCGTCGCGGGTTCGAGCAAGAAGCAGCGGTCTCTAAGAGAAAGGAGAGGGAAAAGAAACATAAGAATGGTGGCGATAGTGACGTGAACGAATATCAGACTATGGTCGATAAATGATAGAAAGTGCAGACAATGTTACCCAAATACTATAGTAAAACTCAGAACACATGTTTCCAAACAGTGCAATTTGCAACACAATGCAAACACTATTATGTTGAATGTATTGGACTTATGTTTAGTGCAAGCCATGGCTCACTTATGCATCAATGAGTTCCCATTAATTTAATTCGAAAATAATATTATTTTGTTAAGTTATTTCATAAAGACAATATGACACAGATTCGCTAAGATGCACATTGTCAAAAGAGTGTTTCTTATTTAACCATAAATTCGTCCCGCTTACAATAACTGGCAGTGCTCGTTGGCGCAAGGAAATATGTGTACATTCTAGAACGTCTACTACAAAATGTCATACATTGCCGGGAATCTTTGCAAAAGCTTTAGCACGGCGCTCGCGGATCTTTTTAACATATCAATCAACAGTACGTTTTATTGTATTTTGGAAGCGGGTTATAATTTGTTCTTAGATGTACTGTGTGTGCGCGTATATGGGAGCGTGAACTGTGCACATGGAAGATATGCGGAAAAAAAGATTTCTAGCTATGTGCCGACCAACTCTAACTAAGCCCCACCCACCTTTTTGCGCGCGTTGAGATAGATTTATGTACTTTGAACACTGAATTCCTAGAAGTTCAAGGTAACTATACAGGTATGCTGTTGACATTTTAAAGGTTATTTGGATACGGCAGCAACAGCAGCCAGGCGAATTAGTTTGAAAATATTCAACATACTGGTTTTGCTAAAAAATAATAATCCCATTAAATACATAGGCCCTACACTTCGTACATCTGACGTACTATTCTAGGTTTATGACAGAGTATATATGCCTATTATGATTGTGACGTCATACGCTTGAGTGACAGATTGCCCCCCCCCCCACCCTAATTGCTCGTGAAAGTGGCATATGCATATCTGATTCCGATCGCGTAATGGGAAAATACTCGTATCACATTGCATCCCATAGTGTAGATATGTAGATTCCACTCTGTTTACTCAACGGATGAATCCAATCTATCGATCAACTATATGACGTCATAATCAATTACGTCACAGGCCGGCTGACGTCAAAATAAAATGCATTATTAATGGCATATCTGTGCCCGTCATAAACAGTTACTAGTCGGGCAACTTGTACAAATCGTATGTCTTTACAATTAATAAACATTGTGTTGAAAATTTTGAAATAAATTTGACTGGGCGTTGTTGCTGCCAACGAACGATGAGGTGGAGGATGAAGTTGACAAGGATGCTACTGCTTCTGCTGCTGCTGTGGCGGTGGCGGTGGCCACCGGCTACCGCTGCTGCTGCAGCAATTACTCCCAAACACTATAGTCCCGGCTCTATGAAGGGCGACAGCCATGCATACAGGCACGCTGGTAGGCATACATGCAGGCAGACAGATAGGTCAATGTGTAAAACGATAATGACCCGTTGGTACACGAGTAATAATATATCACTGCTTCGTTATTGCATTTATGAATCAGCCAAATCTTCACAGCCGTATAATAAAATGTAACCCTTTCACGCCGAAGACAGTCTTTCTTCTTCTTTTCGTTCACTGATCATACCGCCCGTCCTGTAAGTGACTATCGACATGATCATAAGCGTTAAGTGCGTGGATCCATGGTTTATTAGAGTGCGCCGTGCGGCCTGGAACCTCCGTCTTCAGCACTCTAGGTTTCTGTCGGGGTTACCTCACCCTTACCTCCTTTAGTCGCCTCTTACGACACGCAGAGGATACGGAAGGTGTATTCTAAGCCCCACCTGCAGGCCAAGAGAAGACTATTTTTTACATTTTACCATGGCAATGACTGGCTCAGTAACCGAGCCAGCCATTTCAGTGTTAGAATTAAAAAAAAAAAATTCTGTGCGCCTGCAAATGTACATTCCTTAAGGAAATAGTTAGTTTTCTTGACACAATTGTGTTAGTAACTTGTTAAGTCTCTCATAAACCTACGTACAGAGCCCGTCTACAGCTACAGGCTACGCGGCTTGTGAACTAATATTTGACATACATTACTATCTAACGATAGACTGCAGACAGATCACGTGACGGAGTAAATCATATGCGAAGTGGGTCACTGCTAAATTCATAATTTATGCATCGTTCATACCCACACATCCGATAAACTGTATATACCGTGGGCGAGGATTCTGACAAAAATGGAATTTTATCTTTATTTAATCGAATGCCTCTTACATTTCGATAAATGTAAGGATTTGTATTTAAATGCATATGAAGTTGTATTGTATATGTGGATGTGACCCATAGATTGATATCTCTGTCATTAGAACCACGCTTAACCCATCGCATGCCAACAGCGCCTCAAAGCTCCCAGGATGCAACTCATATAAATTAATCACGATTTGTCAATACAATTATAATGTGTCCAGGCGCGGAAGACACATTTGTGTAAATTTACCACTGAAAATTACAAAAATTGCTTGCTGCCCTCAAGACCATTACAGAGAACGTGTTAGACCAGGTTGACCGCCACAGGGGAAATTGTTAAGAAAATTCGAGTTATTGATTAGCCAGCGTCTATGTGCAGGCCAAGAGCATCGTAGTTTTGAAAATTGACCACTGGAATGGCTGGCTCGGTAACCGAGCCAGCCATTCCAGTGATGCAATTTCAAAAATACTATTCTCTTGGCCTGCAACTGGACATCCTTAAAACCATTGGGGCTGGAGCTTCTTGCCGGCTTGGCCATTAACGGTTAAGGTGACATAAGAATGGTTAAACTATGGTATTTGCATTTACATTTGGTGAGGTCAGGTGTTGTTGTTGGTTCCGTTGGCCTTGGTGTTGGTGTTGGTGTTGGTGTTGGTGTTGGTGTTGGTCTTGGCGTTAGCGTTGGCGTTAGCGTTAGCGTTAGCGTTAGCGTTGGCGTTAGCGTTGGCGTTGGCGTCGGCGTCGGCGGCAGGTGATAACACCGGTCTCGTTAACACTCAGACTGCCAGTGTTAACGCTAACGCAGCACACCAGCCACAGGCATCTAATCTAAAGGCTGGTACCATAGGTGCTACCGGAATATAAACAAGTAGCGCAGAAGGACACACACAATACATTTTAAAAATAATATATGGGGTGGTGTACCCTATCTGACACTATCTGAATATTTTAAAACTAATTTGACTGGGTGTTTTTGCTGCGTATGGCAGCAGCATCGCCCAGTGAAATTACTGTCAACGTATTCAACATCATCATACAAGTCGTACAGCAACGCGTACTCCGTCATTAAGTAAGCGTTCCTGACGAACTTACATACGTCCCTCATGATGTAAATTAGCATGACGTCATCATACACGCCACGTATTTGATTATGACGTCATATGCTTGATGAATAAACTGGAAAGATTGAATTGCACTATTCTCGAGATACCTCAATGATAACCAAGGGACCATACACGAAAATGCTGGATCATCAAACAGAAAACATTTGAACATTGCCTAAATCGGAAGGAATTAAGGTATTGTAAATTTGACTTGTCGTTTAGCCCGTTCTCTGAAACTGGTCAAACCCGGTTATTTCAATGGTCTTGAGGAATTCTCATTGCGCAGACCAAGACAAGACAATTTTTGAAAATTTGCCACTATAATGACTGGCTCGATAACCGAGCCAGTCATTTCAGTGGTAAATTATCAAGAACATTGGCTTCTTTTGATCGGCAAATGGGCATTTTTATGAGAAAATTAGGTTTTTCTTAACAGAGCGTGTACACTAAAGGTGTACTTTTAGCATACACTAACACTAACACCGAGATCTAACATCAGCATGGCGCTAACTGCATGTAGATGTGAGGGTTAGCACTAAACTAATTATAGATGACTAAATTGCCATCTGTCAATTAAAAGACGTGCGGATAGTTCCTTGCTTTATACTAAATCATTTTTATTTTATGCTGCTATGAATATCTATTCTCTGATAACCTATGTGAACACGAGGGCAAAAGCAGTTGCTGATATTTAAATTATCGCGATATTTGGTGTTAACACCTGGCGCTAGCACGATGCAGCGTTCGTGGCGTAAATCTGGTGTTAACGCTAACCAGAACGTCGAGGCCAATGGACGAATCCACTTTTAGCTAGGCCTCACCCATCTATAGCTAAGCACCGCCCACGCTGCGCTCGTGTTTAGATCGATCGTGCCATAACATCACTGAATCTCAATTTCCAGAAAACTGTGCAGGTAAGATGTTGAGTATTTTAAAACTAATTTGACTGGGTACTGTTGTTCCCTGTGGCGGCAACAGCGTCCAGTCAAATTGGTTTCAAAATAGTGAACATAATGTTTATTAAATAATACAGACATACAATTTCTACAACTGACGGATTTCTTAAAGGTTCCTGCTGGACTTAGGTACCGTTCAGGTTTCTGGTAAAAACCCGCCCACCTCTAGATAAGCTCCACCCACATATCACCATGTTGAGATCGCTCGATCTCTGAACTTCCTAACTATCAATTTCCAGAAACCTATACAGGTAAACTGTTAAATATTGTGAAACTAATTTGACTGGATGCTGTTGCTGCCTATGGCAGCAACAGCGCCCAGTCAAATTAGTTTCAAAATATTCAACGTGATATTTATTAAATAGTAAATACATACAATTCGCACAACGATGCATAGTCCGTCCTCAACTATGCGTTCGTGACGTACTTATCCATGGCATTCATAACGTCATATTGACATCATTGATTGTGATGTCATTATATACGTCACGTAGTTGTTTGTGACGTCATACGATGGATGGATACAGTGGGAAGGCCCATTAATTACACAGTTTATTTTGACGTCAGCCTACACTTGATTATTACGTCAAACACTTGATCGACAGAGTGGATTCGTCCATTCTTACGGTTATTTTGTAGCGCCGAGATTTGACTTCAGCCACTGTAAATATACGTTGTACCAAGAGAACTGTTTTATTATAGAATTGATATACAATATCGGTTTAAACCCGCTTGTGTCAACTTGCCACTATCATAGTAACACTGCCTCTGCAGTAGTCTTGAGGTGGGCTATTTTTTTAGGTTAAGAGAAGAAGAATGTGGTGGAAAATTTACCACTGGATTGATTGGAGTCAGTCCAGTGGCAAATTTTCAAAATAATCTCTTGGCGTGCAACTGGACAATACCTAAGCAAATATTCAGATTTCTTAGACGACTAACCATATAATCGCTAATCCGGTCAAAAGACCAACTCTTTTTTCCCTAAATTCCAGTGGTAAATTTACAAAGAAAACAGTTCTCTTGACCAGCAAATGGGCATTCACCACGCAAATATTTGAATTTTCTTTAAAAGGCCTGGCAAATGATAAGGTTAATTGATAAAAAGTAGAGTTTTGAGCGCTTTGAGGCACTGTTGACACAAGAAGAGTTAATATATCTATCTAGCGCGTGGCTCAAAATATGCGCCAAACTTTGCCGCGATTTCTAATAAAATACGAATTGAACTTGAATGAAATGAGGGCACTCTTTAGCTACTGCGGATCCTGAATATCTCATCTTTTTATATCGGGTAGTCCTTGAATGGTGATAACAAAAAACAATTACAAAAGTGTCATGTCGGAGTTAGACATGTCTTGGATGCAGGTGTATGTGTAAGAATGCTGATGTGGTGCTCTAGTATCCAAGTCTCGCTGTCACCTGTTAAAATGTGTCTTCTTGAATCTTGGAAATCAAATTTGGAAATCTGTAAGGTACTGGACATATCCAATTGAAAATCTTAATTGACAGGTGACACTGAGACTCGGACATTGCTGCGCGACGTCTCAGACACGCATTCGTACCCCAGACGTGTCTGTCACGTCTTCTTATAGATTATTGTTTTTGTGACTGGGCAAAAACTAACTGACATAGAAAGTTGAAACTCGTAGTGTAAATAACAATAATAATAATAATAATAATAATAATAAAAAAAAAAAATAATAATATTAATAATAATAATAATAATAATCCTTATTTAAGGATGGTCAATCTTCAGTAGCCTGATTTTTGAGAGGCCCTCACAGAATAATATATACACATATATAAATGTATACTTTATATTACATTTATGTACACTCAGTCACTCACTCACTCCCTCGGTATCACATATGCTCTCTCGCTCGCACCTATGCTTACTCGCTCGCAAGCTCATCCATTCAGTCGCTCACTTAGTGACTCGCCTCCACGCTCTCTCATACGCACGTTTGCTCATACACGGCATGAACATTCGCATGCTCGTTCGCTCATACACTCGCTCGCTCGGTCGCTAGTCCACTCACACACTTGCTAGCGCACACGCGCATCCGCTCCCAAGCGCATTTATGTATGTATTTAAACATAACCATTTCAACACCGACATGTTGGCATAACAATTTCAACACCGACATGTTGGCATAACAATTTCAACACCGACATGTTGGCATAACAATTTCAACACCGACATGTTGGCATAACAATTTCAACACCGACATGTTGGCATAACAATTTCAACACCGACATGTTGGCATAACAATTTCAACACCGACATGTTGGCATAACAATTTCAGCACCGACATGTTGGCATAACAATTTCAACACGGTGGACGTGATTTCCCTGGAAAAAGCTCCCAACATACCTACAGCAACAGCAGCTCCTGACGACAACATACCCGAACACCTGCATGACCTATATTTGTGTGTCACAGGTGGACTGCCACAATCCCACAAACGTAATGTTCGACGGATCCTGTTTAAATAGAAGGAGAATTTTTCCACCGGGAATATGGACCTGGGAGAAACTCACCTCGTGCGTCACTCCATCGACACTGGGAACAACCGACCTGTCCGGCAGCCAGTACATCGTTTTCGCATACATAAAGAGACAGAAGCACATCAACAAGTCAATGACATATTTCGGACAGGCATCATAGAGCCTTTAGCACCCCCCCCCCCCGGGCCAGTCCCATTGCACTTGCAGTTCTGGATCGACTAGCACCGTCTTAATGATCTAAGCGTTAAAGATGTGTATCCATTAACCCGAATAGATCAGGCATTAAATTCATTGTCCAGAGCCAGATGGTTCTGTACCCTTGACCTAGCAAGTGGTTACTAGCCGGTTGCCATGGATGAGGCCCACAGGGAGAAGATCGCCTTCGTCTGTAGAGACGGTCTTTCCCAATTCCACAAGATGGCCCATGGCTTGTGCAATGCTCCAGGAACATTCGAGTGTCTCATTGAGCAGGTATTAACCACCCGGCAATGGGAAATCTGTCTCTGCTATATTGACGACGTTATCGGCTTTGGGCCTTCGTTTGAGCAGACCAATCTGGACATGGTCTTAATATGGTTCCATACCGCCAGCCAAAAGCTCAAACCCAAGATGTGGTATTTCTTCCATCAGAGTGGCGAGTTTCCTGGACATGTGATATCCGCAGATGTAGTGGCCACTCGGCCTTTCACAACTCAGGCAGTGGCAAACTGGCATACGCCAACTTCTGTAACAGATAGGCGAGGTTTCATCAGGCTCTGCAGGTACTATCGCCGGTACATCCCTCACTTCAGCGAGATCGTGTCTCCTCTGTTCCAGATCACTGAAAGGAATCGACCCTTCGAGTGGATGAGTGAGTGTGATGTTTCATTCTTGGCGTTGAAGGGCCTATTAACAACTGCACCTATTCTTGCTCATCCTAACCCTAACTTCGAATTCATCTTAGACACTGATGAATCCGCTTTTGCGATTGATGCTGTTCTATCACAGGCCAAAGAAGATGGAACGGAGCAGGTACTGAGTTATGGTTCGCAAACTATGAACAGAATGGAGACACGATACGTAACCACTGAGTGAGAATTATTAGCTGTGGTGTACTTTCTTAAGTACTATAAACATTTTCTGTATGGACGCCCATTCACACTGCGTACAGATCATGCCTCACTATGCTGGCTCAGAAACCTAAAAAATCAGGACGACCAGGTAGCAAGGTACCAGGAATCCCTGCAGACCTTTAACTTCAATGTTGTTCACCGCCCCTCCAAGTTGCATGGAAATGCTGACGCCCTTAGCAGAATCGGGCTTGAGGATGAACCAGAAGGGGCCACCAAAATACAGCCAACTCCCATATTCCCTGAGCTGTGGTGCGCAGACTGGGATGTGGAGGAGCTCACGCATGAACAGGCAATGGACGCGCAGACATGAAAGATATATGCATGGATCCAGGAGGGGGTACGCCCTCCAAAGGAATATGTTAGTCCTTTATCTGTCACGGCCAAATATTATTATCAAAGGTTTAGAGAGTGCCACATGAACAATGGCATTCTCTACATAAATAACAGGATAATAATTCCTGAGCATTATACGGTCATAATACTAGACCAACTACATGACTGCGCCAGACATTTAGTCATTGAAAGAACAACAGAGTGGATCGAACAGAGATTCCACTGGATATGAATAAGCGATAGTGTCAAGTCTTGGGTCGCCAAATGCATCCCCTGTCAAAGTCGTGCCATTGGCCAGCACCACTCTGCACCACTACAAATTAAAAGTATGGGTGCACCATGCGAGCGAGTGGCTATTCATGTACTCGGACCCTTGAATATGACAGATGCTGGAAACAAATATATCCTCGTATTGCAAGATTACTTCACGAAGTGGGGAGAAGCATTTGCTTTGCCGAACAAAGAGGCATCCGCAGTGGCAGAGGTTCTGTCAAACAATGTGTTCTGCCAGTTTGGAATGTCCTATGAGTTACTTTCCAACCAAGGTAGTAATTTTAATAGCCGCTTGATCTCCAGGCTCTGCATGTTGTTCCGTATAGTCAAAACATGCACCACACCATACCATCCATGCGACGACGTGATAGTAGAGAGGTACAACAGAACCCTCGCAGTGATTCTTAATAAGGAAATACACCTTGATTGTCACGATTGGGATCTATGACTTCCATATGCACTCATGGCATACCACTCTTCAGTACATTCCAGCACGGGTTATACCCCGACTCGTTAATGTTAGGCCATGAATTAGCCTTACCCCTGGATCTGGCCATGCTCAAAATTCTGGGGGAGAAAAATTCACAATCTCTATGTGGAGCTCATGCGGCACAGGATAGAACATGTCCATGAGCTGCTGAGAGAATCTCTCTCCACTGCACACCAGTGTCAGAAAACATGGCATGAACGGTGGGTGCATGGAGACACATATGCGGCGGGAAAAATGGTTTGGGATCACGATACATGATGTTATGCAAACGAGCTGAGTAAACTGATTTACCAGTGGAAAGGCCCCTATATGGGAGTAGGTAAGAAGTCTGATATGACCTACCAGATCTGCGCCTTGGATGGCATGACCTCAGTCATCCACTTCGATCGTTTTAAAACCTATGTTAGCGACGACCTGGTGCCAGAGCTCGGACCAGTCGATACGCATAACACCGGTACCCAGACCGATGTCTTTATGGAAACAGGTATTCCCGACATTAGCGCAGAGCACTGCGGTGCTAGTTCAACCATTCTCCTACAAAGCCAGGAGTCCGGTGAACAAATGGCTAACACTGAGGACGATGACGAGCCACGTACTCGCCCTCTCCCTCCTCAGATCGGGTCTACCAAGTCTGGCAAGTGGTATCTGAAGACATTCTCATCTGTACTGTCCAAGAGGATGGACGGAAAAATTGTTCCGCCGACCTCTTCCCATTCCCACCTACTTCATGGTATTACCCCAATTATAGAGTTGCCACAAGCGGTGGCTGAGGCTGTCCCAAGTCATGCCTCTTGCGGGGTGCAACATATAATATGTAGCATGGAAGTGAAGAGGCTTGATGAGGCCTTGGCCCGTTGCAGAGAACAGCAAAATCGCCGAACCATTCCCTGTCCAAGTCACATCCGTGTCACCACCCCCACTCCAATTGGCGTCCCTAATTTCCGCACCGAGCTCGGACATCACATGCCCCATCCCTCTCACACTCCACTCGTCGTATGTTGACTGTCCATCTTCAGATATGAGAGAGACTACGGTTTCAGAGGGGGAGCCTCCCACACCACAGCCACCCCCATGGCTGGTGGTGAGCGGGGAGGCGGCCTGTGCAGTAGACTCTCTGCTCGATTTTACCCGGTACCTAAAAACTATGACCAGGTACCAACCATCGTGTAACGGGAGATGTCCATCCCCGGCACACACCTCTCCCCCCCCCCCCCCCACAAGCGCCTCACCACCACCACCCCCACCCCGTGAGCAGTCAGAACATCACATAAAGACACAAAACGATAGAAGCAACAGAACCACTCTTGCCCTCACGGCTGGATACATCAATTCATTAATGCGTCAACACTACCCACACGTCCGGTTATAGGACACATAACGGAAACATTCTACACCCCATTCCAATGAACAGCGTACTCGTCACCAGATAAGTACGTCATCAACAGTATATCAGCATGCACCTAACTTTTGTAACAGAATAAGTTAGAGACACATTTTTCCGCAACATACCCTACCACATGAATGCGGTGAGCTCATCACCCACCACAACCCCTACTTGTCCGCAAAGCAACAGACTCAGCATTCCCCAGCTTGGAAACCTGGATATGCCCGCCGCGCAATACACCCGCATCACACAGCACCCCCAACTTCCCCACAATCGAACGCTACCATCAACAACACAAGTCACCATTTTCCGCAAGCACTCTACTGCCGTGGTATACGGAAAACCGATCATATGGTGAGGAAGAAAACACTGTACCCACCAACAACAAACGCCACCAGGACATCCACACCCCTCGGAAGCGACACACATTAGCTAAAAGACAGATACTTCATTTACACATAAATATAGATTTCTTCATTGAGAGAGTGGGATGGCCACAGTCTGTCGTCGGTAGTTATATCGAGATAGGTACAGAACGTGAAATCCGATAAGTCTGTTTCAAGTTACGACGGCCCCCATCTTGGTCATCCCCACTCTAAGTACCGCTGTCCCGTCTTTTTAGGACTCGGCCATTACAGGGAGAATACATTCAATGTCCGATAAAGTTATGATCGCAGACACCGCAGAGCCCCTCCCCCAATTGCAATAAAACGCTGACACCTCACGACAGCGCTGGAATCATCCAAAGAAAACCAGCCATGCATATCTACAGACAACATCAACACGACAGAAGCACAGCAACACAGCATGACTGTTTCACAATCTCCATACGACGGGATTGTAATTGTTTAAACTGTCGCACACAATTTCCAAGTTGTACTGTAATGATTAAGTTTGTATCTAGGTGTGGTGAGACTAGTCCTACCCACAGAGGAGGATGCTTGGCAGTCTGCCCACCGGGTAAATACAGTCCTGCTTGGCGGAGTCAGTAGGCGTGAGGCCCGCAAGATAGGGATATGTTTAAACCAAACCATAAATTACAGTCAACTAAACTGTTATAATTTTGATTGGGAACTCAAATGTTCCACCGCAACTACAAATCATTAATGCGCGGCTGTTGAGGCAGCATCAAAACTTGAACAGTTTAACACACAAGAGAAGGTTCAAAAGCTCTCTTACCTACAACTTCCACTCAATAATCGACAAGAGATGGAATAACATATACGATACACGGAAAGGAAGGAGTGCTCTGATAAAAACCACGTGCATATAGGGATGCTGTTCTTAGGAACAGATATTAAGGAAGACATATTTCAACTTTTCGCACTAATTTACAAGAATCAGCAACGGGCACACCTAGCCTAATCAGCCACGTGCTTTCAAAACAAGAAACCACGTGATCAGCACCACGTTTCCTGGTAAATTAGATTAAAGACTATAAACACGCGAGTCGCTCTCCCATGTAGCTACCACATGTGTGATGGAGGACGGGAGAGGTGATGGATCGTGGTCACAGACCGCACACGTAATCATGGCCTCCCCACCCAATCGGGAGTTCCACTCTGAAATGTGAACAGGCGAGTGTATAAGCATCTAACTTGGACACCTCTGCTTGTTTCATAAAAACCTAGTAAGTCCAAAATTTGAAAAAGATTAGTTTTATACATTTTTGTACTTACTAGGTTATTTTACATCTTTTAATGTAACAACCTTGAATATAAGTGTTATGTATTCGCAGGAATTGATTAGTAACACACCTAATAAGTACCAAACAGCCATATATTATTTTGCAAAAACCTAGCAAGTTACATATCCAGTTAAATATTGTCAAACAAAAACCTAGTAACTCCAGGAACCAATCATATTGCATTGATTGGTCTTGTGAATTGCAGAAGCTTTCTGTCATTGCATCCGTGAGTGCAGCTAATCCCGTGTGAAAGCAAAAGGACCTACACTTAATTCTAGAATGGCACTGACTTTTACATCAAGAGGTCGCAAATTATTAGAGACATCGCTACAAAAATGCCCTTCTTCATCTTCTTCTTCTTTTCGATCACTGGTATCACACTTGGAGAGCCGTTCTCAAGATGAAATCTGTGGTTTTCTGCAGTTCTTCCACAGGCCCATACAGCTTTTCAAGGAAAGAGGTTGACAAAGGCCAGATCTCTTCTCTCAGCAGCTGATACGTACTGCAACATTGGAGTATGTGCTCTGTGGTCTGTTCTGCTTCTCCACAAGGACTAGCGGCGATGTCGTAAGGTGGAACCGCCTGTACATGTGTTGGTTTAGTCTGTTGTGTCCAGTTCTGAGACGAAAAATGGTCACTTGCTCTGGCCTCGAGAGATGATGGTAGGCATCTTCTGATTGAGGTGTTCTATAGATGACTTGATGATAGTCTTCATCTCTGTATGGGTAACCATGTTTTCTGTCTGATTCTCTTCTGCACCCACCTTTGCCATCTTGTCTGCTTCCTCATTTCCTTGGACTCCACAGTGTGAGCGGATCCACTGCAATGCTATCCAAAAGCAGTTGATGGTTTGTAGTGCTTCTTCAAGTTGTGGCAGCTTACCTTTGGTGATAGCCTCAAGGACGGAGCGGGCATCAGATAAAATGACAATCTGTGCAATAGGGTCTGCTGTTCTGCTGATGGTATAGCTGCATGCACCAGTGCTTCGACTTCAGCTCTGTAGTTTGTGCAGGGTTTGCCTGTCGGTATTGCAGCTGACTCTTGATGTCCGTTTGGATACTGTATGTGCAGTCCGGCACCTCCGCTCCTAATTGCATCTTTGGCTGATCCATCTGTGTAGATCCTTATCCATGTCTCCTGAGGGTACATTTCTTCCAGCATGGCTAGGGCCAGGGCCTTCTTGCTCACATCACTTTGTTCATCTTTGGTTGTGAGATGAGGTACTGTGGTGCGAATAGCTATGCTCTCTAGTTTGTTTTCCCAGGATGGAGGATCAAGGGTGTGGTTTGGGTCTTCTATTTGTGCTGGCAACATTTCTTGGTGTTTCCTTTGAAGTGCTTTTGTCTGATGACAGCTGTGCTTGCCTGATCTTCATCGGGTGGTTGTTGAACGATTTGAACTCTGCAGCTTGGATCAGAAGAAATCTGTTATTACATGTTATTGGTGTCGTTCCGTTTACTGTTATTCCTGATGTCACCTCAAGGGGTGGGGTATGCCTTGTGGTGTGAGGTGGTGATGTTCTTGATGTCGTTATCCTTCCGCATGTGCAGTTTCCGCATGACTGCACAAGGGGTGGACGTAGGGCGGACACATTTTGATCTGGTTTTTGTATGCAGTAATGTCTGATGTAGGGAACTCTGGCGTCGAATGTGATGGTGGCGTGGTGGTCGATATTCAGTTTCCCATGTGGAATATGCCGAGTCTGTTGACTGCGCATGTTATGTGTGCAGAGAGTAATTAGCTCACCGTATTTTATGTGATGTGGGACTGTTGCAAATGTGTTGTCACTATCCTTTCTGTTGCAAAGGATAGTGGCAGGCTGATTTAATCTGATGGTGATGTTCATGGGTGGTAACGCCCATGTTGCTGAGGCGGTGGGGTGTAGATGTTTTCCGTTATACCGCTTATAACTGGATATGTAGGTTTGGTTTTCACGCAATTTAAGATTGACGTATCCAGCCTTGAAGGCTTATGTGTTTCTGTTGTTTCTGTCTTTCTGTGTTTCTGCTGTGGTGCCCTGGTTGCTCAAGGGGGTAGGGGTGGGGAGCTGGGTTAGTGAGGTGGTTGTGGAATGGGGTGCCTCTTGGGTGGGGGGGATGGACATCTCCCATTACACGACAGTTGTACTCTGTCATAGTTTTTAAGCTCCGGGAAAAATCGAGCCGAGAGTCTGCTGAACAGGCTGCCTCTGTGTCCACCACCGGCCACGGGGGCGACCGAGGTGCGGGAGGTCCCACCTTCTGAAGCAGCGAACTCTCTCATATCTGAAGATGGACAGTCAACAGACGACGAGTGGAGTGTGAGAAGGATAGGACGTGTGATGTCCGAGCTCGGTGTGAAAATTAGGGACACCAGTTGGAGTGGGGATGGTGTCGCCGATGCAACATGGATGGGTCGGGGTGGGGGTCCAGGGATTTTGGGTGTTGGGAGTTGGGGTGCTCCGAGCTCCAAGGCCTCATCAAGCCTCTTCACTTCCATGCTATTTATTACATATTCCACCTTGCTGGCAACTCTTTAATTGGGGTAATAGCATGAAGTGGATGGGAATGGGAAGAGGTCGGCGGAACAACATTGCCGTCCTTCCTCTTGGACAGTACAAACGAGAAAGTCTTCAGATAGGACTTCCCAAACCTGGTATACCCACTCTGAGAAGGGAGAGGGTGAGTACATGGCTCGCCATCGTCCTCAGCATTAGCCGTTTGTTCAGCCAACTCCTGGCTTTGTAGAAGAGGGGCCGAACTGGCACCGCAGTTCTCTGCACTAACATCAGGAATACCTATTTCTGTCGATACATCGGTCTAGGTACCAGTGTATGCATATTGCCCAGTCCGAGCTCTGGCCCTGGGCCGTTGCTAACACAAGGTTTAAGATGATCAAGGTGGATAACTGAGGTCATACCATCCGAGGTACGGATTTGGTATGTCACGCCCGACTTCTTACCTACTACCACATATGGGCCTTTCGACTGGTAACACAATTTACTAAGCCAGATTTCAGAACATCACGTATCGTGAACCCACACCATTTTCCGGCCTCATATGGATCTCCATGTACACGCCAGTCATGCCAGGTTTTCTGACGCCGGTGTACAGCGGAGAGTGTTTCTCTCCCTAGCTCATGGACCTGTTCTATCCTTTGCCACATGAGCTCTACAAAGAGCGGGTGAATTTTTCTCTCCTTATATTCTGGGCATGGCCAGATCCAAGGGTAAGGCTAATTCACAGCCTAACATTAACCGAGTAGGGGTATAATCCATGCTGGAATGTATAGAAGTGGGGTACGGCATGAATACATATGGAAGTCGAGGATCCCAATCACGACAATCAAGGTGTGTTTCCTTAGTCAACATCACCACAACAGTTCTATTGAATCTCTCTACCGTCCCGTCACCATGCAGATGATATGGTGTTGTTCTTGTCTTATGTATGTATGTGAAACATTTTGCAGAGCTCGGATATCAAACGGCTCTCAACATTACTACCTTGGTCGGAATGTGACTCATATGGCATTCCAAACTAACAGAAGACATTGCTGGACAGAACCGCTGCCACTGCAGATACCTCTTGGTCCAGTAAAACAAATGATTCTACCCACTTCGTAACATAATCTTGCAATACGAGGGTGTATTTGGCTCATTCATCCAGTGTATTCAAGGGACCCAGCACATCAATAGCAACTCGCTCTCAGGCTACACCCACAATTTTAATTTGTAATGTTGCTGTGTGGTGCTGGTCAACAGAGCATTTTTGATAGCGGACGTATTTGGCCTTGACACGTTTGCTTATCCCGATCCAGTGGAATCTTTGGTCGATCCACCATGTTGTTCTTTGTACAGCCATGTGACCAGCATTGCCATGCAATTGTTACAAAATCATGACCCTGTAACGCTCAGGAATTATTATCCGGTTATTCGTGTAGAGAATGTCATTGTACATATGACACTCACCAAACCTTCGATAATACTTGGCCGTTGCGAATAAATGACTGACAGATTCCTCCAGAGGCCATACCCCCTCCTGGATCCACACATATATTCCTCGTGTCTGCGCATCTGTTGCTTGTCCAGTCAGTTTCTCCACATTCCACTCTGCGCCCTGCAGTTCTGAGAATATGGCAGCTGGCTGTGTTGTATGTGTCATGGTGGTGGCCACTTCTTGTTCATCCTCAAGCCCGATTCTGTGCAAGGCATCAAGCATTTCCATGTAGCTTGCCGGGTTTATGAACAACATTCAAGTTAAAAGCCTGCAGGGATGTCTGCCACCATGCTACCTGACCCTTCAGATTTTTTTTGTTTTTTGAGCAAGCGTAGTGAGGGGTGGTCTGTACGTAGTGTAAATGGGCGTCCATACAGACAGTGTTTGTATTACTTAACAAAATACACCACAGCCAATAACTCTCGCTTAGTGGTTGCGTAACGTTTCTCCATTTTATTTAGAGTACGTGAACCATAACCCAGTATGTGCTCTGTTCCATCTTCTTTGACCTGAGATAGAACAGTGCCAATCACATAAGTGGATGCATCAGTGTCTAAGATGAAATCGAGGTTAGGGTTAGGATGAGCAGGAATAGGTGCGGTTGTTAACTGATCCTTCAACGCTCTGAAGGAAACCCCACACTCAATCGTCCACTCGGTGGGTCAATCCTTTTCAGTGATCTGGAACAGGGGAGATACAATCTCGCTGCAGTGACGGATGTACCAGGAATAGTACTCGCAGAGCCCGGTGAAACTTTATGCGTTAGCTACGTAAGTTGGTGTCTGTCAGTCTGCCTCTGCTTGGGTTTTTGAAGGTTGCGTCACCACTCCATCTGCAGATATCACATGATCGAGGAACTCGACGCTTTGATGGGAGAAATGTCACTTCTTGGGTTTGAGCTTGAGGCTGGTAGTACAGAACCGCATTATTACTTTGTCCAAATTGGACAAGGTCTGCTCAAACGAAGAGGCAAACACGATAACGTCGTTGATGTAACAGAGACAGATCTCCCATTGCATGGTAGTTAATACCTGCTCAAGGATACGCTCGAATGCTCCTGAGGCATTGCACAAGCCATAACGAATCTTGTGAAATTGGAAAAAGGTGTCTCTACAGATGAAAGTAGTCTTTTCCCTGTCAGCCTCATCCATGGCTACCTGCCAGTATCCGCTTGCCAGGTCAAGTGTACAGAGCCATCTGGCACTGGAAACGAATCTAACACCTGATCTATCCTAGGTAACGGATGCACGTCTTTGATGCTTAGATAATTAAGGCGGTGGTAGTCGACACAAAACTGCAAAGATCCACCTTTCTTGCCTGTAGGTACCATGGGACTGGCCCAGGGGGGGGGGGGGTGTGTGCTGAAGGCTCTATTATGCCTGCCCACAACATGTCGTTCACCTGTTGGTGTCCTTCTGTCTCGCTATGTATTGGTAGACGACGTACTGGCTGCCGTACAGAACGGTTGTTCCTGGTGTCAATGGAGTCACGCGTGAGGTGGGTTCCCCAGGTCAATGTCTCCTGCGAAAAAACTCTCCTGGTATTTAAACAGGATCCATCGTGCATCAAGTTTGTGAGATTGCATCAGTCCAAGTGTCACATGCAAATATAAGTCATGCGAATGTTCTGGTATGTTATCATCAGAAGCTGCTGTTGTTGTAATTGTAGTGGAAGCTGTTTCCAGGGAAATCACGTCCACCAAATGTCCGCAGTGAACGCCAGGGTCAAGCGTTATAGGATCGGCTGTTCCATTGACTACTCTAAAAGTTATATGATTTTTGTTGGTGGTGTGGGTGTCCACTATCATCTGTGGACTCGCGCATTTGGAGGTGACCATGTATTCAGGGTCGGGTTCCAGCATGGCTGTGTGTGTCTGTGTGTGTGTGTGTGTGTGTGTGTGTGTGTGTGTGTGTGTGTGTGTGTGTGTGTGTGTGTGTGTGTGTGTGTGTGTGTGTGTGTGTGTATGTGTGTGTGTGTGTGTGTGTGTGTGTGTGTGTGTGTGTGTGTGTGGGTGGGTGGGGTGGGTGGGTGGGTGGGTGGGTGGGTGTGTGTGTGTGTGTGTGTGTGTGTGTGTGTTATCTCCTAACTGTGTTACAGTGGCCCATAGAATGTCCTCCTGTCCTGGCTCATCTGTTACTGTCGAAGCTAAAATTACTGCACATGTGTCGTATAGTGATGATTCCGGTTTAAGAGGTATGCAACGGCCATGTATATCTAATTCCTATTGTCTGCAGTGTACAATGGGTTCACTGGCGCTTAGAAAATCAGAACCTAATAGGGCATCGTTTTGGATAGAGGCGAAGACAACATGCTGGATGAATTGCATCTCCTCTATCTGTATCACAATGTTTCCAATACCAGCCACTGGAACGTCGGCTCCCATGGCTGTTTGCAAAAATATGTTAGAGGGACGTAAGGGATGGTCTCTGATGAGGTGGAATGCTCTCATAGAGACGCTTCTTAGAAACGGTGATGGAAGCTCCAGTGTCTACTGTGGCACTGGTAGTTATTTCACCAAACAAGCTGGCACACTTATTGTTGACTTTGCGGTGTGCTTGCAGGAGAGTCTCCAAGAGTGCTTGCATGTGGAGTCTCCTTTGCTGCGATCAGGCCCCGTATGAAGGTGGCCTGTTTCTCAAAGGCTTCCATGAGTGCAATAGGTAGCTGAGTGAGGAAGGGACCAGCCCAAGTCGTTGCTGCTAATTTTGCTTGGGCGACGACGAAGCTGTGGGTAGCAATGGTGCTATATCTGAGGCTGTCGGTGTTTACTGTGAATAGGTGTAGGACAGCAGTTTGGATAGGACAGGAACAGTGTGGATATTTTGCCACCTCAGCCAGCCACTTCAGGCAAGACATCATAGGAATAATTTGGGTGAATCACAAAAGAAACAATGTCGTCGTGTCGACCGTTTGTTGTGGTTTCTTTTGCGGACCCATGATGCAGAGCTCTGGTTTCCGTCCATGTTGATACTACTGATGCTGGGTGCTGGAGATGATGATGAAGGTAGGTGTGTATTGCATACAACCAGAGGCACCGTGTCATGGTGGTGGGTCATGGTGCTTGAACAAACATATTAGTTGGCGCACTACAACCAACTACTACCGTTTTACATAGAAAAGAAGGTTTAGTAGATGCGGTTATTGTGGGGGTCACAACTTTTCACAGAGGGAGATTTTATCGGAGCTGCGGATGCAGTGCACATCGTAGGCCACGGATGGTGTGAAACCGAAGTTCGTGTAGTGCTTGATGATAATGAAGTAGTTTGTATGGTTATATTTGGTGTATCTACCTGATGATGTTGTTGATGGACCGTAGTTAAGCCGGGTTTCAGGAGGGTGCACTGAAGTGACTCTTTAATCAGTGCCCATTCTAGTTTAATGAATGCTCTGGCTGCGGTGTTCGTCGATCAGGTGCAGTAGAGGTGGAACGGTTTTCACACCACTCCTTCAAATGGCCTAGCTGATCACATACAAAACACCTGCTATGTGGCTATGTGTGTGGTATGTTGCTGCTTGGTGGTGATCGTGTAGTCAGCTGGGTTGCAACGGTGGTGCTGAGTGTTGCGGCTAGATTGGCTAGTGCAGAGATCTGTTTTGCGATCTCTTCTAATCTGTCCTGAGTCGCCTGTCTATTGCTGTGGTTGTTGTGGCCTCGGCGATGGGACTGGTCATGCCCTCTTCCTCTAGGCATGTGATCTCCTCTGTGGGGGTTGGGGGTATTCTTCCTGTGATGCTGTGCTGGTGTCTGTAGCGGTGGCTGTGTGTGAGTTGTCGGTTGCAATCAGGAGTTTCGGATCATTTAACTAATTGATAGATTGTAGTTGGCGGCGAGTGCTCTTCTCTCTCTCTCTCTCTCTCTCTCTCTCTCTCTCTCTCTCTCTCTCTCTCTCTCTCTCTCTCTCTCTCTCTCTGGGAAGTTGTCAATCCACACTGCTGCTGCAGTGAGTGGGTATAGGTTTCCGTGCTCCATAAGGAATAGTGTTTCCTTAAGGGCCAGTTCTCTGCTTAAAGCATCAATGAATGTGTCTAAATGAAGGTGCATCACCCCCTTATTACTTGTGCTGGGGTACGCTCCCCTACGAGATGTCGGATGCGGCCTGCTAATTACGAGAGGGTTTCTTCTGCTAACCTCCTTAAGTTCTTTAACTGAAGATGGCTGGACTCGTCGATAAGACGCTTTCCAATTCCATGTATGCAGGTGTGAGATCTGACCCCATATTTGCCAGTACCTGCAGGGCTTTCCCTGGCAGTTTGGTGGGCAGTTACTCTCCCATTTGTTGATCCATCCATCTGTTTGTGCGGCTTATAGTTTCACATTGACACTTATAATTGGCCCAGTCACCCTCCCCACTGACTTCAGGTGGGATGATAACTCGGCTGGTGCCATGATAAGGGACTATGGGCGCAAATTCAGGTGGTGTGCTGGAGATAGTGGAGTGAATGCAAATGTAGGTCGATGTCTGTTAGTTTATGGTTCGCATACTCTGTATAAAACAGAGAAACATTATGTGACTGCTAAGCAAGAACTATTAGCCGTGGTCTAATTTGTCAAGTATTATGAACACTTTATGTATGGTCGCCCATTTACTCTCTGTATGGATCTCACTTCCCTACACTGGCTCCGCAACCTTAAAACTCCGGAGGTCCAGGTAGCGACGTGGCAGGACTACAAGCTTTCAACTTCAATGTGGTTCATAGACCCGCAAACTGCATGGAAATGTCGATGCCTTGAGCAGAATCAGGCTCGAGAATGAACCCGACGTAGCCACAACTGTGACACATACAACACAGCCAGCTCTGGTGGTCCCCAAATTGCGGTATGCAGAGTGTAACATGGAGAAAGTCGCTCATGAACAAGCAACAGACGTGCAGACACGAGATATATATGTGTGGATCCAGGAGGGAGTACGCCCTCCCCTGGAATCTGTTACACCACTATCTGCAACAGCCAAGTACTACTACCAGCGGTTCAAGGAATGCCATATACAGAGAGGAGTTCTCTACATTAATAACCGCCTGGTGATTCTGGAGTGTTGTCGTGAAACAATATTACAACAATTACACGATAACACCAGACATCTGTGATCAGCTGTGGAACAAACGTTAATGTGGATAAAACAGAGATTTCACTGAATCAGAATATGCGATAGTGTAAAGGCATGGGTCGCCAAATGTGTCCCATGTCAAAGGACGCACTGTTGGCCAACACCATTCCGCACCCCTACAAGTTAAAATTGTTGGTGCACCATGGAGTGAGTGGCTGTTGATGTGCTGGGACATTTGAATACGAACACACGTGTCATGCG
>CM067375.1:18512067-18552536 GCA_034401795.1 Chaetoderma sp. LZ-2023a
CACGACACGACGATGTTTAGTTATATCGAGATAGGTACAGAACGTGAAATCCGATAAGTCTGTTTCAAGTTACGACGGCCCCCATCTTGGTCATCCCCACTCTAAGTACCGCTGTCCCGTCTTTTTAGGACTCGGCCATTACAGGGAGAATACATTCAGTGTCCGATAAAGTTATGATCTCAGACACCGCAGAGCCCCTCCCCCAATTGCAATAAAACGCTGACACCTCACGACAGCGCCGGAATCATCCAAAGAAAACCAGCCATGCATATCTACAGACAACATCAACACGACAGAAGCACAGCAACACAGCATGACTGTTTCACAATCTCCATACGACGGGATTGTAATTGTTTAAACTGTCGCACACAATTTCCAAGTTGTACTGTAATGATTAAGTTTGTATCTAGGTGTGGTGAGACTAGTCCTACCCACAGAGGAGGATGCTTGGCAGTCTGCCCACCGGGTAAATACAGTCCTGCTTGGCGGAGTCAGTATGCTTGAGGCCCGCAAGATAGGGATATGTTTAAACCAAACCATAAATTACAGTCAACTAAACTGTTATAATTTTGATTGGGAACTCAAATGGTCCACCGCGACTACAAATCATTAATGCGCGGCTGTTGAGGCAGCATCAAAACTTGAACAGTTTAACACACAAGAGAAGGTTCAAAAGCTCTCTTACCTACAACTTCCACTCAATAATCGACAAGAGATGGAATAACATATACGATACACGGAAAAGAAGGAGTGCTCTGATAAAAACCACGTGCATATAGGGATGCTGTTCTTAGGAACAGATATTAAGGAAGACATATTTCAACTTTTCGCACTAATTTACAAGAATCAGCAACGGGCACACCTAGCCTAATCAGCCACGTGCTTTCAAAACAAGAAAGCACGTGATCAGCACCACGTTTCCTGGTAAATTAGATTAAAGACTATAAACACGCGAGTCGCCCTCCCATGTAGCTACCACATGTGTGATGGAGGATGGGAGAGGTGATGGGTCGTGGTCACAGACCGCACACGTAATCATGGCCTCCCCACCCAATCGGGAGTTCCACTCTGAAATGTGAACAGGCGAGTGTATAAGCATCTAACTTGGACACCTCTGCTTGTTTCATAAAAACCTAGTAAGTCCAAAATTTGAAAAAGATTAGTTTTGTACATTTTTGTACTTACTAGGTTATTTTACATCTTTTAATGTAACAACCTTGAATATAAGTGTCATGTATTCGCAGGAATTGATTAGTAACACAACTAATAAGTACCAAACAGCCATATATTATTTTGCAAAAACCTAGCAAGTTACATATCCAGTTAAATATTGTCAAACAAAAACCTAGTAACTCCAGGAACCAATCATATTGCATTGATTGGTCTTGTGAATTGCAGAAGCTTTCTGTCATTGCATCCGTGTGTGCAGCTAATCCCGTGTGAAAGCAAAAGGACCTGCACTTAATTCTAGAATGGCACTGACTTTTACATCAAGAGGTCGCAAATTATTAGAGATATCGCTACAAAAATGCCCTTCTTCTTCTTCTTTTCGATCACTGGTATCACACTTGGAGAGCCGTTCTCAAGATGAAATCTGTGGTTTTCTGCAGTTCTTCCACAGGCCCATACAGCTTTTCAAGGAAAGAGGTTGACAAAGGCCAGATCTCTTCTCTCAGCAGCTGATACGTACTGCAACATTGGAGTATGTGCTCTGTGGTCTGTTCTGCTGCTCCACAAGGACTAGCGGGCGATGTCGTAAGGTGGAACCGCCTGTACATGTGTTGGTTTAGTCTGTTGTGTCCAGTTCTGAGACGAAAAATGGTCACTTGCTCTGGCCTCGAGAGATGATGGTAGGCATCTTCTGATTGAGGTGTTCTATAGATGACTTGATGATAGTCTTCATCTCTGTATGGGTAACCATGTTTTCTGTCTGATTCTCTTCTGCACCCACCTTTGCCATCTTGTCTGCTTCCTCATTTCCTTGGACTCCACAGTGTGAGGGGATCCACTGCAATGCTATCCAAAAGCAGTTGATGGTTTGTAGTGCTTCTTCAAGTTGTGGCAGCTTACCTTTGGTGATAGCCTCAAGGACGGAGCGGGCATCAGATAAAATGACAATCTGTGCAATAGGGTCTGCTGTTCTGCTGATGGTATAGCTGCATGCACCAGTGCTTCGACTTCAGCTCTGTAGTTTGTGCAGGGTTTGCCTGTCGGTATTGCAGCTGACTCTTGATGTCCGTTTGGATACTGTATGTGCAGTCCGGCACCTCCGCTCCTAATTGCATCTTTGGCTGATCCATCTGTGTAGATCCTTATCCATTTCTCCTGAGGGTACATTTCTTCCAGCATGGCTAGGGCCAGGGCCTTCTTGCTCACATCACTGTGTTCATCTTTGGTTGTGAGATGAGGTACTGTGGTGCGAATAGCTATGCTCTCTAGTTTGTTTTCCCGGGGTGGAGGATCAAGGGTGTGGTTTGGGTCTTCTATTTGTGCTGGCAACATTTCTTGGTGTTTCCTTTGAAGTGCTTTTGTCTGATGACAGCTGTGCTTGCCTGATCTTCATCGGGTGGTTGTTGAACGATTTGAACTCTGCAGCTTGGATCAGAAGAAATCTGTTATTACATGTTATTGGTGTCGTTCCGTTTACTGTTATTCCTGATGTAACCTCAAGGGGTGGGGTATGCCTTGTGGTGTGAGGTGGTGATGTTCTTGATGTCGTTATCCTTCCGCATGTGCAGTTTCCGCATGACTGCACAAGGGGTGGACGTAGGGCGGACACATTTTGATCTGGTTTTTGTATGCAGTAATGTCTGATGTAGGGAACTCTGGCGTCGAATGTGATGGTGGCGTGGTGGTCGATATTCAGTTTCCCATGTGGAATATGCCGAGTCTGTTGACTGCGCATGTTATGTGTGCAGAGAGTAATTAGCTCACCGTATTTTATGTGATGTGGGACTGTTGCAAATGTGTTGTCACTATCCTTTCTGTTGCAAAGGATAGGGGCAGGCTCATTTAATCTGATGGTGATGTTCATGGGTGGTAACGCCCATGTTGCTGAGGCAGTGGGGTGTAGATGTTTTCCGTTATACCGCTTATAACTGAATATGTAGGTTTGGTTTTCACGCAATTTAAGATTGACGTATCCAGCCTTGAAGGCTTATGTGTTTCTGTTGTTTCTGTCTTTCTGTGTTTCTGCTGTGGTGCCCTGGTTGCTCAAGGGGGTAGGGGTGGGGAGCTGGGTTAGTGAGGTGGTTGTGGAATGGGATGCCTCTTGGGTGGGGGGGGGATGGACATCTCCCATTACACGACAGTTGTACTCTGTCATAGTTTTTAAGCTCCGGGAAAAATCGAGCCGAGAGTCTGCTGAACAGGCTGCCTCTGTGTCCACCACCGGCCATGGGGGCGACCGAGGTGCGGGAGGTCCCACCTTCTGAAGCAGCGAACTCTCTCATATCTGAAGATGGACAGTCAACAGACGACGAGTGGAGTGTGAGAAGGATAGGACGTGTGATGTCCGAGCTCGGTGTGAAAATTAGGGACACCAGTTGGAGTGGGGATGGTGTCGCCGATGCAACATGGATGGGTCGGGGTGGGGGTCCAGGGATTTTGGGTGTTGGGAGTTGGGGTGCTCCTAGCTCCAAGGCCTCATCAAGCCTCTTCACTTCCATGCTATTTATTACATATTCCACCTTGCTGGCAACTCTTTAATTGGGGGTAATAGCATGAAGTGGATGGGAATGGGAAGATGTCGGAGGAACAACATTGCCGTCCTTCCTCTTGGACAGTACAAACGAGAAAGTCTTCAGATACAACTTCCCATACCTGGTATACCCACTCTGAGGAGGGAGAGGGTGAGTACATGGCTCGCCATCGTCCTCAGCATTAGCCGTTTGTTCAGCCAACTCCTGTCTTTGTAGAAGAGGGGCCGAACTGGCACCGCAGTTCTCTGCACTAACATCAGGAATACCTATTTCTGTCGATACATCGGTCTAGGTACCAGTGTATGCATATTGCCCAGTCCGAGCTCTGGCCCTGGGCCGTTGCTAACACAAGGTTTAAGATGATCAAGGTGGATAACTGAGGTCATACCATCCGAGGTACGGATTTGGTATGTCACGTCCGACTTCTTACCTACTACCACATATGGGCCTTTCGACTGGTAGCACAATTTACTAAGCCAGATTTCAGAACATCACGTATCGTGAACCCACACCATTTCCGGCCTGATATGGATCTCCATGTACACGCCAGTCATGCCAGGTTTTCTGACGCCGGTGTACAGCGGAGAGTGTTTCTCTCACTAGCTCATGGACCTGTTCTATCCTTTGCCACATGAGCTCTACAAAGAGCGGGTGAATTTTTCTCTCCTTATATTCTGGGCATGGCCAGATCCAAGGGTAAGGCTAATTCACAGCCTAACATTAACCGAGTAGGGGTATAATCCATGCTGGAATGTATAGAAGTGGGGTACGGCATGAATAGATATGGGAGTCGAGGGTCCCAATCACGACAATCAAGGTGTGTTTCCTTAGTCAACATCACCACAAGAGTTCTATTGAATCTCTCTACCGTCCCGTCACCATGCAGATGATATGGTGTTGTTCTTGTCTTATGTATGTATGTGAAACATTTTGCAGTGCTCGGATATCAAACGGCTCTCAACATTACTACTTTGGTCGGAATGTGACTCATATGGCATTCCAAACTAACAGAAGACATTGCTGGACCGAACCGCTGCCACTGCAGATACCTCTTGGTCCAGTAAAACAAATGATTCTACCCACTTCGTAACATAATCTTGCAACACGAGGGTGTATTTGGTTTATTCATTCAGTGTATTCAAGGGACCCAGCACATCAATAGAAACTCGCTCTCACGCTGCACCCACAATTTTAATTTGTAATGTTGCTGTGTGGTGCTGGTCAACAGAGCATTTTTGATAGCGGACGTATTTGGCCTTGACACGTTTGCTTATCCCGATCCAGTGGAATCTTTGGTCGATCCACCATGTTGTTCTTTGTACAGCCAAGTGACCAGCATTGCCATGCAATTGTTGCAAAATCATGACCCTGTAACGCTCAGGAATTATTATCCGGTTATTCGTGTAGAGAATGTCATTGTACATATGACACTCACCAAACCTTCGATAATACTTGGCCGTTGGGAATAAATGACTGACAGATTCCTCCAGAGGCCATACCCCCTCCTGGATCCACGCATATATTCCTCGTGTCTGCGCATCTGTTGCTTGTCCAGTCAGTTTCTCCACATTCCACTCTGCGCCCTGCAGTTCTGAGAATATGGCAGCTGGCTGTGTTGTATGTGTCATGGTGGTGGCCACTTCTTGTTCATCCTCAAGCCCGATTCTGTGCAAGGCATCAAGCATTTCCATGTAGCTTGCCGGGTTTATGAACAACATTCAAGTTAAAAGCCTGCAGGGATTTCTGCCACCATGCTACCTGACCCTTCAGATTTTTTTTGTTTTTTGAGCAAGCGTAGTGAGGGGTGGTCTGTACGTAGTGTAAATGGGCGTCCATACAGACAGTGTTTGTATTACTTAACAAAATACACCACAGCCAATAACTCTCGCTTAGTGGTTGCGTAACGTTTCTCCATTTTATTTAGAGTACGCGAACCATAACCCAGTATGTGCTCTGTTCCATCTTCTTTGACCTGAGATAGAACAGTGCCAATCACATAAGTGGATGCATCAGTGTCTAAGATGAAATCGAGGTTAGGGTTAGGATGAGCAGGAATAGGTGCGGTTGTTAACTGATCCTTCAACGCTCTGAAGGAAACCCCACACTCAATCGTCCACTCGGTGGGTCAATCCTTTTCAGTGATCTGGAACAGGGGAGATACAATCTCGCTGCAGTGACGGATGTACCAGGAATAGTACTCGCAGAGCCCGGTGAAACTTTATGCGTTAGCTACGTAAGTTGGTGTCTGTCAGTCTGCCTCTGCTTGGGTTTTTGAAGGTTGCGTCACCACTCCATCTGCAGATATCACATGATCGAGGAACTCGACGCTTTGATGGGAGAAATGTCACTTCTTGGGTTTGAGCTTGAGGCTGGTAGTACAGAACCGCATTATTACTTTGTCCAAATTGGACACGGTCTGCTCAAACGAAGAGGCAAACACGATAACGTCGTTGATGTAACAGAGACAGATCTCCCATTGCATGGTAGTTAATACCTGCTCAAGGATACGCTCGAATGCTCCTGAGGCATTGCACAAGCCATAAGGCATCTTGTGAAATTGGAAAAAGGTGTCTCTACAGATGAAAGTAGTCTTTTCCCTGTCAGCCTCATCCATGGCTACCTGCCAGTATCCGCTTGCCAGGTCAAGTGTACAGAGCCATCTGGCACTGGAAACGAATCTAACACCTGATCTATCCTAGGTAACGGATGCACGTCTTTGATGCTTAGATAATTAAGGCGGTGGTAGTCGACACAAAACTGCAAAGATCCACCTTTCTTGCCTGTAGGTACCATGGGACTTGCCCAGGGGGGGGGGTGCTGAAGGCTCTATTATGCCTGCCCACAACATGTCGTTCACCTGTTGGTGTCCTTCTGTCTCGCTATGTTTTGGTAGACGACGTACTGGCTGCCGTACAGAACGGTTGTTCCTGGTGTCAATGGAGTCACGCGTGAGGTGGGTTCCCCAGGTCAATGTCTCCTGCGAAAAAACTCTCCTGGTATTTAAACAGGATCCATCGTGCATCAAGTTTGTGAGATTGCATCAGTCCAAGTGTCACATGCAAATATAAGTCATGCGAATGTTCTGGTATGTTATCATCAGAAGCTGCTGTAGTTGTAATTGTAGTGGAAGCTGTTTCCAGGGAAATCACGTCCACCAAATGTTCGCAGTGAACGCCAGGGTCAAGCGTTATAGGATCGGCTGTTCCATTGACTACTCTAAAAGTTATATGATTTTTGTTGGTGGTGTCCACTATCATCTGTGGACTCGCGCATTTGGAGGTGACCATGTATTCAGGGTCGGGTTCCAGCATGGCTGTGTGTGTGTGTGTGTGTGTGTGTGTGTGTGTGTGTGTGTGTGTCTGTGTGTGTGTGTGTGTGTGTGTGTGTGTGTGTGTGTGTGTGTGTGTGTGTGTGTGTGTGTGTGTGTGTGTGTGTGTGTGTGTGTGTGTGTGTGTGTGTGTATATATGTGTGTGTATGTGTGTGTGTGTGTGTGTGTGTGTGTGTGTGTGTGTGGGTGGGTGGGTGGGTGTGTGCGTGTGTGCGTGTGTGCGTGTGTGCGTGTGTGCGTGTGCGCGTGTGCGCGTGTGTGTGTGCCTGTGTGTGTGTGTGTGCGTGTGTGCGTGTGTGCGTGCATGCGTGCGTGTGTGTGTGTGTGTGTGTGTGGGTGGGTGGGTGGGTGGGCGGGTGGGTGGGTGGGTGGGTGGGTGGGTGTGGGTGGGTGGGTGGGTGGGTGGGTGGGTGGGTGGGTGGGTGGGTGGGTGGGTGGGTGGGTGGGTGGGTGGGTGGGTGTTATCTCCTAACTGTGTTACAGTGGCCCATAGAATGTCCTCCTGTCCTGGCTCAACTGTTGCTGTCGAAGCTAAAATTACTGCACATGTGTCGTACAGTGATGATTCCGGTTTAAGAGGTATGCAACGGCCATGTATATCTAATTCCTATTGTCTGCAGTGTACAATGGGTTCACTGGCGCTTAGAAAATCAGAACCTAATAGGGCATCGTTTTGGATAGAGGCGAAGACAACATGCTGGATGAATTGCATCTCCTCTATCTGTATCACGATGTTTACAATACCAGCCACTGGAACGTCGGCTCCCATGGCTGTTTGCAAAAATATGTTAGAGGACGTAAGGGATGGTCTCTGATGAGGTGGAATGCTCTCATAGAGACGCTTCTTAGAAACGGTGATGGAAGCTCCAGTGTCTACTGTGGCACTGGTAGTTATTTCACCAAACAAGCAGGCACACTTATAGTTGACTTTGCGGTGTGCTTGCAGGAGAGTCTCCAAGAGTGCTGCATGTGGAGTCTCCTTTGCTGCGATCAGGCCCCGTATGAAGGTGGCCTGTTTCTCAAAGGCCTCCATGAGTGCAATAGGTAGCTGAGTGAGGAAGGGACCAGCCCAAGTCGTTGCTGCTAATTTTGCTTGGGCGACGACGAAGCTGTGGGTAGCAATGGTGCTATATCTGAGGCTGTCGGTGTTTACTGTGAATAGGTGTAGACAGCAGTTTGGATAGGACAGGAACAGTGTGGATATTTTGCCACCTCAGCCAGCCACTTCAGGCAAGACATCATAGGATATTTGGGTGAATCACAAAAGAAACAATGTCGTCGTGTCGACCGTTTGTTGTGGTTTCTTTTGCGGACCCATGATGCAGAGCTCTGGTTTCTGTCCATGTTGATACTACTGATGCTGGGTGCTGGAGATGATGATGAAGGTAGGTGTGTATTGCATACAACCAGAGGGCACCGTGTCATGGTGGTGGGTCATGGTGCTTGAACAAACATATTAGTTGGCGCACTACAACCAACTACTACCGTTTCACATAGAAAAGAAGGTTTAGTAGATGCGGTTATTGTGGGGGTCACAACTTTTCACAGAGGGAGATTTTATCGGAGCTGCGGATGCAGTGCACATCGTAGGCCACGGATGGTGTGAAACCGAAGTTCGTGTAGTGCTTGATGATAATGAAGTAGTTTGTATGGTTATATTTGGTGTATCTACCTGATGATGTTGTTGATGGACCGTAGTTAAGCCAGGTTTCAGGAGGGTGCACTGAAGTGACTCTCTAATCAGTGCCAATTCTAGTTTAATGAATGCTCTGGCTGCGGTGTTCGTCGATCAGGTGCAGTAGAGGTGGAACGGTTTTCACACCACTCCTTCAAATGGCCTAGCTGATCACATACAAAACACGTGCTATGTGGCTATGTGTGTGGTATGTTGCTGCTTGGTGGTGATCGTGTAGTCAGCTGGGTTGCAACGGTGGTGCTGAGTGTTGCGGCTAGATTGGCTAGTGCAGAGATCTGTTTTGCGATCTCTTCTAATCTGTCCTGAGTCGCCTGTCTATTGCTGTGGTTGTTGTGGCCTCGGCGGTGGGACTGGTCATGCCCTCTTCCTCTAGGCATGTGATAACCTCTGTGGGGGGGGGTGTTCTTCCTGTGATGCGGTGCTGGTGTCTGTAACGGTGGCTGTGTGTGAGTTGTCGGTTGCAATCAGGAGTTTCGGATCATTTAACTAATTGATAGATTGTAGTTGGCGGCGAGTGTTCTTCTCTCTCTCTCTCTCTCTCTCTCTCTCTCTCTCTCTCTCTCTCTCTCTCTCTCTCTCTCTCTCTCTGGGAAGTTGTCAATCCACACAGCGGCTGCAGTGAGTGGGTATAGGTTTCCGTGCTCCATAAGGAATAGTGTTTCCTTAAGGGCCAGTTCTCTGCTTAAAGCATCAATGAATGTGTCTAAATGAAGGTGCATCACCCCCTTATTACTTGTGCTGGGGTACGCTCCCCTACGAGACGTCGGATGCGGCCTGCTAATTACGAGAGGGTTTCTTCTGCTAACCTCCTTAAGTTCTTTAACTGAAGATGGCTGGACTCGTCGATAAGACGCTTTCCAATTCCATGTATGCAGGTGTGAGATCTGACCCCATATCTGCCAGTACCTGCAGGGCTTTCCCTGGCAGTTTGGTGGGCAGTTACTCTCCCGTTTGTTGATCCATCCATCTGTTTGTGCGGCTTATAGTTTCACATTGACACTTATAATTGGCCCAGTCACCCTCCCCACTGACTTCAGGTGGGATGATAACTCGGCTGGTGCCATGATAAGGGACTATGGGCGCAAATTCAGGTGGGGTGCTGGAGATAGTGGAGTGAATGCAAATGTAGGTCGACGTCTGTTAGTTTATGGTTCGCATACTCTGTATAAAACAGAGAAACATTATGTGACTGCTAAGCAAGAACTATTAGCCGTTTATCTAATTTGTCAAGTATTATGAACACTTTCTGTATGGTCGCCCATTTACTCTCTGTATGGATCTCACTTCCCTACACTGGCTCCGCAACCTTAAAACTCCGGAGGTCCAGGTAGCGACGTGGCAGGACTACAAGCTTTCAACTTCAATGTGGTTCATAGACCCGGCAAACTGCATGGAAATGCCGATGCCTTGAGCAGAATCAGGCTCGAGGATGAACCCGAAGTAGCCACAACTGTGACACATACAACACAGCCAGCTCTGGTGGTCCCCAAATTGCGGTATGCAGAGTGTAACATGGAGAAAGTCGCTCATGAACAAGCAACAGACGTGCAGACACGAGATATATATGCGTGGATCCAGGAGGGAGTACGCCCTCCCCTGGAATCTGTTACACCACTATCCGCAACAGCCAAGTACTACTACCAGCGGTTCAAGGAATGCCATATACAGAGAGGAGTTCTCTACATTAATAACCGCCTGGTGATTCTGGAGTGTTGTCGTGAAACAATATTACAACAATTACACGATAACACCAGACATCTGTGATCAGCTGTGGAACAAACGTTAATGTGGATAAAACAGAGATTTCACTGAATCAGAATATACGATAGTGTAAAGGCATGGGTCGCCAAATGTGTCCCATGTCAAAGACGCACTGTTGGCCAACACCATTCCGCACCCCTACAAGTTAAAATTGTTGGTGCACCATGGGAGTGAGTGGCTGTTGATGTGCTGGACCTTTGAATACGGATGAAGGAAACAAATACATCCTCGTATTACAAGATTATTTTACAAAGTGGGTAGAACCATTCGCTCTACCAGACCAAGAGGCATCCACAATAGCGGAGGTCTTGGCAAGCAATGTGTTCTGCCGGTTTGGAATGCCCTGTGAGTTGCACTCCAATCAAGGAAGTAATTTTGAGAGCCGGCTGATCTCCGAGCTCTGCAAATTATTCCATATCGTCAAAACGAGAACTACACCATACCATCCCCGCAGCGATGGTACGGTCCAAAGATTCAACCGTATGCTGGTAGAGATGTTGACAAAGGAAACACGCCTTGATTGTCGAGATTGGGATCTATGACTCCCGTATGTGCTCATAGCATACCACACTTCAGTACATTCCAGCACGGGTTATACCCCTGCATGGTTAATGTTAAGCCATGAATTAGCCTTGCCACTGGATCTGGCCATGCCCAGGATTCTGGTGGAGAAAAATTCACCATCACTCTAAGTAGAGCTCATGTGGCAGCGGATAGAACAGACCCATGAGCTAGTGAGAGCTATTTTATCCACTGCACACCGGCGTCAGAAAACATGGCATGAACGGCAAGCGCATGGAAATCGATATGAAGTGGGAAGAATGGTTTGTGTACACGATTCGCGACGATCTGCAAACATGCCGAGTAAACTGAGTTACCAGTGGAAAGGCCCCCATATGGTAGTAGGTAAGACGTCGGACGTGACCTACCATATCCGTGCTTCAGATGGCCTGACCTCAGTCATCCACTTCGATTGGCTTAAACCTTGTGCTAGTGACGGCCCCGTACCAAAGCACAGACTGGGCATTCCGTGTGGCACCGGGACCCAGACGGATGTCTCTACGGAGATGAGTGCTGCCGATGTTACTCTAGAGCACCACAGTGCCAGTTCGATCCTTCTCCTACCAAACCAGGAGGCCGATGAACAAGGAACTAATGCTGAGGACGATGACGAAATACGTACTCGCCCTTTCCCTCCCAAGTGCGGTTCTACTCGTTTCTGAAGACTTTCTCATTTGTGATGTCCAAGGGGAAGGACAGAAAACTTGTTCCGCCAACCTCTTCCCATTCCCACCCACTTCATGCTATACCCCCATTATAGAGTTACCACAAGCGGAAGCTGAGGCTGCCACAGGCCATCCTTCTTGTGGGGTGGAACATGTAATGAATAGCATGGACGTGAAGAGACCGGGTGAGGCCTTCACTCGTTTTGGAGAACAGCAAAACCACACAACTCGGTGTACCCTACCACGCCCTGAAATCGAGCAACCACGCCCCAGCCAAGGTGCTCCCCGACCATCAGCACGACCACCACCCCATCTCCAATGCGCATTTCTTCTCTATGCACCAAGTTCGGACAGCATTCGTCCTGTCCAATTCACACTACACTCGTCATCTATAGACCATCACTCTTCAGCTATGATAGAGTCAGCTGTTACAGAGGACGTGGCATCCCACACTGCACCAGCCAAAGCCCACCCGCAAGTGGGGGGGGGGCAGGGAAACAGCCTGTTCAGCAGACTCTCGGCTCGAATTTTCTTGGTACTTAAAAACTACGACAGAGTACCAACCGTCGTTTAAGGGTAAATGATCACTCCCCCTTTCCATGGGTAACCCTTACCAAAACTGCCCGGCCAAGCCCCCCGTGCGTAGTCAGAACAACACACTGGACACAGAAATCCAAGAGTACACGGAACACACTTGCCCGCAAGGCTGGTTGCGTCATTTCACCATTGCCTGAATACTACATACATATCCTGTTATACAGAGTATATAACGGAAACAATCAACAGCAGCAACAACAAGATATAGCAAGCACTTAACGTTTTAAATCGAAAAAGTTAGAGACACGATTTTCCACAACATTCCTCTCTCATGATGCAGAAAGTATATCACTTCCCGCGATCCCGACTTTTGCACAACTGCAACACACTTGGCATTCATCAGCGTGGAAACCTGGATATGCCCAATCCGCAATACACCCTCCGCGTCACACAGCAGCCCAGACTTCCCTACAACAGTACACTACCGCCATCAACACCAGTCAACATTTTCCCCAATCACCTACATATCCGGTTTAGGGAAAACTGATCATATGGAAAGGAGCACACTGCGCCATCTACAGTATGCACTACAGGGGAATCCCCTAGCCCCACCTGCCCCCGCCACCCTTCCACTGGAACCGTCATATGGAAATAGCTAAAAACACACTACTACATTCACACGTAATAACAGTCAATATTATTAAGAGAGCTGGATGCCCGAAATCTGTCATCTGTCACGAGTAGGAATTTGCCACTGAAAAAGTGAATTCGATAATGGCAGCAGCCTTCTTCGTCATCCGTGCTCTAAAGTAACATATAGGGACGCTGTTCTGAGGAACAGGGTTAAAAACATATATTTCCGTCTTTCGCATCAACAACGAATATTTATCAGCATCAACACTCTGCCATTACATAAATATTGCCTAAGTTTCTGATCAACCACATGCTTTCACAACAAAGAACCACGTGACTCTCACTTCTATTTCCAGTAAATTGGATCAAAGGCTTTAAACACAAGAGCCACCCAAAATACGCAACTACCATGGCGTAATGGAAGAGGTGAGAGGGGTGAGTTGGGGCAATTGCCGCTGATGGCACCACGCTCTCCCATATCTCATCGGGCACTCAAGCCTGAAATTAAAACAGGCAAGTTTATAAGCATCCAATCTGTAAAACCGCTTCACCCTAATTAAAAGGTCAGCTTCCAACTGAATAAGTAGTTCAAGCTTTTACGTTGGTCAGAGACTTGTTTTCCCATCGAGTAAAGACGAAAGTGATATACAATTCTTCCTATAATTATAATTACTCCCTTTACACGAGAGAAAAACTTCATATGACTCCATGTTTATTAAATCAATACCTTTCTTATAGGCCATGGCTGAATCACCCTGGAACTTTCGGGTGTGTTATCCGCCCTCCTGTGACGTCACCAAAAGGTACAAAAGGTGGAGATCGCGGACTGAAACTTCGTCTTCCCGTCAAAACTCGACACAAGGGAAGAACAAACATTAGCCTACTTTCATGTCGCAAACCAAATTGTGCTACCAGAACGTCCTTATACCGGGAAGAGATGCATCGCATATTCACAAGAAATCTGTGCCATGCCAAGGATGACCGTGAGTACACTTATGAACTCCACGAAGATCCGGAAGCTATCTACCAGCACCGGATCCGCCACAGCATCAGCAGCAGCATCCACGAAGACATCACCATTCCGGCGACCGCTAATCTGACTCACAGCACTCAGCCCGCCAGCAGCACACACCACACCGACTACGTCAACCATGACAGTGATGTCAGCAGTCAGCATCACTGCCACTTCGCACATCACCAGTCATCATTTCCGGCACCACCAGCACTTCCGTGGACACATCCGCACCTTCTTCCAGCTATAGCCTTCCAGAGATGGCCATGTATAGTAGTGATATATCGGCAGTGGAGGATCACCCACCACGTCCATCCTGTATGAGTCGTGGTACCCAGAGCCGCTGGGGAAAATTCACCGCAGATGTGTGTGGACACTATTGCCAAGGTTGCAACAGGATTTATCAATGGTTGTGCGAAACACAGAATTTATTATTATGTTTATTTTTTTTAATACTTTTCTTATTATTATATACGTTTTTAACAATCGAAACCCAGTCCCTAGGCTGACTACGGTCATCCTACTCAGCTGCGCAATAGTTTTGTATAGCTGTGTCTCACCATACAATAATTGATGCAGGTTCCTGTGTTGTAAACACGTCAAGTGTGACGTAAGTACACAACACACCCTAGCGAATATGTCATAATGGATGGACTAGTCTTTTTTACTTTATTATTATAAATTATTTTTCTTATTATTTTTAAACCATGCGTCAGTAATACACTGACGCATGGATCAGGATGCATACCACTAATATATATATATATATATATATATATATATATATATATATATATATATATATATATATATATATATATGTATATATATATATATATATATATATATATATATATATATATATATATATATATATATATATATATATATTAGTGGTATGCATCCTGATTATATGAGCGGATGCATACAGGGCGGATTCCGCTCTCGCTGCCCCAAATCCACCCCGTATTACTGACGCATGGTTTAAAAATAATAAGAAAAATAATTTATAATAATAAAGTAAAAAAGACTAGTCCATCAGGCAGCCCCAGCATAGCTGAGACTGCATGATGGGATTATGACATATTCGCTAGGGTGTGATGTGTACTTACGTCACACTTGACGTGTTTACAACACAGGAACCTGCATATACATATCTATGTGCATCCATTTATTTTTGCGGGATGTACAATGTAATTAAACCAATCAGTGATACTCTTGTCGGGTATAGCTACATGATTATATAACCTGTATACATTGTACTGTAATGTAATTAGTGTACGTTGCAGCTTGGGTGTTCTCCGTGGAAAAATAATTATCCGCATTAAAGAGAATACTCATGCGAGCTATTGTTTAGGAAATCACTGTTCTAAATAATCAAATCTGCACGCACCAAGAAATAAACACAATACAAAAAAATAATTCCAGGTAAAAAATTAACTCAATTGTATGCCTCCCTGCCAAACTCTTTCGTACCCTATGTGATCTGTCTTATGAACACGCATCTTTCGCGTCACTCTCCTCTCGACTATGCACCTACTCATGAAGTCTATAATTCCTGCCTAGCATGCTCCCATGCATTCCATCCACCATGCATGATCGTTTGCCATGGGTGTCAAACTAGGAGGGGGTGGTGTAGCACAGACCGACCGGACAGGTACTGACCACCCCAGCAAAGCTGGTTACGGAATGGCCACTCCGAATTCGCTCCAAGCACGCCCCCCCCTGGGTAGGATAGTGCGCGTACATAAGCCCTATGAGAGAGTTTTAGCCATAAGAAATCGGCTAAGTCCGATAAATTGCGTGGTGCACATGCACGCACATCAGATCTTCCCTGACAACACGTCTCGGAATTGGAAGCGAGTGAATGCCTATAGTGTACCGAGTAGGTACCCGTGAATGTGTATAATTCGTTCATTTTCGTTGTTCTTGGTAGTAATTAGAACCAGAATTAAACGAGCTTTCTAAAACCGTAAACCATTTTAAAATCGGCCAGGAAATGGCATAGTTATCGTCGAAGCTCCCTGCTAAATTATACTTAGAATATTGCCATAGCATTGTAATCACGTGTATATATTAAACTAAATACAGAGTGATTTGTACATGTGGTTGATACGTCACTAGTATACCCGCATGCTGATTGTCTGGCGCTCGGCCGATGATTGGCTGAGAAGCCCAGCTCTGATGTGATAACGAGTATAAAAGAGGTAAAAAATCTAGGATCATGAGCACCGCCGGCATGGAAGCTGGACCCGCGCAGGATGACTGGACCACCAGGATGACGGATGTAACTGCCGACCGACTGTGATCTTCACTTCAACTGGTGTCTTATGGATCCCAGTACATCTGTGGTAGTAGGACGTCCTCGGCTTCCACAGAATTTGGATACTCCTGGATGGCCATCCAGGAGTAATAAACTAATTTAAAGTTAGACCTTCCGCATCCGGACATTCCTAATGCAACTTTTGCGGGAGGGGCCATGAGGGCCCGGAATGTAATCCTGTATGATATAGAGATACAGTGATTCTTGGTGGATGACTCGCTGGATCCGACAACCACACTGAAAAGTGGACATTAAATTCTGCACTGCATGTCGTGTGTGTTTTAATTAACTTTTTTACCACAGTCTGGTGGACATTGCTAGGTGCACCGCAAGAGCTATGTGATGCATTCGGCCCCATGTGCCAAATCATGTAACTGCTTAACATTGTATACTGCTCTCTCTGTTAATGGGCAACCTTCAACTTTACTACTTCCGTCACTGGACGGAAAACTTTCTCACTTCCGCATAAATTGTGATTTAGTTAGAGACTATCTAGTAGATGTTACTTCACAGCGCTGTTTCACTGTCCTCAGTGTGTACCATATCTACGCTGCCTGGGGGAGTCAGGTTGTGGAGCCAACCTGCTGAGACCAGCTCCAGAAATCACCTCCAGAAATCTCTCCAGCTCCAGAGAAGGTGTCGACTCGTGCTATGAATATGTTAGCACCTCAATTTTAGCAACATTGTAGCCTGTTCCGTACCGATGACTATTAAGTACTCAAGTCACTATACTATTGTACATCTAATTATTATTTCCGTATTTGGTACTGGTGACTAATAGGTGGCTTCCCGGCCGTAGGACCGCAATTTATAATTTCTTTATTACTGTTCATATTATCCTTATTTGCTGTAGGTGCTTTAACTAACTTCACTGTTTATGTCTTTCACCCTGATACTTACTACTTCATTAGTTCTTATATAAATTGTCATTGTTCATTGCATCGGTTAGTTATATATATATATATATATATATATATATAGCAGATAGCCATCCTGTCAATATGTTTTGTTTAATTGTAGAAAACTGTGGACCGCAGTATGCTAGGAAATACTAAACAGCAACATTTATATCAGCATCACTTATTCCCACCATCATTAATTTTACACTGAGGGCACTGACTGTGCTCTAATTTTTTTAGCCTGACATGTTACTGAGTAAACCTTACTATTTAGCTCGATATGATAGGTTAAAGTGGTTAGGGATAATCTCTTCGTTAGGAGACATATAGGGTATGCCTCTTTTCAGGTTGTTGCGATAATGTAGCCCCACACTCTGGCAATGTTGTGTAAAATTGGCCAAATACATATAGGGCCTCGTATAAACAAGTTATTGTCTCTTTCCATAATCCACCAGCCGTATAGCTTTATAATTGTTTGGACATCCCATCAGCATGGTGGTCTGATCTAACCCTGGGAAACTATCAGAGGTTTCTGAGCGGTGATGGTTAAAGTGATGATTTACATACATCTCCCCGGTATCCCTGGATACTTGTTAGCTAGATAACCCTGCCACAGAAGGAAAGCACTGCGAAAACAGATAGTTATAAATGTGAGTTTGATAGTTTATTTACCAGCCCGCAGTGCATATCTGGGTGCATTGGAACTTAATCCTAATGACAGGTCAAAAGTTAGATCCATAGGAATCAGTGACGGATGAGACGCGCATCTCCATCCAACTCGTCGGAGTGTCTGGGAAGGATCTTGGAATCCGCCACACCCTCACGGGACGATGCTCACAATGGATATTCGCCTCTCTATCCCTGCCTTAACGATATGTCAGTGATCAAACTTGCTTATGTGAAATGTAGCCATTGTCCAGGTGATGTTTTATGTGGTTACGGGGCAAGGTAGCCAGATTGTCCTCAAATTCGGATGCGTTGCGATGTAACATGTATGCATGCTGTCTGTGGCGGTAGATGTTCTTTCAAAGCAACGTACGGGAAGCTAGGCATCTGTGCCCATTGGACAGCTGTATCTAACGATAGGTAGGAATCCTTGCCACTTGCGGCCAAAGCTAGTTTTCATTTCTAACAACTAATGGGTAGGTTAGACTGTAGCACAAGGCCCACATAAATAAAGCGGCATCTACCAATACAGCATCTTGGAACTACATATGGTGGTGACATGGGAATTCTTCAGAAATCACTCACTCTGCCTTCACGTAAACCAGTTCGCATCACCTGAATTATGGCGTAACTAGGATTTTCAGCACTTAGCATTTTCTGTTGAACAAAAGAGTGGCCGTTTTTGCCAACTCTTTTCCTCTGCTTCAGTGTCGAAGGAATTTTCCTGTCATGGAGGCCCATGCAAGCCACTTGCCTCTCACAACAGTGAGAATTCCTGTGCTGGGGGCCTGTGCGAGGCACCTTCCTCTCACACCATCATGAAACATTTAGTGACAGAGGCCCACGTGAGGCACTTTCCTCTCGCGGCAACATTGTTCTCTCTGTATATGTTAGGGGTATATTAACTTATATTAAGTTACTCAGTGACCTTATATGCAGATGCTTCTCTTATGGGGATACATCTGCGGATTCAACGAGCTGTGTGGTACCTCCGGCGACACCACATAGAAAGGACACCAGCTAGCTCTATTTTGTGTATTTTTGTGCTCAATTTGCTGTCAAACGATTCACCTTGTTTGTATAGTACTTATTTATATTTCTAGTATATTATTCTAATTGTTCCATTCTCTAAAGTAGTATGGATAGACACACAGTTGGCACAAATAGTTTGGACGACACCATGTGGTTCAATCTCGTCGGCAATGGTCGCACGACCCCACTGGAACTTCACTGTTCCACCGGCCCTAGAAGTCTGTCTTTGTACACCACGGCGAGATGTCATATGGGATCCGCAACCCTGAGATCCACAGCTAACCAGCCATCCTGGTCATCGTGCACTTGCAGTGTGATGGGCGGATATCTATCAGCAGACCAGAACATACCCCGCAAGCTACATTAGCAAAGTAGATGTAGCTAGGGTACTGAGACACGGTTTGCAGTTGATGAAAAGATGGATCCTGTGAATAATATCCTTCATGCGGTGTCCTCAAAAGGGCACACATGCGCATATGCGGCCCACACAGGATCACGCACGCACGTGCACAAGGGTGCACATAGAGGCACCCACACACATGGTGGCATGCACGTGCACAGGGGCACACCGTATAACTAACAGTATCGCATATTAGCACTTGTGCATATGAGCGAGACCTTTATTAAACCCTCATTGACATACCCTCTCCAACCTGGATGCCATTTTTCACACACCACACTCTAACAAATTCCGAACAAAATGTCTAGATAAATGGATAGCCATCAGAGTCAGTCATTTCAATGATACATTTTTTTTAATATTCTTCTATAGGTCTGCAGGTGGGCTGGAGTTAATGCATGGAGTTGGGTGTAGGTGGTAGTGGTGGGGGTGGTCGTGTTGGTGGTGGTGTTGGTGGTGCTTAGTGGTTGGTGGTGTATGTCAGTAGTGGTGGTAGTGGTTCTGATTGTGGTGCTAGTGGTGGTTGCGGTGAAGGTGGTGTGTGGTGGTGTTGATGCTGGTGGTGGTGATGGTGGTGTGTGTTGGTGGAGATGATGATGGTGGTTTTGGTGGTGGTGGTGGTGGTGCTTAGTGGTTGGTGGTGTGTGTCGGTACTGGTTGTGGCTGTGGTAGTGGTTCTGGTGGTGGTGCTAGTGGCGGTTGTGGTGAAGGTGGTGGGTGGTGGTGTTGATGCTGGTGGTTGTGATGGCGGTGTGTGTTGGTGGTGATGGTGATCGGGGTGGTAGTTGGGGTAGGTGGTTGGTGGTGGGTGTTTGCTCGCGCAATGTCTAGACAAATGGATAGCCAGCAGAGCCAGTCATTCCAATGATAAATTTTTCAAAACAGGCTTCACTTGGTCTGCAAATGGGATTTTTCTATGAGAAAATTGAAATTCTCTTGAAGAAATTCGAGCGTTAGTGTTAAAGGGTTAAGAAAGTCTATAGCACCCATGTGGTGTCACATGAGGTGGTCGCTTAGGGCAGGTTTGACTGACTTATATAGTAAAGAAACATGGTTATAGCGTATCACTGCTGTGTAGCCCAAAAGGATTTATTTATATTTGACTTGTAGTAAACGACCGTCTATGATTATGCTACTATTCTCGTAATGTGGCTCTTAATAGATTAAATATAACGTCAAGAATGATAAGGCATTCAATCTAATACCAACTCCCCACAATGCACATACTACTATTGACGTATGAGCACCTTGAATTAAAAATGCATTAATCATTAGTGGTAAACAACAATAGCCTGTGAGCGGGTTCGCGCGTTATTATCGATTTTTACTCCCAGCGAGGCCATTGTAATATCTTGCCAAATATCAATCCCATGCCATTCGTCCACCAGAATGTGTTTATGTATGCGAGTGCGCTCAAATAATCAAGTGCTAACACATGTTCATAAGTGGGTGGACGCTGTGCGCTATTGTTCTAAATGATCGTCTCTGCGTTATTGTTCATGCAGGTGGCCGAAGCTGCACGCTTGCATGCAGTATAATTAATGTAGTTTATAGTCTGTGATATATGAAAGACGTATTTTATGAAAAACAATCAACAGGATCAGCAGCGTGGTTTCCAAAACAGGGTAATAAAACTAGAAAATAATTACTGTGTTCGGGCATGTACATACACATGTTGCTGCATATATAAAGGTGCAGCCGCCTGTATACAATTGCGGCCGCACATTTTTTTGAAAATGTAATAATTAAATGACTGCCACTTTAAAGACATATATATATATATACATCCTTAAATACGATAGATACATGAATATTATCTATATAATATTATACATACAACGTGGCTTAATTTACCTATATATTAACTGTGTAACGCTGTACCTCGCTCTGATTTTTTTGAAAATTAAATGACTGGTGAAATATGAAGCCACCTAGTTTCAAAATATCTTCTTAACCACAAGAGGTGTGGGGGTGGGGGCGCCCACCTAATTAATACCATTATTAAGTTGCATTGGGAAGTTGTTCACATCAATATTAAACGACCGATTGAAAGGATTTACACAGCAGTATGAAATTATATCTGAATTACCATCTGGTTTTAGGAAAGGCAGGTCCAATTTAGACAATAGCTTTGCATTATATATTGTTATAGAATTGTTATTTTCACAAAAAAGAAGCTGTCCTGCTGCTTTATCGATTTTGAAAAAGCCTTCGATACTGTGTGGAGAGTCGGCTTATGGAGCAGGCTCCTAAAAACGGCATATCTGGTAAATGTTTTAATATAATTATTAATATGTATAGATCAATCTCCTCATTCCTTTTTTCACAATTTTGAATCATCCAAAAGTGTTGCATGCAAGGTCTGGGTGCGGCAGGGAGAGAACCTTTCCCCCATATTATTTTCTCTTTTTATAAATGATCTCGAGAGTTATCTAAAAGAACAGGGTCATGATGGACTCGCATCTTTAAGCAGACTAACAGATGATCTACACGTCTATTTATATTTATTGGTATTGCTTTACGCAGACGATACCCTCCTAATGGCACATTCAAAAGAATCACTACAAAGAGCCCTAAATACTTTTGATGATTATTGTCAAATTAATAAGCTAAAAGTAATAATCTATGAAAAACGAAAGAGGAAAAATCAACCACATTTTCAATTAGGCACCCATGATATTGAAATCGTTGATGAATATCTTTTCCTCGGCGTTGTATTAAAATATACTGGACATTTTCTTGCATGTAGAAAACGTAACGCAAAACAGGAAACTAAAGCTTTGTTTGCGCTAATACAAAAAATTAAACGCTTTAATATTCCAATCGATTTGCAATGTATATTATTTGATTCGATGGTTCAACCTGTGTTATTGTATGCATCATAAGTATGGGGTTTTGAGTACACCAAATTCTATGGTTTATGGCGAGTTAGGCAAATTCCCCGTAAAAATCATCGTCCAGTGCAATATGATCCGATATTGGGCACGCCTGGTCAATGCTGGATACAGCACACTTTGATCACTCCTCTATTTGTGCACGTTAGAACATATGCAAACAAATAATATATAGATCAAATTGATAAATAATATTAAAATGGTTCTTGACTCAACGGGACAAGGTAACGCGTTTAGCTAAGACGATATTAACCAGAAGGATCTAGTCAAACGATCCAGACAATGCTTAGAGACTATATTTATGGACAAGTGGAAATATGATATTAACGTTTCAGATAGGTTGACATTTTATGCACTAATAAAACAGGAATTTAAATTTGAAACAGGCCTAAAGAAATTAGACACCAGGGAAGCGCTAATGCTATGCCATTTCAGAACACTCGACCATCACTTAGCAATAGAAGCCAAACGCCGGGTGGGAATCGATAGAATAGAGAGGGTATGCGAACTATGCAATGTCGTAGAAGATGAAATTCACTTCCTCTTCGTACTACTACTACTACTACTACTACTACTACTACTACTACTACTACTACTACTACTACTACTACTACTACTACTACTACTACTACTACCACCACCACCACCACCACTACTACTACCACAAATACAACAACTGCTACTATGTTGCATGATTTAGATCATTGCCAATCCTATAATAATAATAATAATAATAATAATAATAATAATAATAATAATAATAATAATTATAATTATAATAATAATAATAATAATAATAATAATAATAATAATAATAACAATAACAATAATAATAATAATAATACTAACATATTGTCGAGAAAATATGCTTAACTATAACTTATTTTGTATCTGTATATCACATATAATGTACATATATCTCTACCGTCAACTGTATAAATGAAAAGCACACCTCATTTGCTACAGTTGTAGCCTGATAGAATAAAGGTATCTTGACTAATACGTTAAACACGATCAGCCGGAACACGCTCGTCATTACGCACGCATGTCAATATCTTTTTAAAAACACATTAATCTTTGCATTAACACGCATATGTCAGAACAGACAATAGCGTGTAGTTGGGCATTTAGAGCGGGAACCTGCATGAACAATAGCGCACAGCCGCTCATTTAGAACAATAGCGCACAGCGTACACCCGCTCATTTAGAACGATAGACTACACCCACTCATTCAGAACAAACAATCAGAACGCCGTATTTAAATAGGCCAAGAGCTCATTTGCATAACAATAACACACAGCGTCCCCCCCTTCAGAATAATGACACTTCCCCACCACCTATAGGACATCTCACAAATAAGTCAATATGTTTCCATACGAAAACAGTTTTTGGCCACAACGTAAACAAAATGTTCTGTTGAATATTCTGAACATAATTGGATTGAAAGACATTGCTGCTTTAGGTTCAGAATATTCAGAAGCATTTTTTTATTTTGTGGTTGAAACATGTACTGGTGTGGCCGACTCCCATACTTCATCTGCAGTTCCGAGACGTGATAGGATGAAAGTTAGATAAATCGATATGACCAGACTCTATCCAAATTAATAAAATTGACCTTTCAAGTGTTAGCCCATCTCCAGCTAAGTTCCAACCACACATCGCTCAATCGATCTATGAATGCCCTGCCAATAACATTTCTACAAACTATACAGGTACGCTGTTGAATATTTTGAAACTAATTTGACTGGTGCTGTTGCTTCCTATGGCAGCAACAGCGCCCACTCAAATTAATTTCAAAATATTCAACGGAATGTGTATTAAATAGTAAAGACATACAATTCGTACAACGACGCTTGGCCCGTCACCAATTATGCGTTCTTGACGAACTTATCTACGGCATTTGCGACATCACAATCAACGACGTCATCCTACACATCGCATAGTTGTGCATTACGTCATATGACATCAGATGGTGGCTGGATACAATTGAAAGGCACATTGAAGTGGGCAAATGATGTAGCATATCACTGCAAATTTGCATAATGTATATGCATTCGCGCGTTGCATTCGGATATTCTCGATTGCTTGCTCGTGCGCGTGCATGCTAGCGTGGGCGCTCGCGCGCGTACGTGCGTGCGTGTGCGGGTGCGTACCTGTGCACTAATTATATTAACAATGATTAGTCTGAATGGTGTAAGTGACTGGCATTGATACTGATAGTAACGCCATTCTCGCAGATTATTGTCAAAATATATAATCGCCTTCTTGTACACTCTAGACTTGCTGGAAACTATGACGCTTTTCCCGAACGGTATTGAAATTTGCCCAGTCGAACTACCGCCGTGAATACGTCCAACATACTTCCGACTCACGCGGGTACGCACACGGTTGGCTCAGAAATGACCAATTTTACGCGCAGATGGAAACATTTGCTTTCGAAATCCGTTCCCCAGCTTTTTACACTCGAACCCATTTATACTACTGAGTGAAGTAGGTTTCTTATGTGTCCACCTATTGCTCGTCAGTCACCTGATTACCTGAGACAGTCGACCAGGATTTGAACCCCTCCCGGCTGATTACCAGATGACCATTCTAGCGCCACGGCCAATCGTCTCCTCCTGTACAGACAATAGACTCAACTAACGCGGCGGCTAATAGTCACGGAATTGCATGCTGGGTAAATTGTACCAGAAATCAGCAGGAATCGCATATCCCGTAGAACTATTTCTCTCGTTAACGGAACACGCGAACTTTAAGTGAGTAAATGTCCTAATGCCGACCAAAACAACTTCTGCAGTGGTCTTGAGTTATGTCGATTTGCAGCCCAAAGAGAAACCTATTTTTGAAAATGTATCACTGGAATGCCTGGCTCGTTAACCGAGCCCGCCATTCCAGTGATATATTTTCAAAAGTCGTCTTCTCCGGGTGTATAAATGAACATTTTCTATGGAAAATTGAACATGCTCTTGAGGATCGTTTTCATGTCGGTATTAACGTATATCCGATGTGCGCAGAGTAAATATACCGTGTATCGTTATATAGTTATCCATTGATTTCTATGATATTATAATATATTACTATTTAAATAGTTTATATTTTATATCTTAACAAATCAAAAATACATATTTTACCTTAGTTGTGTTATTTATTTTAAAGACCCACATAATTCATTCCAAAATTCTTGAAAATAAATTGGTGAAATTGTATACTTTTAGAGGTTTAAATGGTGTTCCCTAAAGCCCCAAAGCGATTTTTTTTTACATATGTTGATTTCAATCCGAATCAATTAAATAATACCTTTTAGTCGGTAAGTTAAAACGATATGGCTCTCGTTCAATTTCAGAACTTTAAGATTAAATTAATTCATACCGAATGAAATCATATGCTAAAATTATTTTTATTTTCAGTATTAGCGGCCAGCACTGGAAGGTGAGCAAACCCTATAGTAATCACGCGTCTGTCCATCCGTCTCTCCGCACGTCCATCCGTCTGTCCGTACGTTCGCCCACACTATTTCTTACACCGCAATTCACGTTTATAGGCCCAATATTTTTGATGAAAATGGGCTTTATAATGCAAAAACTGATGTCAACTTTTGCCAATTTCCTTGTAAACACGATATCATACAAAATCGCTTAAAATAAGTTAATGGGACTTGGTATTTGCATCAGTTACGCAGATGTGCCTTTGGAAGGAGTCACCTTTATTTAATTTACATTCCATGGCAATTGAGGTATCCGATCTGTTGATCGGTTATATGGCGTCATAAGCAATTACGTAACATATCGGCTGACGTCACAATCATAATTGACAAATATCCTCCAAGATGATGCTGCAGTAATCCGTCAAGTGTGTGAATGATATGTCTGTGATGGATTTACTATTTAATACATATTCCGGTGAATATTTTGAAAGTAATTTGAGTCGGTGCCGTTGCAGCTATGGCAGCAATAACGTCCAGTCATATTGGTTTCAAAATAGTCAACAACTTACCTACATAAGTACCTAGTAAATCTGTTTCTGGGGTTCGATTGAACCCAACAAAGGGACAGCGTTGGCGGGGCATAGCTAGAAAAGGGTGGGTCATAGCTAGAAATTGATCCAGCTATTGTCGTGACTAATCTTGACCATTAAAGGTGCATATTCACACCAAAATATTTGAAAATAAAATTGTTGGAATTGTATACTTAACATATGATGATTACATTCGGTATAAATTAATTTCGTATTTTTAATTATGCAGTTGAATTACGGACTCGTGTCTCTAATTCAATTTGACAACTTAAAATATTATATTTATTTATACGTAATGAAATCATCATATGCTAAGATTTATTTCGTTCCAGTACATCAAGGCATACAGCCTAAGACTCTAAGAGCATACGATTTTAACAATATTATTTTCAACTCTTCTTCTGCCTTTAAATGGAATATAGATATTAATATGATTTCTAGGCAACGAGACGATGCGAGTTAAAAAATATCCTAAAATTACTCAGTGAGGGAGTGCACATTATAGATAACTGGAATGGAGGCATCCTGTTTTAGCTATGCCATGCCCATCTCTAAGTAAACCCCATCCACACTTCGCTTGCGTTAAGATCGGTCGATCACTGACCCCAAGACTATTACTTTCCAGAAAGCTATATGGGTAAGCTGTTGAATATTTTGAAACTAATTTGACTGGGCGCTGTTGCTGCCTATGGCAGGAGCAGCGCCCAGTCAAAATTAGTTTCAGAAGATTCAACAGTATGTTTATTAAATTGGAAAGCCATACAATTCGTACAATAGCGCTTAGTCCATCGAACTTGACTAACCTATCTACGTCATTAATGACCTAATTGATTATGACGACATCCTCCATTCGCGTAGTTCATTATGACGCAATATGCTTGACGGATTAGCGGGAAATGTCCATTAGCAGCCATCTATATCTCCCATACAACGCCAATACGTTATATAGGTTTTCATTTTCTCATACGTCAGACGAAACAATAGTCCTGTGGATTAACCTTTGGGCACAGAGATAGCAAAATATTAATTCCAAAGTAATTATACATCTACCCGGTTTCATATATGGAAAACATCTTGTCAGCAACAGCGTCCATCCAAATTAGTTTAAATATCCAGTAGAATATGCATTAACTAAACTGTTGTAGATATGTTCAAGTGGTTACTATTAAATTGATGTGATTTCGTGGCACATACGATAAAAGCATCGAACGTTTTAGTGAAGTTGCCAAGCCAATGGTGCCGAATTTTATCTGGTGTACGCGATCGAGGACAACCCCGGTACAAGGCCAACTGTTGTGCAATTGAAATTACATTTGAATTTCGGTTTTGCAGTTCATCTAACGTAATCGTATCCTTCCACATATTGGTTTAAACAAAGTTTATGTTTAAGTCTATGCGGGAGCATAAGAAGACATGTCTTATGATCGTGTCTCACACTTACGCACACATATAGTGCAGTAAATAAAGCAAGAGGCGGAATAATAATATTGCCAACTGTCATAACGGTAATAGTAACAACAACAACAACAACAACAGCAACAACAACAACAAGAAGAAGAAGAAGAAGAAGAAGGAGGAGGAGGAGAGAGTTTGTTGGTAGCCGAATGATGGCAGAATGAAATCTTCAGAAGGAGAAAAGCATGAGTCGACGAATCACAAGGCGGTTAAGGAGAAAGGAGGAGCTCGAGGTGCTGTAGTCACCCGTGATGTTCCACACCGTATGGCCATCCAGAAACGTCTGCGGCTATGGATTTGTCGACACAATCCATGGGTGCTATTAGAAATTACTGTCGGCCATTTAAACCGACAGGTGTTAGTAATATATTGACATAGAATGGTGGAAACCGTGATGTTTAACTCTACATCAACGTCAGCGCGACCATATAGAAGTTGCTGAGTGGTTAGAGTTGTTGAGGGGATTTGGTTGGGGGCAAGCTCATTTTCAAATGTGGTTCTTTGCTCGTTAAAACGTGGACAGTAAAAGGGGAATGTTTGACAGATGCATCAGGATGGCCGCGTGCGCAGCTGGCAGAGTCAGGGAGGAAGTTATCGAATAGATGTGTATTTAATCCGCTGTAGCCGGTGCAAAGCCTACTTAAGCATATAATAGCCACTCTTGAGCCGACGTAGTACCACGGAGGGGGACTGGGTTTATTGAACATTGCCCTTAGTTTTGTCTTGCATTCTGGTAGGGTATTAGCCATAGTGACACGTGCTGGAAGGGTGTTCCGGACACGTACTGTTGCTGGGAAAAACGACTAGCGATAGAGTTCCGTTCGACATCTAACTGGGGTGAAAGAATTCGAGCGTCGGATATTGTACGGACTACGTGCTAGTATCAGTGGAGGGAGAAGATCAGTCAAGGCCTCGCTCGTCATTCCATTGCCAGTTTTGTAAAGCATGACTAGTCTGTGGATTTCTCGTCGGTGGGAAAGTGGTTCTATGCCAGTTTCTATATACACATCTTCGATATGAGCACTACGTGTCACTCCGCTAACTGTCCTAAGAGGATCTTTTTGTACGTCTTCTAGTCTGTTAACAAGATATTGGGGTAAATTATCCCAGACAGCATTTGCATATTCCAACGATGGCCTAATAAAGCTCTTATACATGATTTCGAGACATTCGCGGTCTAAGATATATTTTAGTCCTTTGAGTAAGGAAAGCTTGAGCTCGGCATTTGCTATTATATTTTCCACATTCCAAATATTAGAAAGACTCTCTCTTCCCCGTGCCATGTCCACAGGAACTGGATCTGCGAATATAATTGATTGGTTTGCTGCAGTGATATGCATATGTTATTGAGTACAAATACATCAACATAACACATCTTGTCTAATTGAGAAATCCAGTTTATCGATAAGTCATATGACGCCATAATCAACAAAGTCACGTGTACGATGAAGTCATAATAAATTAGGCCATTAATGGCGCAATTTATTCAGTCATAAACGCCCAATCAAATTAGTTTCAAAATATTCAACATACTATTTATTAAATAGTAAATACATACAATTCGTACAACAACGCATATTCCGTCTTCAAATATGTGTTCGTGACGTACTTATCTACGCCATTCGTGACATCATAATACCGACATTCATTATGACGGTATTCTACACGTCGCGTAGTTGATTATGATGTCATATGACAGATGGATGAAGCGGAAAGGTCGATTGATTATAGCGTCAGCCTAAATGTGACGTGGTTGATTACAACGGCGTAGCTAACGGGGTGGTTTGGTTGTTAATGAAATGATTCTGCGTGGATGTATTCCTATTTTATTTGTAGAAGAAACATTCTGAATGTAAATTTACACCGCGGTCTTTCGGTCTGTTATTTCCCCTTTAGCGCACCTTGCAAATCAGCTGCGCACCAAATAGAGGGCACGCACCCACGCGCACACGCACACACACGCGCGCACGCGCGCGCGCATGTACGGACACACGCACGCACCACTGCAACACGGACGAATATGCATATAATGGTGTTGCTTCCCTCACCCGGATAGTCCCTCCCGCCACAACGCAAAACTACCACACAACTTAAGGCTAAAATGGATGCGTCATTTCCTGCTGCGCCCTGGCTTACAAAAGCCCGGGTTCCTGTGGTTCTGATCACGACACGAACAGCGGGAGTGAATATTCTGTAAATAATGTGTAGAGATCAAATACTAGGAGTATGTCAAGCGCATATATAGGCAATGCGGCTGACCAATCATTTGGATTGTACTTCTATAGCTCTGATTGCAGGTAGATGTTAATGCCCCTCTCCACCACCTCCTCCCGCCGCCGCCACTGTCTCGACTAGAATGTAACAGACAGTTGATCCACCGTTCAGGTTATAGCTGAAATTGTGTTCATTTCATAGAGGCCATTATGCCTAATGACATATGAAGAAAACATTTCACTTTTCTTTATTTTCACTCAGGCCATTTCAAATGTCGAAATATGTACGGCTTTTCATTAGTTAAATGTATCGTTTGATATATTTAATTTTGCATTTATTGTGTTTCAACGTGCCTGCTCATGTATTGTTGCACTAATGGTCAAGTGGCCAGCCTATAGAGGAATCCCGTTCCTCAGTCAACCATATGGCTTCATAATCAACTACGTCACATGTAGGCTGACATCATAATCAGTTGCGTCATAAATGACGCGATTTAGTTCGTCATAAAAGCTTAATTGCCCGTCAAGTGGTACGAATATTGTAAGTCTTTACTATTTAATAATAGTAATAGTCAGCAGCAGCACCCAGTCAAATTAGTTTCAACATATTCAACAACTTACCTGTATAGTTTTCTGGAAATTGAGATTCAGAGAGTGTATGGATTGATTGATACCACCACGGGCTATGCGCGGGTGGAGCTTAGCTAGAGATGGGCGGGGCATATCTAAAACTGGATTTATCCATTGCGTACACACATGTACATGTATCTTGTATAATTCAAACACGTGACCTCGTACATGTCGCGCTTTCCGGGTGACGACTCATCTTTCACAGACGTACTTTTGGTAAGCTATAAATGCGCGAATTAGTACGACTCAAACCTCAATATCAAAAGAACGGCCGATGATCACTATCAGATTTAGGTAAGTTTTAGTTCAATACATTTCTACTCAGGAGTTGCACAGACATTTGTAGCAATTATTTACATATCCTATAATCATCATCATCATCGTCATCGTCGTCATCATCATCATCATCATCATCATCATCATCACCATCATCACGTTCGCCATCATCATCATCATCATCATCACGTTCGCCATCATCATCATCACCACCACCATCATCATATGCATCTTCATCATTATCAACATCAACACATTATATATATTTTTTAATTAATCCTGACTTAAGCGTTCGATTGTGTGCGTACACAGTAGTGGCACTGTTATGCGAAAACAGCTAGTAAGGGTATATTAAACAGCAATCAATACACCAATCGGTTAGATAAAATCGGCGATCAACACATGTATCTTGAAGGAGTACTGACAAATTAACGAGTCTGCTACCACAGAAGGCATTGATCAGAGTGGAAGACGCCCAATATCGACATAAAATCGTTAGAATATAGAACATTTGAAAGCATTAGCATGCAAACCAATGTATTATAATGGACGGCTCCATTTCTATGTATGCTCCGCCCATATTCATCAAAACACCGCCCACGTTGTACGTTAGTTGGGATTCCTTTATATACTTTAACATGCTGAATTAGAAGAACTCCTACCTCAAGGCAACTATACCGGTACGTTGAGGAATATTTTGATCCTAATTTAAATGGGGGCTGTTGTTGACTATGGCAGCAACAGCTCTAAGGCTAATTAGTTTCAAAACATTCAACATAATGTTTCTTAAATAGAAAATTCATCAAGGACCTTCAATTCGTACACGTGCCGGAATTGTACAGTCTCATGACGGAGTAATAATACGTTAATTAAACTCATTATGTGTATGAAGTCAGCCTAACTAGTGACGTAATCGATTATGACGTCATATATTTGAGTGACTCATCAGACTCCTCAATTTAATTCAAACTTGTAACCCTATGTCAGATCGTAGTGATGCACATACTTGTGTCCGCCAAAATGCGTAATGCTAAAACTTTAATGACTAAATTTGGCCAAGAAAATCAAAATATTTGATTATTGAATGACCATGTGCAGTCGAAGATAATGCTATGTTTTTGAAAATGCACCGCTGAAATGACTAGCTCTGTTACCCATTCAGTCATTACAGTGGTGCATTTAGAAAAGTAGTATTCGATTAGCCTGCTTATGTTCATTAGCCAAGAACACAGTAGAAGGTTTACACCGGTTTCGCGAAGAAAGGCGTACTCCAAGGAGCAGTAATGGTGTTATATTACTATGTCGCGACGCCATGACTGTAGCTCTTCAGAACATCGAATCACCAACTAGCCATCGATGCCAAGAGATGGGAGTAAATTGAAATACACGAGTGTATGAGCTTGATATGACATACGTTTGTTTATCCATGAATTTGCATAGTTGAGGAAATACAATTTCATTTCCATTATACACAATTTAACAAGAAAAGACACAGATTTATTCCTGCTTATTACCTAACCAATAACTCGATAGAAAAGGCTAAAGGACTTCTTTCAATATGCAACAGGCTAGCCCTCCAAACAATTTGTAAATGCCTTTTATATGCCAATAAATAACAAGTCAACAAGTCTTGTATCGCTGTTATAAATGTAAATATTATTTATTTATTTATTAACCTATTGGTAATCACTGTATATTTTGTCACTTTACTCGCCATAATAATTGTTATAAATATGTACCCTCATATTATACCTCAGTAGCCTGGGTGTAATACACGTGACACTGAATCTGAAACTATCGCTTTTTACTGGACATTATGATAGCCTGAGTTCTGCGTTGCATAATTACACGACGATGAGTTCTGCGGTGCATAATTACACGACGAGATTTTGTTTTGTGAATCAGTCACTGGCGGGTGAAATTTCAGTGTATCCGACATATGAAAGCTCGTCCGCTAAACCAAGAGCTTTTCTTGGCACTGTGGTCCAGTGGAAAGATGTCGGGGTTGCTGATGCTATGAGGAATTACAGGATGGCACTTCGATGCCCGACCGGGGAAATGGTGCTCAGCAAAGTAAACTAGCGGGTGCACTCCGTAGGCGGCGTGAGCACGGAAATTGAAGTCATCGCGTTGCCAGTGCGTTTAAAATAACTAAGCAAAACTACCACAGCCACTACCATACATCCTCTCCTCATATGTCGCATTGTGACATGAGTGGGGGTAATAGAAAAACGTACAGCTTGATATGAAATACGTGTGTTATTTCCTGACACGTTCCTGTCGTGTGCGGTGACAGTCAACCAAACATCGACACATTGTTGGCCGTTTGCGGTGCTTGCGAACACAGCTGCATTATACGTTTGATCCCTGACCAATCAGCGTTCACGCCGCACTCATGTGAGTAAAAAGGCGGCACCTCATCACCAATGAAGTTGAATGTATGGACTCTGACGACTTTCTATGGACACGAGAAATTTAAGCAATTCTTGCGGCATTGTAGCGTTTCATCCATCGCTACGTTGAGTAAGGAAACTGTTTCAAAACGCTCTGCTAAATCAGCAACACTAGTCAATCTATTCTTTTCACATGCATTTCATCATATGATATAGAAACCGAGAAAAGCCGGTTTTTGCATGCAGCAGACGTTTTCCCTACTGAGCGCAATGGATGATCGGTCAGTTATGTGTGCTCCATAGATACATCTACATGAAACACTGTTTTTGTTTGTAGCAAGAACATGTCAGGCGTCTGTGTTGGGTTTTAGACGAAAGGTCTGGCCTCAAGCGCACATGAAAATACGTTATTAGCTTATGATAAGCTAAGGTTTCATCGCTAACGTCGGGAAACAACCCGTCATAGACGCCATCAGAACATCGGCAATGTCATGTGTCTAATAAGCTGCCTCTTAACAGTCAAGCCACCACACAATAAATTCAATGGGCAATAATTCTGGGTTTGCTGTATATTTTGAAAACACATTGACTGAAAGTTGTTGGTGGCTAAGCCACCAACAACTTTCATTCAAATTGATTTCAAAATATACATCACACCCAGCGTTCAAGTTGAGCAGGCATGCACTTAAAGTGTCCTTGATTTGACCTATATAAACTGATATAAATGGGTCACATGTAAATAAATCAATATGAAAGCAAATACACAAGCGTTCGCCTGAAATGTTCTCAGATAATAACAAAACAATCGTGTGCCCTCCCTACCATGTATCTGACAGCGTATAGGGTCATTATCCAATGACAAATCCGATAAGTCATGTCAAATATACCTACAATATGTCTTAAAATTATAAAAAAATATGGTACACAAACACATAGTGGAAATTAGATATACGACAACGTTAATATCTCTTTCCAGTTAAGCCATCCATCATAAGACGTCATAATTAACTACGTGAAGTGAATGATGGCGGCATAACCAATGACGTCAAGAACGTCGTAGATAAGTACTTGGTGACGGACTATGTTTTGTTTTACGAATTGTATGTCCTTACTATTTAAGTATGATGATGTTGACTATTTTGAAACTAGAGCAGCAACAGCACGCAATCAAATTAGTTTTTAAATAAGCACTTACCTGTATCGTTTTCTAGAAATTGATAGTCAGTGAGTTCAAGGATCGATCCCGACACAAGCAAGGTGTGGGTGGAGCTTAGCTAGAGATGGACGGGGCATGGCTAAAACTGGAACGATCTATTGCATTATAGCGTGTAACCCTCTATAGCATCGTATCAGTCCATGGCAATAACAACACAAGTCAAATTAGTTACAAAATATTCAATGTCTTACCTGTATAGTTTTCTGGAATGCATATCAGTAAAGCACGGGTGGGCTCTTAGTTAGAGATGGGCGTGGCATAGCTAAACAGGGTTCCTACATTTATTACCACGTTGACTTTAGAAATAACACGAATATGCCGCTGCCTTCAAACACATGATAGTCAATAAGAAATGTTTGAATAGTGACAATGTGTGTGCCCTTTCTATATAGGCGTGACCTATCGAGTTCCAAACATAATAGTCGCTGACCTACTGCACCTATAAAGTGACCTCGTCGTTCTAGCCGCATGAGAAACACATTCAGCAGAGATTATGGCATAACCCCCTTAACCTAGTTTACGCAACTCGTGAATCCATTCCCTCAGGCAATCATGTGATGTCATAATCAACCGAGTGACATGTAGGATGGCATAATTATTACGCTATGAATGACTAGATTTCGTCCATCTTAAACGCTTAATAGTCCGTCAGGTTGTGTGAATTGTTTTTACTATTTAATAGACATGCTGTTGAATATTTTGAAACTGATATGACTAGGCGCTGTGCAGCCATTGGCAGTAACAGCACTCAGTCAAATTAGTTTCAAAATATTCAACAGCTTACCTGTATAGTTTTCTGGAAATCGATAGTCAGGGAGTCCATGGATCGATTAATCGCAACACAAGGTTGGTGTGGGCGGAGCTTAGCTATAGATGGGCGGGGCATAACTAAACTGGCGGGGTTTATTGCGATGTATATACCTACATATCAAACAAAATCATGACCATGGTACGTTGGGCACGAGCTCCGTTTAGTATATACTGATTCGATATGTCATTCAAATATATGACGTCATACTCAATTACATCACATGTAGGTTGACGTAAAATATATGGTGACGTATCTAGCTCCGCCAGGAACATTGAAAAGTACGTCAAGTGCTCGAATTGCATGCCTTTACTAATTAATAAACAGTATGTTGAATAATTAAAAATTCATTTTTTTGACTGGGCACTGTTGGTAGTCAGCAACAGCACACGGCCAAATTAGTTTCAAAATATTGAACAGCATACCTGTAGAATTACATTGAAATTGGGATTCGGGTAATTCAGGGTTTAACACTTTGCTGCGTATAACGGCCCAGGCCGCCTGGCTTACTCCAGACTGTAACGGCCCAGGCAGCCCCATTCTTTAACAATAACAATGTGATAGACCGATTTTCCCGGACGAGCGCTCTCCTTTTAGCCGCTAACCGTTTATGGTATTTTGTTAGTAATATGAATGAATATCATATACACGAGATCGGTGAGAAAATACTGAACTCTGAAATGCCGCTTTTGAGAGGACCATGAGCGATCTAGCCAGTAAATACGGTATCAATGGGTGCCAGTATATGCGTTGACGTTATTTTAAGAAGATAGGCAGCTTGCCCACGCGCCAGATGCAATAATGTCAGTAACTCTTCGCCACAGACCGTATTGCGACTTAATTTATAATCGCATATTATCAGATACGCCATTGGTAAAGTATGTTCAGGCGGGCTGAGTCGTTACATCCTAGATTGAGCATAGACATGATTTTCTGTATTTCAACGAAAAGGATTTTCAGGATTTTGAGAACAAACTAGTTTCAAACTTACGCGAAACTTAAAACAATTAATTTAGTCCACGCAGAACATTTCGTAAATATATTCACGCATGAATGGTTTGTATATAAATTGATTGCAACACGCGGAAAACGTTGATGGAGATTGTGAAGAAATATGTGGGGCATAGCTAGAAACCGATCCCTATTTTCACGAAGTTGGTGGAAAGACCCAACCCATTATGGACGGGTCAGATCATTCTGTCACTCAATTAGTTGATGTCATAATATAAAAATACGTTACATACTAGCTGATGTATATAGCTCAGTCAGGGAAACAGAAAGCTTCCGGAGAAAAATGAACGAATTAGATGTCATAAACAACTACGTGATGTGTAGAATGACATCATAATGAATGACGTCGATAAGTACGTCACGAACGCATATTTGAAGACGGTCTATGCGTTGTTGAACAAATTGTATGTCTTTACTGTTTAATAAATATTCTGTTGAATATTTTGAAACTAATTTGACTTGGTGATGTTGCTGCCATTGGCAGCAACAACGCCCAGACAAATTAGTTACAAAATAGTCAACAGCTTCCCTGTATAGTTTTCAGGAAATTAATAGTTAGGGCATTCGGGGGATCGACCAATCTCAACACGGCGAGGGGTAGGTGGAGCTTAGCTAGTGATGGGCGGGGCATAGCTAAAAATGGAAAGGTCCATTCAGGGTTCAAAGTAAATACGTCGAATCCAATATTCGTAGCGCAGCAGGAAGTTCCAGTAAAATCAGTTTCAAAATCCTCATCTTCGAGTCTACATGATATACTTTAAATTCATGTTCGACACCTTCGTGTCAGAAAAGTGAACCATTACTACTCTGATGTCAAAATTTTCAAATTTAAAGATGAACTAGTGTTAATTTTTCAACAAATGTGGTGGAAGATTTTCCTGTCATAGACAGCAACATCATCCATCGAACGTGTTGAAAAATGAACAACAGATTTTTAGCTATTGACACAGTACAATATAGAATATTGACCTCAGAGTGGTAACAGATAAACTGGTATAGTGCCACACACCACACACCCTTCCAGTTCCCAGCACAGGGACGCAATATAGCACAACTTATAAATGCATAGAGAATAGTTCATAAATTGATAAATAGACCAAGCCATCCGACGCCATCCAACTCCAATGTGAAGATATGTGCGTTTTCTCACTGTGTGTTCTAAAAGTTATGACCAATCCCTAAGCATCAGGCCACTCTTAGCGCGTCAACTCTGTCGGCGGCACACTCACATGGGACGGGCTGATCGAAGTAGCACTGGTTTCTTCACATGTGGTTATCGAGAAACATGATATTGACCCTATTGTACGGGAGTTAGAATGCACTACCGCTTTCTAGCAATTAGGATATCATACACAATATTCTAAAGGCTATTTCTCAAGTCCCTCGAAACGCCGCATTTCCCACTAACCAGTCGCTTCGTTCATACATGTCACATTCTTTACCGGCATATTTACTAAATTTGGTTAACACAACCGAATATTTTGTTATTGAATGCCTATCTTCAGGTCAAGAGAATTGTATTTCTGATAATTTACCACTGGAATGCCTGGCTCGATTATCGAGCCAGTCATTCCAGTGGTCAATTTTAAAAAAATGTCCTCTTTCTCTGCAAATTAACACTCCTCAAGACCACTGTAGATGCCGGTGTTGGCTGGATTAGTCATAAAACGGTAAATCTTCTGGTCAATTATTGTGACGGCCTCGCCATCAGAAGAACATCCAGTGGGCCTTAATGTTCAGACAGACCGATATATCGATGGACAGAGAGACAAAGAAAATGTGAATTATCATTATCATTTTTGTCAACTTAGCAATTTACAAAGCAGTAGATAAATGTTGAAGTTGGGCTGGGATATGCGAAGGCCACGCGTAACCTAACGTGTTGGTGGTTCGGGAGTTATCTCCTGGGAACAGTTTGCAAACTCGATGACATCTTGGACGTGAAGGAAAAAATGAACTCTCAGTTGGGTATTAAATCACGAAATCTTTTAAACTTATTATTACTTTTCTTCACAGATCTATTCTCACCAAATCTAAAATGGCCTGGGTGGGCGGTCCAATAGCGTTGGGTTAAAAAAACTATCTGTGGCTATATAACCGAACCAATCATTTCAGTTCTATATTGTCATAATATCGTCGTTCTCTTGGTCTACACATGAAGATCTACTGAGGAAATGTTTCAATATCATGTGAAAAACACAAAGTTGATCAATCTCTAATCTACATGCGAAAATAGCTAACAATGGTGGTCGGTATGATGGAGAATGCTTGTGAAGAACTATATGACGTGTTTCCATATTGCTGTACACTTGCAACAGCTGGGTAGATCCAAAGGTCTTCTTCAAAACCTTGATGCTTGTCCCCGCAAACATCATTCGGCAAGACAGTACACATTATCCCCGGCCACATTGTCTGATGTCAAATACAGTTCTCTGCAAACTGTGAAACACTGAGGCACAATCTGTGACTGTAGCGCAACGGCGATGGTCTATGTTCGGACATGATCTTCGAATGGCAGGAAAAAGGCTTGTCCAGAAAGCCCTGGTATTTGCAGTGGTAGGTGTCAGGAGGTAGCAGGCACGCAAACGACAATTGTCTAAGTGGTCTGCAATCAGACGTAAAGTAATGTAATCTAAGAACGAGAAAGAACCTAAGGGAGCTCAAGACGCTCGCAGTGGACAAGACGCAGTGGAGAAGGTTGGACAAAAGCTGAGTGTAGCTGATAGGATTATTCACTTCTTCAGCTAAAGAGCGCAGTCGCTCATCATCATCATCATCATCGTCGTCGTCGTCGTCGTCGTCGTCGTCGTCAGCGGCGGCGGCGGCGGCGGTGGCGGCGGCGGTGGCGGCGGCGGCGGCATCGTCGTCATTATCATTATCATCATCATCATCATCATCATCATCATCATCATCATCATCATCACATCGTCACATCGTCACCATCATCACCACTACATCATCATCATCGACGTCATCGACGTCATGGTCGTCGTCGTCGTCGTCGTCGTCGTCGTCGTCGTCGTCGTCGTCGTCGTCGTCGTCGTCGTCGTCGTTGTCGTCAACATCATCATCATTTTCATCATCATCACCACCACCACATCCACCACCACCACCACCACATCCACATCCACCACCACCAGGACAAGCAGCAGCAGCACGACACCACCACCACCACCACCGCCATCACAACCGTAGCCGTCACTGTCATCACATCATCACATCATCATCATCATCATCATCATGATATCGTCGTCGTCGTCATCATCGTCAATATCACCATCACATCCATCACCATCACCACCACATCCACATCCACCACCACCACCACCACCACCACCACCACCACCACCACCACCACCACCACCACCACCACCACCACCACCACAGCCGTCGCCGCCGCCACCACCACCGCCACCTCCACCACGACCACGGTAACCACCAGCTGCACCACCATACTCACCACCACCACCACCACCACCACCACCACTACCACCACCACCAGCACCACCAACAAAAACAACAACAACAACAACAACAACAACATCCACAACAACAACAATACCCCGCCATCTTAATCAGCATCATATGTTCGGTGTAAGCCGTTCAACGTGTCGGTTGTCATGGTGTGTTTAGCTATCTTTGACAATCGTTCGCTACTGGAAGCAGTAGACCTGGGTTTGATGCATCGACGCTAATGGAAAATATGTACAGATTTTAGTTAAACATATAAGAAACAGAATGTAAAACTGGATCCCATCTAAACTCGCTTCTGTCACCCTTGTCGAAAACTCTCAACGCTAACGCTCGTGCAAGGGCTAATTTTTCGACTGGGATGATAATAGGATTATTAGACGGGACCTCGTTTAACATCGCCTATTTAAATGTATATCTTGAGAACAACCTCGACGACCCGAGTGTCGAGATGTTTACCCCTCAAACCCTGACATACCTAGAGCTAGAGCATTTATGATGTAAGGGGGACTATTTTGCTGAATATTTTCGATTATGCTGGATTTACGTAGTTAAGAACCATACTTTTTTGTCTCAAATGACAGCTTATTCCGTAAAAAAAATAGTATGTTGAATATGACGAAGTTACATTTGAATCGAATTTGCTAATATCTATAGCAGCAAGAATTTCCTCTCAAATTGCCTTTTAAGATGTTCAAAGACTTCCTAGCATTTTTATTTTAACTGTCTGCCTATTGAAAGTATGAAAACGGTATTGTCCATGGGAGTTAACTCTAGATACACTGCATATTTTGGAAAGAAGTTGACTGAAAGGTGTTGGTGGGTAAGCCACCAACATCTTCAAGTCAAATTGTTGTCAACATATCCAGCATA
>CM067375.1:18553036-18650536 GCA_034401795.1 Chaetoderma sp. LZ-2023a
ATCCAGCATAGCCAGTGTAATTGCCCATTGAAAGTATTGTCTTGTGGATTGCAACAGTTTCATTTTCATTTTCAGTTAAGCTCGAACATATGGAGCTTCGGGGTTAAAACATATTTAACACGGAACGCAAATTGATTTCTTTCAAATGACAAGTCTGCATGCTATTTCTCTTCTCAGATCCTGAACCCATTTAGACATTCATGATGTTTGAGAAGAGACGTGATCATGAATGCGCCCGGTATAGTGAGCCAGAACAGGGAGGCTGGACATACAGCCAAGGACCACGCGGACGATGGTGATGAGCTACTAAAGCCAGGAGATACACTGTGTGGAATTGGTTGTTTTAAGCCAGCATGTATGCAACCATTGGCACACATGTTTATGTTCATTCCCACACTCAGTCTCTCTATCATCTCGTCGTTTGCTTATGGGATTTATATCATGTCTCAAGTTACAACACTGGAGAAACAATTTGGGATCACAAGTACAGAATCCGGTATTTTGCTTGGGGCGAACGATGTCGGGTTCTTGTTGACAATTCTGCTGTGGAGTCACTTCTCCAACAAAATGCATAAGCCAAGAGTGCTGGCTGTGCCACGCTGCTTTTCGCTTTATCCGCGCTGATTTCTGTTATACCTCATTTTCTAATGATATCGCAAGCTAGCGATATGTACGAGAGCTCGGGGACCAGTTCAGCCAGTGCCTCCGATAGCAGGAGTTTATGTCTGGCTCGAAACGTAACAGGAATTAAGGACCCATCTGAGATAAGTGAGAATTCAGCCAGAATCAGACGCATAGGATATTCACTCATGTTTGTGTCATTTGGTTTGCAAGGTATAGCCAGATCACCACGTGCTCCAGTAACCGCCACATACATTGATGATAACGTTCCTAAAACACAGACAGGGATATACATGGGTGAGTTTGATGGAGAATGCGTAAAGGCAATACAGTAACTGCAATCAATAAATGACCACACCAATATACTTGTATTTGTTCAGTCCATATAAGTTTACTGTTATGGGCACCAGAATGTAGCTGTGTCCGCGCCTGTGTTCGTGCCTGTCTGTGTAGGTGCATCTGTGTTGGGCGCTGCGCGCATGTATAACACGGACGTAGAGTCAGTGTGTAGGTCACATATAATGAAGGGCGCACAAAATGGCGGCATACGGTCTGTCACTAATGTATCATAATCAAAGACACTCACGTATTAGCTGATATCGTGATCATCATTTTGCGGCTCCTTCGCCAAAGACTAATGGACCTTCCCATTTTAGCTATACCCCCGCCCATCTCTAGCTAAGCTCCACCCACACATCGCTCGTGTTGGGATCGATCGATCTCTGGACTCTATAGGCAGCAACAGCGCTCAGTCCAACTAGTTTCAAAATATTCAACAGCATGTTTATTAAATAGTAGAGGCATACAATTCTTAAAACGAGTCGGACTATTAAGAGTTAAAGACGGCCAAAACTAAATCATTTATGACGTAATGATTATTACATCATCCTACACGCCTCTTAGCTGATTATGACGTCATATCGCGTTGGATGATAAATGGATACTCTGGAAACGTGAATTTTCCGTGACGAAAGTGTACCAATTCTGTCTTTTTGAATTTATATTCTATGGAACATTATGTTGGACATGTTGGCACTAATTTGACTGGGAACTGTAGTACACTGTGCTACAAGTCAAATACGTTTCGAAAAATCAACAGCTTACCTGCATAGTTACTGAGAAGGCAAGTATCAGCATTTCCAATCGATTCTAACGCTTGTAAACTGTCGGCTGACCCTCGCTAAATGACCGGCACCTAGCTAGAAATTGATAATATACCTCGCAAAATTAATTTCAAATCAACACAAAATATTTGAACTTGGAAACGGTCGCCTAGGGTAAAATTCCAGAGATAAATTGGCCTTCTTTTCAAACGCCCGACCATATGCGCTGTGTAGATGCAAGTTCACCTATTAATGGCTAAGTTTTGTCAGGAATATTAAGAGATTGGTTTATTCAATGTCCATGTGCAGGGTCGAGAGACGAATATTCTTGAAAATGTACGACTTGAATGACTGGCATGGTTATCGCGCCAGTCATTTTAGTGGAGAATTAAAACTAGTCTTAGATTGGCCCGCAAATGAACATTCCCTAACCGTTCTTGTGTCAACTTAACACCCTTAATGGGCAAGTTGGTCTAAAACGACCTCTGCAGTTATCTTGAGAAATGCCCATTTGCCGGCTAAGAGAAGACACTTTTTGAAAATTTACCACTGGAATGACTGGCTCGGTAACCGGGCTAGTCATTCCAGTGGTAAATTTTCAAAAACATTCTTCTTAGTCTGCAAGTGGACACTGGCTAAGCAATTATTTGAATTTTCTTGGCCATTTCACCTTGGATGAATGTCCATTTGACGGATTTGTTTTTACATTTTCGCTATAAATTTAAAAAAAAATGTCTTTTCGGTGCAAAAATCAAAAAAAATTTGAAAGGTATTTGCCATAAAATGGTTAATTTATATAAATAGTATTTTGAGTTCTTTAATGCGCCGTTGACACAAGCTGCTCTAAGATCGCCTGCAGAGGCCGGTTTTGGCCGGCTTCACAATGAAAGTTTCAATTAGATCAGGTAAGGTTGGGCGGTTATCGGGCAGTGGTATGCGTACCATTTCATGACAATTTTGCACAATTGTGTCAACAAGACAGTGAGTTGGCAGAAATTAAATAGAACGCAAACCAGTGTTCGTGCATATATGACACGTGATGTTTACCAATATCAATGTGATGTTTACCAGTAGCTGTACACATACACACCAGAAAACAAATAAGGAAAACACGAACAGGCATACATTTATATAATTTTTAGTGGTAATTTAAAATAGGGTTACCAGTAACTTTTACTGAATGAAATCGTTATAATGTAAGATGTATTTTATTTCATTACTTTGAGCTAATTATCTATATAATTATCTCAATGTAATGAAACAAAATACATTTTAAATTAAACCGATTTCATTCAGTAAAAATTAATATAATTATTATAATTTTCTCAGTTGCGAAAGTCATTTCGTAACTGGTAACCCTATTACAACTTCACCACTAAACATGATATAGATTTATACAGAATGGTATCATCTCTAAAAAAGTGAACAATTTTAATTATTTTTTTCAATCATCCTAATGTGAATATCCAGTTGCACAGTTTTAACCCTTTAATCCTTGAATTTCTGTATTAAAATTTTACTTTTTTCATAGAAAATATCCATTTGCAGACCAAGAGAATACAATTTTTGAAAATTGACCACTGGAATGGTTGGCTCGCTTTTCGAGCCAGTCATTCCAGTGGTAGATTTTCAAAAATCGTCTTCTCTTGGTCTGTAAATGGACATTTCGTAAGACTACTGAAGAAGTCGTTTTTGCCTGATATGAGTGTTAAAGGGTTAAAACCATGGACGAATCCAAATCCAATCTGTCAGTCAAGTAGGTCTATTTGACGTCATAATCAACGGACCTTAACGGTTTTAGCTATGCCCCCACCCATCTCTAGCTAAGCTCCACCCTCACCCTCGCTCGTGTTGGGATCTATCGCCCTCCGAACACCCTGACTATCAATGTCCAAAAAAGCCACACATGTAATCTGTTGAATATTTTGAAACTAATTGGACTGGATGCTGTTGCTGCCTAAGCAACTGTTTGAGATTTGATGACGGTCTATATGGAACCCTTTGTGACGTAATGACTGTGACATCATCATCCACGTGCTGAGCTGATTATGACATCATACGAGGTCAGATGATAGATTGGGTACCTTCGAACAGTGAATTAAGACACATGTATATTGGCATTACAATCAACTACGTAATGAATATGGTAGCTACATCTGCCAGGAACTTTTAAAAGTAGGTGGGCAGCGAGGTCACCGGGTCAAATTAGTGTTAAAATATTCAATAACTTACTTGTATAGTTTCCTGGGAATTGAGATTCGTGAAGTTCAGTATTCGATCGATCCCAATGCGGACAAGAATTGTCGGAGCTTAGCTAAGCATACATAAATAGTTTTCATGAAATTGAACGTTGGGTTTATAAAAGTTAATGTCTGCCCACGATTGAACTGCTGGTGTGGTCCGATCTGTGATCTGACGTCATAATTAAAATACACAACGTGTTAAGATGATGTCACAATCAAATGACGTAGTGTCGAGAGGAAAATAACAAAAGCCCAACAGTAACCGAGAGAAGGAACCTACCCAGGCTTAGCCATGCCCATCACGCCCCCAGCTAATCCCCACCCACAACTCGCTCGTGTTAGGATCTATCGATTCCTGAACTCCCTGACTATCAATTTCCAGAAAACTTTACAGTTAAGCTTTTTATATTTTTAAAGCTTATTTGACTGGGTTGTTGTTGCTGCCTATGTCAGCAACAGCGCCCGCCCTGTCAAATTACCAACATATTCACCAGCATCCTTATTATATAGTAAGGACATACAACGCGTAGTCCATCATCAATTATGCGTTCGTGATATACTTATCTAAGTCATTCATGACGTCGTAGACGTTGACATCCAACACGGCATGTAGTTGATTATACCGTCATATGATGGATGGATAAACTGGACACGTCTTTGGGAAACTCTTGCTGGATTTACACTTTAACACACATTCTGTTGAATACTTTGGAACTCAGTAATTGGACTGGGAGCTACTGCTGTCCTAGGCAAATTCGCCAGCAGAAAGTCAAGCATGTAAACCGGTCTGATTTTGGACAAAAATCTAACGTTTAGAGGCATTTTGGAGAAAAAGTTGACACGCCACTTTTCTTAATAATGTGAGGTTGCTGAATCTATTTTTGCTGTCTGCCAAATTGTCCTCATAATCTAACTCCTTAAAATCACGTAAAACAAAATGGCCGCTATCGAATGCATTTCAGTGTAGGCCCCCGATATACTGATTTCCCCTCGACGTAGAACCAAAGGACGACAGTTAAAGCTATCGCAAAACGTGTCTTTAACACATCTGGCATTCATATCTGGTGATCAATAAATATTGTTCCTTGAAATCCTTACTAAAAACTTTAGCATAATTATGACGGCCATATTGAATTTCAAGATGGTTGCCTGTTTTAATCAGTATATCACGCGTGCACGGACGCACGTAAGTACACACGCACTCACGCACTCACGCACTCACGCACTCACGCACTCACTCACTCACTCACTCACTCACTCACTCACTCACTCACTCACTCACTCACTCACTGAGTGACTGACTGACTGACCGACTGACCGACCGACTGACTGACTGACTGACTGACTGACTGACTGACTGACTGACTGACTGACTGACTGACTGACTGACTGACTGACTGACTGACTGACCCACCCACCCACCCACCCACCACCCACCACCCACCACCCATCACCCACCACCCACCCACCCACCACGCACGCACGCACGCAAGCACGCACGCACGCACGCACGCACGCACGCACGCACGCACGCACGCACGCACGCACGCACGCACGCACGCACGCACGCACGCACGCACGCACGCACGCACGCACGCACGCACGCACGCACGCACGCACGCACGCACGCACGCACGCACGCACGCACGCACGCACGCAATCGCATAGCAACGTGCGCATTTCAGCAATTTTAAATCATTCACATATGAACGCGTGCATTTTCATGCGAATCCCATCATAAGTCACACTATTCAAGTATCCACGGATGTTCACCTTAAAATATAATGTGTTATTTGATCATTGCAGGTGTCATGGTCGGTCTGGCTATTTTGGGTCCAGTATTCGGCAGTTCAATTGGCGGAGTTTTCAGCCAAATTTACGTGACATTAGAAGGTAAAGAATAAGCAGTTGATACAATACACTTCTTCACGCAGTGACGTCATCACAATCAATTACCAAATAATTAATACATAATTAAATACTCCTGATGATTTATGAGTGGCGTATTTGATTAGTTAAAGGATAACTAATCTCATCTATTGATAGCTATCGGGTGATGTAACATGCCACTCATAAACTATGCAGGTAGTTTTAAGCCTTTTATCATGCCGCTAAAGGAAGATATTCAGGCTTTAGTAACCAAATATTGGTACATTTTTACACCATATGATGGCTGTCATGATTTACTATTCAACCAATCAAAACACCCTAGTATGCCTGCCTCGGTATATACACCGGGCCATAGAGGTGCCAGGCATAGTTTGACAATGTGGTGTAAAAACACGCATACATGTAGCCGTTGAATATTTTGAAACTAATTTGACTGGAAGTTGTTGCTGCCATAGGCAGCAACAAGTTCTAGTCAAATTAGTTTCAAAATATTCAACACGATGAGTATTACATAATAAAGAATGTAATGCATTGCCACTTACATGACATCACACACTATCGCTGGAGGGGAAGAAATTGCGGCAATCACTGTTGAACATTTACGTGATATTAGAAAGCAGATAATTGCGATACAGATAAGGGAATGTGACAGGATATGAATGGTATAGAATCCATAAACCATAATCAATCAGTGCAATACAACATTTGAGATGAGATTAGCATCCTTGTAATTAGGCAATGTTACCAATAATGACCACTCAACGATAGCAGTGGTCAAGGTCATTGTTATTGGTATACGTTAACCCCTCTTGTGTCAAGTTAATCATTTAAGGGTCAAACTGACCAGAAAACAACTTTGCAATGGTCTTCAGACATGGCTATTTGAAAGGCCTAGAGAAGAGCATTTTAAAATATTTACCACTAGAAGGACTGGTTCGATAACCGAGCCATTCATTCCAGTGGTCAATTTTCAAACATACTCTTCGCCTGGCCTACAGTTAGATACTGGCTAAGTAAAAAACTGTAATTGTATTTATCATTACTCCTTTGCTCAAAACAGCGAAAAAAAATTCAGTGGCAAATTTACAAAAAAAGTATTCTAAAAAATATCGACTATCAAAATGTTTAATTGGTATATCAAGTAGCATTTTGAGCGATTTGAGGCGCCGTTGACACAAGCTGGGTTAAAGATATGGCTACTCCGCTGGTGAACGCATGGAGGTCGATTTACACCGTGTACTGTTCTATCACAGATTATCAGCGGCATTACTGAAATGTGTGGTTGTGAGAATAAAAATCAATTAGACCAGATGTGTAGTCGACGTAAATACCCAGTGGCCCTTTCATTACGTATTATTCCGGTGGTAAAATTTGAGAAGCAGTCTTCTCTTGGACTACACATGGGCATTCATCAAGACAACTACAGAGACCGGTGTTGGCCGCATCATGTTTTGGCAGAAATAATGATAATGTAACAAATCGATATAATCTGTGGTATATAGGTAAATGAATACTGTTAAACAAATATTAATTTTAATTATATAATAATTTAATATTGTATTATGCTAGTGTTCCGCCAAAAGATGCTTATGTACTGTACACTCAAGGGCCACTGGCCTATTGTGGAAAATAAAATCTCTTTTTATTCTTTATATGATCCGGCATGAGCTGTATTGAGAAATACTGCCCAGCTTAGACAAAGTACCGAGACGAAGGATTGCTCTCTATTCACGGATTTTAATGGTGCATCAGTCCGAGGTTGCCCTGACATTTTGTCTTTTCAATCTACCTAATGCAAAATTTGTGCAAAGCAAGGTGAAGATCCATCTCCCTTTGGTAGTTCAATCTTCTTCAACGACTTGGAAAGATGTTTAAAAGACCGCGAGCTTTTAGGACTCCCTTCAGTTAGTGAAATAGCTGATAAATTACATGCGGACCTATACCTCGTTGCGGGGGTTCTGCCATTATTATAGTGCCATCACAATACGGCGATGACACTACAGTAATGGCAGACTCCCCTCGAGCCCTCCAAACTTCATTAAATGCGGTCCAAATATTTTGCGACGAATGGAAATTGAAGGTGAATCACTCTAAACAAAAATACTAGAATTTTGAAAACTGTTAGCAAACTAATAAGCCACAATTCCAGAGAGAAGAACACATTATAGAAACAGTTGATGAATATTATTTCTATGCGTCCTTTTTAAACGCAATTCTATTTCAGGCATATAATAGTACCTTAAACAGGGGATGAAGTAAATGTATGAAAAGTACTACTACAACTAATAAAGAACACGATATACCGATAGATTTACGATGTACACGTTTTGATCCTATGGTCTCGCCTGCCGTACTCTATGCCTCTGGAACCCGGGTCTTCAGGAAGACGGATTTATTAGAAAGTTGTCCGATAAAATTAGTTTTCATTATTTTACAAATGAAGAAAAGTACACGCAACGTATTGATTTACACAGAGTTATGAAAATACCTGTTGGATATAAGCATACAATGTAAGATGATTTGCCTCTGACCGGACATTGTGAATGGAGGATATGGAAAGTTATCCTCTATACTTTATTATACCGGTGTTATTACAGCGAAGACAAAAATATAAACTGTTGATGGATAGAGCAAATAAAAGCAATACTTAAAGTCTGTATGCAAACACAATTGTAATATCTAATTATATAATGCAGTTGAAGTTTAATCAAAATCACTCTCCCACATATAAATCGCGCGAGCATACAACAAGAAATAAGCAAGAAATGCAAATTTGAAAACGCACAAAATGGGAATTCTGATTGTAACTTTCTCAAATCCGGCAATCGGCAGGCTAACTGTATATACGTTACTTCAGTTACGGCTACCCTAGCCCTGCATAGTAATAGCTGTCGCTAAATTACCTTTAGTACACGTGATATTTGTAATTGGTTCTAGTACAGTGTTTTTCTCCTGAATACGCTCGCACACGTTTAGTTTGTATTAAACAAACTGATTTCCTCTAAATTGGTTATCAAAGAGCGTTGACAAATCCCACAAATCTTGCTGATGTGCACTGAAATTATGGAGAAAGGGAGATGAATGTCGTTTTAAAAGACCCGTCTGAGCAAATAAATTAGCGTGATTACGTCCCATACAGACCACATTTTGAGCTGGGAATCGATCAGCGCGTTGGCGGCAGGCAGTCAGATATTGAACAAAACTAGTTTTTCTTATTAATGGAGAACGTTTCACGCGAATCGGTTTGTATTTTATTAAATAGCGACACACGCGTGATCTATTTATGCAAAGGTGTATCAACTTAATATATTGGGCAGTGAAAACATAATTTACGTATAGCTTAGCAGATAAAGACTGCTTTACAAAGGCAATGCAAAGAAAAATGTATAGAAGAAATCAATGAGTTAAGCAGACTATTATTTTATTGGGAGATAGAAACTGATTTCCTATTCGAAAAGGTATTTTACAAGTGTGCCGTACTGAGATGTCAACACCCTTTGCCATTTTCAAACCGAGAATCGTAAATTAGTCATTGAATCTGGGAGGTGGGCGGAAATTGAAAGAACTGAGCCGTTATATGAAAATTCCAACTACCTAGACGAGGACCTGCACTTTCTCCATAACTGAATAAAACACAAATCTGAAAGAAAAGTAAATATCACTGGTTATTATGTTACCAATAATTCATTCTAAAAAGCAAAAGGTCACCTATCGATATGTACCAGCCTGCTCTAACAAAACTATATAAATATCTTTTAAACTCAAAGAAAACAAAATAAGCATTTTTGATGCATATGTACAAACTGTCTCTCTATTCGCCATATTAACACACTGTATAACTTCCACCCACATATGCCATTTGTATGGCCTGGGTGCAATGCAGTGAAAAGATAAAAAGGCCTTTACCCAACCGTGTAACAGGAACAACATTTTAATCAAAATTACCAGTTTTCGTTTTTTTGCAGTAATCAACACCACCTGCGCGGACAACCAATAAAATAAAGCTTGCTCCTAAAGAGGTCTTACTCATCTTTTGTGATAAATTTGATATAAATGCTACGTCGTGAGAGATCCTCTCATTCCAATGCCACCGTAACCGAAACAACACATTTGGCTATGTTGAATATTCGAAACTAATTTAACTGGGAACTGTTGCAGCAACCGTTCCCAGTCAAATTGGTTCTAGAATAGTCAACCTGTATAGTAGAATGTTAGATATTGTTCCTAGCGAAGGTGAGGGTGGTTCTGTTTATTTGCAATTAAGACTTTTTTTTCAGAAACCAGCTTAGGACCACGTGACCCCAGATTTATTGGCGCATGGTGGTTGGGATTCCTTCTCTTTGCCTCGATTGCTTTAGTCGCTGCAGTACCTCTCCTGTTGTTTCCGAAAAGAATGCCGAATGCACCCACGAAACAAGCTCCACACCCGTCCATGGAGCACACGGAACATATTGACAAACACTTCAAAGTAGAGAAGCTAGGTCACGAGGCCATGAAAGGAATGACCGGAGATTACGATATATCATTACCAGCAAGGAAAGGGATAATGGCGCGTTTGACCACATTGGCGAAACGTAAGACTTACATGCCGACTAACCTCATCGTATACCAGGCAGTTATGTGAGAAAACATGATATACATATTCAAAGAGTGCTATTCTGATATTCTTATTATGCAGTCAAATCATTTCTCGCGTAACGTGGTAGAATGCTACGCAGCCTACTGGGGCGATGCTGACCGATACCGTGCCGATGTGTTCAGTATCGGCCCAGTATCGGCCCAGTAAGCTGCTTTATCAAGTATATTTTTCAATTTTTTTCAAAGTAACATATCAGGAATAACGGTTATTTTCATTAAAATGCAGTTACATCTGCTTTTTATTAGGTGCGTACCTGACATGTAGGGGCAGCTTTGGATCCATCTGTACAGTTTTAAGAAGAGCCGCTAGCGTGATTGCAACATTTCAATTGCATTCGTCTGCCATTATGCACCACCTCTATACGCATTACTTAGCTCTGGTTAACAGATAACCGAAGCTCGGTCACTCACACACGTGGTTCCTTAATGGACCTTTCCAATTGTATCCATGTATCAGCTGACGTCATATGACGTCATAATTAACTAAGTGGCGTGTAGGAAGACGCCATAATCACGACGTCATGAGTGATTCAATATAGTCGGCCTTAACGCTTAATAGTCCGACACGTTGTATGAATTGTATGTCTTTACCATTTAATAAACAATCTGTTGAATATTTTGAAACCCATTTGACTGGACGTTGTTGCTGCCACAGCTTACATGTATAGTCTTCTGGAAATAGATAGCCAGAGAGTTCAGAGATCGGTCGAGCCCAACACAGACGTGGTGTGGGTGGAGCTTAGATTGAGTTGGGTGGGGCATAGCTAAAAGTGGAACGCTCCATTGATTACATCATTAGTTATCTGACGTCATAATGATGTATCGAGCTCCATCAGGAGCATCGAACTGTCAATCATTAGTGTGCGGATGGACCTTTCCAGTTTTAGCTATGCCCCGCCCACCTCTAGATAAGCTCAACCTCTTCTCTGTGTTGGGATTGATCGATCCCAGAATGTCCTAACTATCAATTTCCTGACAACTACATAGGTAATCTGTTGAATATTTTGTAACTAATTTGACTGGGTGCTGTTGCTGCCATAGCCCAGTCACATTAGTTTCAACATTTCCAACACAATATATATTAAATAGTAAAGACATACGATTCGTACAACCACACAGAGTCCGTCTTCAAATATGCGTTCTTGACGTACTTATCTACGTCATTCATGATGTCATAATGACGGCACCAGCTATGATGTCATTCTACACGTCACTTAGTTGAGTATGATGGATAAAGTGGAATGGTACATTATATGTCTTCGTTGCTGGGTTTACAATTTAGTGAGCTTTCTGTTGAATATTTGGAATCTAATATGCCTGTAAGCTATTGCAGCAAGAGCACACGCCCCACCCTCAAATTAGTTTCAGCATATTGGACGGTATATCGTTATACTTCGTAATCTAGTCAACCAGGTTTACAATCTGAAACCAATAATCGTGTTAATAAGTATTACGCATAATGCTGTTCTCCTTGGAAGGAGGAGAATAGATTTTAGCAGCTATAAGATAGATACACACACGCACACATGCGGACACACCAGAATGCAATACCATCTTCTCCGTACAGGCTAATGGTAATGCGATTGATGTGTTATGCGTCATATGTGTTATATTTTCTGTTTCCAGCTTTCTTCAGCTCGCTACTGAGAATCGTTAAGAACCCACTGTACATGCTTATTGTCGGATGTGATTCCATTATGTTCCTCACTATTGCTGGCAGGATCACCTTTTATCCAAAATACTTACAACAATATTTTCGCATCCCGACGTCACGAAGTAACTTCCTTTTCGGTAAGAACGTTAAGTCCCTCTCCACCATACCCCTCTCAACTCGCTCATTCCTGCGCACTGTCTCCATTTATCGCTCCCACCCCACCATCTCTCCCTTCGGATGACACCCCCTCTCTCTCCCTTTCTCTTGTATTGCATGCATTCATGTATGTGTTATCGGGTGGCAAATAAGGTCGTGAGTGCGTGCGGGCGTGGAGTGTGTGTGCGTGCTTGCTTGCACGCGTGCATGATTGTATGCGTGAACGTGTGCGTGAGTGTGAACGTCCGTGGGCCATGCATCTGTAGATGGGAACAGTTGTATGTACACAATATTACATCCTCTATCTTTTTAATCGTCGCCATTTAGCTAATCTACTTTGTTTGCACGTATGCGCGTCTATATTCTCATTGTCTTTGCAGGTGTGACCATCATGTTACCGTTAGCATTTGGCGGTGCTATTGGTGGTTTTCTGACCCATCGTCTCAAACTGACCATCAGAGGGTGTATGATTCTCAGATGGCTGACTGACGGAATTGGTGCAGTAACATTGCTCATGGCCCTGCTGGTAACTTGTGAGCAACCCACAATCTATGGGTAGGAGAATTTTGTGCAAGCGTGTATGCACGCATGGATGTTTTTTCTAAAGGCAGATATGTGTATGTCGCATATTGCTGACTGAAAGATGCTTTGAAAAACGAATTAAAACTTTCTTATTGTGAATAGATATGAATTTAACAGTGATTTGGTCCGTACTGTTTATCGAATTACAATGCCTTAGTCCTCGGACCTTGGCTCTATAATCGAATGTGTGGCATAAACAGGGCTGGATGTGTAATAGTATCTCTCTGATCCGTCTCTCCCGTTCTCGTATGAGTCCCCTGTCTCTGTCTCCCACCTGTATGTCTGTCTGCCTGCCTGCACGCCTGTATGTCAGCCTGCCTGCCTGCCTGCCTGCCTGCCTGCCTGCCTGCCTGCCTGCCTGCCTGCCTGCCTGCCTGCATGCCTGCCTGCCTGCCTACCTACCTGCCTGCCTGCCTGCATGCCTGTCTGCCTGCCTGCCTGCCTGCCTGCCTGCCAGCCTGCCTGCCTGCCTGCCTGCCTGCCTGCCTGCCTGCCTGCATGCCTGCCTGCCTGCCTGCCTGCCTGCCTGCCTGCCTGCCTGCCTGCCCGCATGCATGCATGCCTGCCTGCCTATATGTGTCCTCCCTCCCTCCCTCTCACCACACCTCTCTCTTCCTCTCTCTTTCTCTTTCCCTCTCTCCCGTTTGCGTTCGTTCGCGCCTCCATCTCCACTCCCTCGCGTTCTTTGGTGCTTTCTCTCTCGCAATTGCTTCCCCCTATGTTCTCCTCTCTCCACTCTCTCTCTCTCTCCCGCTCTCTCTCTCTCCCCCCTCTCTCTCGCTCGCTCGCTCGCTCTCGCTCTCTCCCCCCCCTCTCTCTCCACCTAGACACCTCTCTCTCTATCTCTTTTCATCTCGCTCTCTACATCTCTCTCTCTCTCTCCCCCCCCCTCTCTCTCTCTCTCCCGCTCTCTCTCTCTCCCCCCTCTCTCTCGCTCGCTCGCTCTCGCTCTCTCTCACCCCCTCTCTCTCTCCACCTAGGCTCTCTACATCTCTCTCTCTCTCCCTCTCTCTCTCTCTCTCTCTCTCTCTCTCTCTCTCTCTCTCTCTCTCTCTCTCTAATATTCATCTCCTTTCCTCTCTCGCTTGCTCTTTATCGCGTTCTCCCCGCTCGTCGTATCTCCCTCCCCCCCCACCCCTCCCCTCTCTCTCTCTCTCTCTCCCGTCTCTTCTGCTCGCACCCAACCCCATTTTCTCACACCCTTCTTTTCGTTCTAAGGTACATGATAATTTTCAGCTAATTTAACATTGAATCTATCATCAAGAAATTGTATTCTTACTACGCTGCCATTTCACGTATCTATGTCAAGAGAATACAACGAAATAAGCACGTTTTGCGCTTATATGTTGGTTGCTATAATCGAACGGAATAAATACACCTTGCTAGCGTTCCTTGGGATTGGCTTCAATAGTAACACTGACGTGTATTTATTTGCAGATTGTCTAATCCTACAGAGCTTTTGAAGCTGGTCTCACCGGATGTGACAAATATGACATGTGACATCAGCTGTATGTGTGAAGATCAAGACTTTCTCCCGTCATGTGGCGCTGACAACCGAACTTATTTCTCACCATGCCACGCCGGGTGCACCAACGTCTTACCAAATAGAGTGAGTGCACACACGCTCTAGCAGTATACCGTCCACATATATGTGGCTGCAAACAGAGAGAGAGCAATGGATGAATCCGGTTTCTAGATCAAGTATATGACATAATCAAATACGGCACATGTAGGCTGACGTCGCAATCATAATTAAAAGAAATAGTCCGTCACGATGATGAAATAGTTCGTCCAAGTGTACGAATTGTATGTTTTTTAGGGATGTACTATTTAATTAACATTTTATTGAAGTTTTTGAAACTCACTTGACTGGGCGCAGTTGCTGCACCACCCAGCCAGATTAACTTTAATATATGCATACAATCTTAACTGCCTAGATAACTTGATTTTGGAATTCTGGGTATACATGATTCCCACACTGGCAAAACATGGGCGGATCTTGGCTACGAATAGCCGGGGCATAGCTAGAAATAGGCACCCACTATTCGGTTCTAAGACATTGCATATGATCCCTTATTTAATCCGTTTTTGAAAGTATACCTAGCTAAATGATTAAGTTTTCATACAATAGAAATAATAAGCTACTTGGAGAAAGGCATCAACCTTTCAAACGACCTTTTCCGCATGCAGCACAATGGACCTTTCCAATTGTATCTATGCCGCGCCCATCTCTAGCCACGCTCCACCCACACTTCGCCGTGTTGCGATTGATTGATCCCAGAATGCTATAGGCATCAAACTCCTGACAACTATAGAGGAAAGCTGTTGACTATTTTGAAACTAATTTGACATGGCGCTGTTGATGCCTATGGCAGCAACAGCGCCCAGTCAAATTAGTTTCAAAATATTCAACAGAATATTTATTAAATAGTACAGATCTACAATTCGTACAACAACGCATAGCCCGTCTTCAGATACGCGTTCGTGACGTACATATCTACGTCATTCGTGACGTCATGCATTATGATATCATTATACACGTTACCCTGTTGATTATGACGTCATATGATGGGTGGATACTCTGGAAATGTGAATTCCATAGCGCACTGACTTTCAACTGTTCTACCTCTTGGCGGTATTTAGGTGACCCAGATATATATCCAGTCATGAGATGTAATTTAAGTTGAATACGGGTAACTTTATGATATTACGGAATATTGATTAACAGTTATTCACACACTACACGACGCATTCACTCCGCATCCTGTTTCATACGGGCTGATGATTTTCGCTGAGCGACATGGTTCGAACCCACGATTCTTAGTTTACGAGCACGCCCCCCCCCCCCACCCACCCCCCACGTCACCACATGACTACGGGTATGTGTCGCTGACTGAGTAGGCGGCTGATTGTTTGTAAATTGGACAAATGCCGAAGCCGTGCATTCAAAACTCCGTAATACCACACAATTGCATATACTCCGTTGGTAACATTTGTTGGAAAAGGTTGTGGTATATGTGCAACATCGTGCATGTGGTATCGGGAGGACATGCAAATACGTGCGTGCGTGCGTGCGTGCGTGCGTGCGTGCGTGCGTGCGTGCGTGCGTGCGTGCGTGCGTGCGTGCGTGCGTGCGTGCGTGCGTGCGTGCGTGCGTGCGTGCGTGCGTGCGTGCGTGCGTGCGTGCGTGCGTGCGTGCGTGCGTGCGTGCGTGCGTGCGTGCGTGCGTGCGTGCGTGCGTGCGTGCGTGCGTGCGTGCGTGCGTGCGTGCGTGCGTGCGTGCGTGCGTGCGTGCGTGCGTGCGTGCGTGCGTGCGTGCGTGCGTGCGTGCGTGCGTGCGTGCGTGCGTGCGTGCGTGCGTGCGTGCGTGCGTGCGTGCGTGCGTGCGTGCGTGCGTGCGTGCGTGCGTGCGTGTGTGCTGCTGTTAGACACCACATCTGAGCATAATGGATGAATCCAGATTTATCTATGCCCCCCCCCCATCTCTAGCTAAGCTCCGCCCACGCTTTGAGCACGTTGGGATTGATCGAACCATGAACTCCATAAATCTCAATTTCCAGGACACTATACAGGTACGCAGTTAATTATGTTTATAATTAATTTGATTGGGTGATGTTGTAACAGCGCCCAGGCAAATCAGTTTCAAAATATCCAACATAATGTTTTATTAAATAGTAAATACAACAATTCGTACAACAATGCTTAGTCCGTCGCCAATTAAGCGGTCATGGGGAACTTATCTGCGTCATGTATGACGTCATTGTTTATGACGGCATCCAAGACGTCACATAGTTAATTATGGCGTTATATGATTAATGGATATACTGGCAAGGTTAATTGCAGCCAATCAGCCACCTACAAACTATGCGGCACGTACCCGTAGCGCTGCTGTAACGAGGTCAACCAGTAAACCAAAGGTCGCGGGTTCGAATCGCACCTCTACCTGAGAGTTACCAAAACGTGCGAACACGGTCATGGAGAGGCCGTGTCTCGTTGTGTGTGAATAATTCATTCATCAAATCGAAATATTTCAAAGTAAAAAATCAAACGCTATCTGATCCATCCATTGCGACCATCCCATGTTGCAAGACAATGATCAATAAATATATTACATTTTGTAATTTTCATATTAATTTAACATTGGCTTACAACATGGGTGGATCAGACTTATCATTAAAAATACCCGACGCCATCAGTTACGTCACAAACAAAATGACGTATAGCTCCGTCACAAAATATAAAAATCCGTCACTAGTGTACGAATCGTATGTCTTTGTTAAATATACAATTTAAGAAAGATTATGTTGCGTAATTTAAATCTTTTTGGGGGGAATCTGTAAGCAAGCTGATACTATATGCAGCAAAACCCCTCTCAACTTAATTTCAAAATATTCAGCAGCTTATCTTTATAATTACGTTGAATTTGGAATTCCAAGACTTCAGACTACATGGCGTACAATGTACCTTTTCGTTTTTAGTTATGCCCCGCCCATCTCTAGCTAACCTCCACCCACACCTCGCCGTGTTGGGATCGATCGATATCTGAACTCCCTGACTATCAATTTCCAGAAAACTATACAGGTAACCTATTGATTAGTTTGGAACTAATGTGACTGGACGCTGTTGCTGCCTATGGTAGCAACAGCGTCCAGTCAAATATGTTTCAAAATATTGAACAGCATGTTTATTAAATAGTAGAGACATACAATTCATACAACGTGTCGGACTATTAAGAGTTAAAGACTGGCATATCATATATAATTTATGACGTAATCATTATGGCGTCATCCTATACGCCGCTAAGCTGATTATGGTGTCATATGACGTCAGATTGATAGATGGCTCCTCTGGAAAGGTGAATTGATCCTACTCCGCGAAAAATGGGGGCGATGATTACCTAGACATGGGCACGGCCTAGTGAGACAGGGTTCCCGTCATTAAAAAAATCGTTCGATTTGAATCGTATGTACGATTATAGTATTGGTTTTCCAGTTATGAGCAATTAGGCCACGGACATAATAGAGAAGGCCAGTCTACCAGTTAAGGGCATGATATCATAACCAATTACGTCGCGGGATAGTTAATAAATGGCGTATCTAACTCCGTCAGGAACTCTTAATAGTCCGTCATATGTACGAATAGTTTGCCGCTACCAATTAATAATCATTCAGCCGAACATTTTGAAACTAATTTAACGGGACGCCCAGTAAAATCTGTTTCAAAATTTCAAGAGCTTCGCCAGAGATGGAACGGGGTGTAACTAAAGGTGGAGTAGTGTTTCAAGTACTACACATTCCTCCCCCGCACCCCCACCCCCTGCTAACACGTGCAACATATCCACATTTCTTATGGCTTGAGAAAGTTCATAATGCAAATAATAGGTTCATTCATTTACAGCATTTTGCCAATTGTGCATGCGTTCCTGACAGTACGTCGTTCAACCAGACCGTCGCTCCTGGATACTGTGAAGGTCCGTGTAGCTCGATTGTGTTCTATTTCATCCTATCTGCCATTGGGGCGTTTCTGGGAGGCTTGAATAGTGTACCAACAAATCTAACACAGCTGCGGTAAGTCATGTGCAGTAGCGTATGTCGCAGCAACAACAACAACAATAACTTTCAGACAAATTAGTTTTCAAAATATTCAACGGCTTACCCGTATAATTGTTTTATACCACATTGCCAAACTATAGCTAGCACCTCTATAACTGAACATATATACACGGGCAGACACGCTAGATTTGTTTCTGATTGGTTGAAAAGTAATTCATGACAGCCACTATAGGCGGCAGAAATGCATCAACGTTTCTCCTTCGTTTTGATGCATTATGGGCGGCAAACTTTATCACCTGAATGGTTAGTATAAGATTAGGTGATATTTCCTTTAACATAGCCAGAATCGTGCTGTAGATGGGCTTGTAGAAAATAAATGAAACAGATACAAATATATATTTCTACAGTTGCGGAAACGTAATTGTGAGCAACAAGGATATTCATTCGGACATTTTAGGCCATGTTCACCCTAGAGAGTTAATCTGGAGTTACGCCATAATGAATTATGGCGTTACTCAGTATTACGTCTCTAGTGTCAACACGGCCTTAGGCGGTGTTCTCACTGGAGAGTTAATCGGGAATAACGCCATACCTCAGTATTGAGCTACGCCGGTTAAGTCTCTAGTGAGAACATGGCCTTAGTCTATGTTGTTTCACATTGTCTATCTCCGTATGCACTCCGTAAATAAAGAGTATTATTTTTATTATTATTATTATTATTATTATTATTATTATTATTATTGTTATTATTAGTAGTAGTAGTAGTAGTAGTAGTAGTAGTAGTGGTAGTAGTAGTAGTAGTAGTAGTAGTAGTAGTAGTAGTAGTAGTAGTAGTAGTAGTAATAGTAGTAGTAGTAGTAGTAGTAGTAGTAGTAGTAGTAGTAGTTGTAGTAGTAGTAGTAGTAGTAGTAGTAGTAGTAGTAGTAGTAGTAGTAGTAGTAGTAGTAGTAATAATAGTAATAGTAGTAGTAGTAGTAGTAGTAGTAGTAGTAGTAGCAGTAGTAGTAGTAGTAGTAGTAGTAGTAGTAGTAGTAGTAGTAGTAGTAGTAGTAGTAGTAGTAGTAGTAGTAGTAGTAGTAGTAGTAGTAGTAGTAGTAGTAGTAGTAGTAGTAGTAGTAGTTGTAATATCTCTATTCACCTCAGATGTGTGATATATAGTAATGACAAAACAAATTGTAGCTTAGAATAGAGTAGCTTTATATTAGTTGTAGGGTCGGAATTAAAATGGTACCACCTCCCTCAACGGGCAGCCGTTCGGCGATCCGTGGCCCCCACCGCCCTCTCAATCCCTGGGGCATAGGGTTGTTGAAACATGTGGCTGGTGTATGCCTCTAGATGGAGATGAGAGCCATGCCTCCAGGGATTGAGAGAGCGGTGGGGCCACCACGGATCGCCGACGGCTGCCAGTTAAGGGAGATAGTATCATTTTAATTCCGACCCTACTACTAGTCAAATTGATAGCACCTCCCTAAACTGGCAGCCGTTCGGCGATCGGTGCCCCCCCCCCACCGCGCTCTCAATCCATGGGGCATAGGGTTCTTGAGACATGTCGTGGTTGGTGTATGCCTCTATATGGAGATGGGACTGTGTAGGCTCAGAGAAACAAGTCTCTGCCAGAGTCGCATCGGCATGATGGGACCACCCATAGTGTCTTCCATCTACCTTGACAACGCTCACCTGGTAGGATGCTAAAGCGCTTAGCATTTGCACCACAGCAGACTCTGGCATGTTCACATGTTATGTAGAGAATCCGGTGCTGAGCAGGTGTCTCCAGCAGACAACCACATCCTACCCTCTCCACACCATAGAAGTGGCAGACAGACTCGGTCTCTTCACATGGGTGAAAGCGGTCGTAAATGTTTCTCCACAAGGGGTAGACCCAAGGATTGTACTGGGGGTCATCCCGGAAGTGGGCCCACTTGGCATCCAATATCATGGTCGTCTCAGTGCCTGTGCCACTGCTGTAGACGCCAGCACGAGCAGTATGATGAGAATCATGGCTATACATGACGAGTTAAACTGAACAGAGTGAACCCCTCGAGAAATATCTGTGCCAGATCCAGCCGTGTCCCATCCGGATCGATAGTGATCTTCATCCTCTCAGGGGCAGGGGCTAGCTGCTTCACTCTGCCGCTGGCAAAGAAACGTAGCTCTAGGACTATATGAGTCGTGTGTGGGCTAGTGAGTCCGACTCCCTGAAGCAGTTTAACAGCACCCTTGGCTTTGGAGACATGTGACAGATGCCCATAGGATGCCCTCCTGGATGTTATCAGCTTCCTCTGGTCCATCGAATGGACGACGCAGCAGGAGCTTTCCACCTGTAACCCCAATCCGGTGACCCACCCTCGTCAGGAAGACACCTTCACCTATGTAAGTGAGGAAGGATGATCCCCGATTGTAGAGCTTTCGAACTGTCCCATCCCATTTCACAACAGCGGCGGACCTACTATCTTGGTCATAAGGTGAGGTTCCAGATGTCACGTCTCAGAAAGCTACTGGCACCCGACATAGTGCTGGATGACCACTTTCTAAGAGACGTCTGTCTCGACACTAAAAAGCTGGCACGGTTCACCAGGCTCTCCAAAATGAACCCTTCTATGACCCATGAGCGGATTCTGCAGGTGATGCAGGTTAAATCTCCAGGTATACCATGGTGAAATGAGAGTGGCGGAAGCAACCAGAACTATACCCCTCCCTGACTGCTGACGAGGGTGGTACAGTACACGGCTGGCGACTCCAGCAGATAGATGCTGTCAGGCGGAATCTCGCCCATAAGGCAGAAAAGTACAGCAGAACGCGTAGGCGATATAAGACAGCCTACAACGTCCTCGCACATACAACCAATGCTGCGGGTGTGATTGGAGCCAGTGCTGGTGTGGCAGCTGTGGTCACTCTCACTACGGGGGGTGGGGTGGGTGGGGGGGGTGCCATCATCGCCATCCCGCTGGGTGGCGTGACATTAGCTACCACTGGCTTGGTGGTGGGCAGCGGCAGAATACAAGGAGGCTGGAGAAGCATGCTATGTACGTGGCACTGGCACAGAGTATGCTACGGACTATCGACGAGTCTGTCAGCAAAGCTCTCGAGGATGGACAGGTCACAGATGAAGAGTACCACCATATATCCGTACCACATGAAGAAACCTAAAGTGTGACAGCAATACCTCAAAGGCTCCAGCGGGCGGGTTGATATGGAGGAGCTAAAAAACGAGATGTAACAGTGAGGTCACCTCGCTGGTCTCTGGAGTCGAGACGACTACAAATAGTGTGCTGCCCGTACGGTAGCTTTAAGAACACCAGCATAGATGACCTTCCCACTGAACCACACGACAGCCATCCAGAGCCAACTGCCCCTCCTGGTTACACCCTTGACTGGCCTGAGAGGTCTGTTGTCTGATATACCAGAGCTAAAACCGTTCTCCATTACAGTGGATGGATGGTCCCGAACCAGCTTCTCCATCAACCCAACGACCACTGACCAACCGCCCCAATCACCATCAAGGATGCGAAGCTAGCTCATACTCGGATGGCTGCTCCAAGCATCTCATACTGGAATCAGCAGCTGAACTTTCCCGTATGGTATGCCGTGGCAGGATGTGGAGTAAGTTCCACCCTGCTTCACTCCTATTCTGGTACTCCTGAAGCTGTGCTCATCGCCAGCTGTCTCAGATTCCACGTTTACTTCACGGTGCGACGAATCCTCCATGAGCTGGGTGCAGACCTCCCTGATACAAACGACTTTGCCCACAGCTCAACAGGCATAGCATCCCAGTGGCCAGCAGACTACAGAGAGAGTTCAGCCCTCACCCGGACTATCGGTGGCATGGTGGTGACAACAGTGGTCTAGGGGTTATGTACGGTGACCCGAGACGTGACTACTCAGAATTCCCCTATTGAACACCCCAATGAGTAGGCCGTCGGAAGACAGCGACATGCTCGTTCGATCCAGACTCCGACCCTGGAGCGCTGGTGCAAAATATGCACATCACTGGCTTGCAGCAGGACTATCCAGATGTATGGAAGTACTTTGTCCCACACACCACCTCAGGCCTCACACCAGCAGGGATCGTTCGGATCAACCAGTCCCTGGAAGCACTGTGCTACTGCCTCCTTACAGCACATACCAAGCTGCGTCATTCCATAGATGGTGTCAGTGGAGCAGAGGTCCAGGCCATGTTCATCAGTCTCTGAGGATATGGATCATCGTGGCAGACCCCAGTAGTCTTATTGCTAAGTTCCAGCAGGGGTTGCAGAAGGCCGTAGAAAACTTGACTTAGCTAATTCACCACACCTACGGTTGATTCTGAGCAACATGATCGTGAACATCGAGGACCTCCAAGTCAGGGCTATAACAACATGATAGTCAAGGGGAGTTCCCCCAGTGACAACTTCGGCTTCAACACTGATATCAACGCACCTACGCATAGTACAGGCTTGGCAGCACATACAGTCATTCCGATCCTGACACTGCAGCCAGTCGACACGATGCTTCCCATGACAGCTCCACATAAAAGCGTTCCAACCCCGACACTGCAGCCAGTCGACATGGCACAACTTCCCGCGGCAGCTCTACGAGTGGTGTCAGGCCCAGCTATCATGGCGCTCGGGATTAGCCTACTCCACCGCTAGCAAATCAGCTATAAGACTATCCTGACTCTCTACAGTAGCAGTGGGGACCACGGTGAGACACTGGACCAGCTTGGCATGCCCTACCGCCCCTATACATGCTGCCAACATGCCCATCCAAGGGCTGGATGGTTCTGCAGTGCATCCTTTTTCCAACTTGTAGCATCGCAGAGCCTTGTTCAGCTCTGAGTCGGGTGAGGCCATTGTGGTCTGCCACTGCTAGAACACATCTGGCAGATACTCCAGATCCTTGTAGACAACTTTAGCTCGCAGAAGCTGCTCGACGATACGCCCACACATGATAAGGTATTCGAGGAAGCAGATCTGTCCCTTACCAAATCCTAGATAGAACTTCACAGCTGTCAGCTCCTCTGTCAGCTCAGCACCGGAGAGCTGAGCGAGATCATCTGGGGCCTCCTTCTTGTAGTCCTTCAACTCCCTCCGGAAGACAAACATAGTACTTCTCGCATAGCGTTAGCCCGGACATGTTTAAGATGTCTCAATAGAGAGATGAATATTCCTGAGTACCAACATGGACACCTGGCAGATGCAGACTGGGAAGATCTTATTAGCGCTCTCGTCAGGGGACGCAGATGTTTAGCCGCACTGTATACTCAGTGCTTAAACAATGACATCAATGGTACAGATCGTGAAGCAACTGCCCTAGAACCAGGCGAGTCTTCAGAAGGTGGAGAACCTGCTGCGAACCGAGACACAGAAGTTACTGACCAAAGCAAAACTTCTGGCAGTCCATATCGCCAGTAACTTGGCGCCGAATGTGGCCGTGGTGAAGATGACAGGTGAAAATGAGGTTCTTCCTGCCACCACTGCGGCTGTCCTCGCTACAGTGGTGAATGGAGTGGCTGAGCACTGTCTCGGAATAACTCACCCCATCCCAAAGATCGCCATCAGTGGTGCCTCCTACACTGCCGCCGCCAAGATCATCGGTGAACGTGTTACACTAATGGAAGCCGTGGTTCTAGGGCTAGCAACAACATGGTGTGGAGAAGATTTCTGAAGCCAAACCAGCCATCGCCTCAGGAGTAGGTATATTCTTCGGAGTCGCAGGCCCTTGGCTACCATACGTTGCCATAGCACTCATGGCCATCTGGACCACCGAACATCTAAGCTGTACTATATAAGGATGGCGTCTCTGTACGACCTAGTCAAATCCCTTAACTTCCGAGGGTTGGTAGATAAACTACCGTTCAATGAGGATCCAGCAGAGATTAGACGCCAGTATACGGAGGTGTTTGAGGAGGTCTTCAGTGATGGTTGAATGAATGACGGCTGTCTGTTCGTCTGTTTAGAGTTCACCCAGGACTTGCGTGACAGGACGGGAGTGGACGTCAGTGATGAAATCCGGGAGTTTATCAACCGTCTTTCTTGAAGAACTATACTATCAGCCTGGTGGATATTATCATGAGCCCCCTCAACTACTCGAGGGTGCACGTCGCAAGGGCCACAACTTCACATTGGAGACAGTTAGACTGTGGCTCAGCCCCCAGGCGATGTGGCAGATTTACAGACCTCGTCCACGGCACATCAGGCATGCCCATTTCAATGAAACTGTCCCAAACAGAGTTCACCAGGCAGATGTTCTATTCCTTCCACACAACTTGGTTGGTCGTAAGACCTACAAGTATTCCCTCACCATCGTCGATGTCGCCAGCAGGTACACGGCTGCAGTACCGCTCACAGACAAGTCAGCTGGCCAGGTGGCCCAGTCATTCCAGGGTGTCTACGAGGCTTCAGAAAATCCCCTCCAGTGGCCGGAATTGTTGCAGGTGGATGAGGGTAAGGAGTTCAAATGTGGGACTGCAGCCCTCATGTGGAAACATGGTATGGCAGTTAAGTGAGGCAAGGTGGGGCATCACTGTGTCCAGGCTATCGTTGAGCTGTGGAATCGGACACTGGCAGAGAGAATGTTCCCGCACCAATACGCCCAGGAAATGGCCGTGCCGAGTGAACGTTCTAGAGTATGGGTGAGAGGCTGCGTGCTGTGGTGGAGAGATCCAATGCCAGGGTAATCGGGAAGATGCTGCTAGAGGCTATCAGACACTCTGCTGTTGCCAGTCACAGCTCTAGAGGAGTGAACAAGGGAGAGAAGTGCCTGCCACCTGATGCTCTTGTGCAGTACCTGTATGAGCCTGGTGAGCTGGAAGGTGGTCGATGGCGTGCACCAGATCATAACTGGTCGATAGATGTCCACATGCTTGACACGTATGTGGAGGCGGAGGGGCGGCCTACACTGTACTAGCTGACACGCCAGCATGGAGTGCATAGGCAACCATTTGTCGTAGAAGAGCTTCAGCTAGTCCTTGCAGACACACAGCCACCACCACCTAGGGTGCTAACATGATACTCGATGGGCTCGGTATGGACACATACTGGCAGCAAATGGCACTTATCATAGTAAGCGGAGAGTCCGGGTTTTTCCTGCTCATACATGACCATACCCCGGTTGCGCATGCGTAGGCTTCGGTTTATAGCTCTGTCCACCCCGCCATGTAGGGCGCTGTAGCACCTCTGCCAAGAGACCTCATTCTGCCACTTTGACATTCCCTTAGCCGAGCACTTACTTGCAGATGTGCTCTCCAATTAGTACCATTTGGAGCAGAGAGCGATACCACGAGAGCCTTCGAACTGGAGCTTGAACAGTCCCGGAGTCCGTCCAGACCATTTGTCCCGAGCTAGCCAGTCCCACTTATGAGCCTGGTACTCTGCTCGCATCCCAGGGCGAATGAAGTCGTCGAGGTTGGCGCCTGCTATAGCAATATACGGGGAGTCAGTGTCCATCTGCAGGTACTCAAAGCTGTCACGAGCTATGTAGCGATCGAGGAAGTCAAAGTAGAACTCCAGCATTCGCAGCTTCGTGAGCTCATAAATGGCTATCCCCAACTGGAAGGGCCTTCAAATAGTGATTCTCGGCCTGCGAATCTGGAGCTCGTATGACTCACTGATCTCCTCGAGATCTTCGAACCATGCACTACGCAGGGTCTTGTCTACCACACGTTCATCCTTCGGGAAGCTGGTGTTCCTCTGATGTTCTAGCGCCTCGCTGAGCTTCCCGTAGGCACTGTTGCCGAGGAGTTTGAAGAGATCTGCCAAGAGCGCTTTGCTCTTATCTACATCTCCCGAGTGGCGGGCCTCCATAACATTCTCCACGAGCCACTCGAATGGGCACTTGACCTCATAGTCTATTGTGCGGTATACAGCAGTGATCTCCAGGCCATGGGTTATATACCACTTGAGTGTCGGTGCATACAGCAGCCGCTTCTTTCCTGAGAGGGAACCGACCAGCTTCTGGGTGGTGGGACGCTTCCTCCCTGTTCACCCTAGATATGCCAGCATCTCAGAAGAGATTGCCTCTACCGGGATCTCGCGGTTATAGAAGAGAGGAGGCCTTTCCCCGAACTTAGCCCACAGAGCCTTGGGGACCTCTATATCCACCTCAACAAACCCAAACCAGCAGTCTGCTAGGAGAGCCTCCTTAAGGCTAGCTACACCACTGGCACCGGACCAATGGCGCACTGTCTCCTTACCACATGACATCTCTTTGGCTATTGTTGACAGGTACAGAGCATTTGCGTCGTTGCCGAGTAGAGATTGGCAGCCAGGTTCACTCTGGCGGATTCGTGTCACACTTGCCTCGTAGTATCTAGTGAACACGATGCTGGGACCTCCAACAACAGCACCCTTCAGCATCTCGTAGGCTTCCTTGCCTGGTGAATAGAGGCTAACATCCGGCATGTGCTGAGCGGTTCCGCATAGGAGGTACTGCAATGACACACCTAGGAACGACACCGCGTCTTTGAGGATGTCTATTTCTCGTTCTGTGTAGAACTCCCACATCCGCTCTAGGGCTTCAATGAATGGACTGACGTCAAGGTTGCTGTAGTATCGCAGCCAGTCGGCGAATGTCCACATTTCATGCTCGCTGAATGTCTGGTTACACTGTTCCCAATCTGATCGCGTCAGGAGGTAGCCACCCTTGAGCTTAGATGTCCATGCTGAGTAGTCAGGTAGCCCTAGATAGTTGAGCTTCTTATGTGTGTCAAACCATTCATATGGGAACCAGCTCTTCTGCTGTGTACACCCGTAAGCTGTGACACATACCTCGTACGAGACTCCTGGGCCGGGGAAGTTCAGCACATCGAGAAACCATAGCTCAGGTGTTATGAGGAACATGGTCTGACTAGCGTTCTTGGCGTCTTTCACTGTACCTATACTGTCAGTCAGCTCATCGACAAAGTACTTCTTGATGAGGTTCGGGTCATACCGCCCAGAGTTGAACCCCAGTACGGGCACTTAGTCACACCACTCATTGATCAGTCACTGCTGTCGGTTTGGGAGCTTGTCCATGTCTGTCGGTATGTACTGTGCCCTAACCCTTGTCCAGATTAGATATGCTCGCCCTTAGATCATCAGCATGAACTTTCTGATCAGTTCTTTGGAGTCAGGATTGCAGAGGTGAGTGGGCTCACTCGTGGTTCCATCTAAGGGGCAGCCAACTGACACAGAGATAGGTATGTTAGTACGCTCGATCGTGAGAGTCTCCGTAGGATGAAACTTGATACCATCTACGAGTGCTTCGAAGTCGTAAACTATGAAGTGTGGGTATCGCACAGTCCAAACTCGTTTAGCGACGCTTGGACAGCGTTTTATACAGCACTTCCACTGTACCACAAGCGTGCATCCAGAAGATCTCAGCTTCTCCTCTCTCAGGACTGCCTTGCGGTATCTTTTTTCGGCATCCTCACCTCACTGCTGTCGTGGACATCCGTGCCTGTAACAGCCATGGAACTGGTAAACGCTGTTAGTGGTCGGATCATAACGATCTACGGGAGTGCCCTCGATCCAACGCTCACCACAGTGCCTACAATCTACATGGTGTATGTGTACGCCTCCGTTTCTCGACTCATACTCGATCCAATGAGTAGTCGCTGAACTGGATGATTGGGGTGGATAGAAGGCTTTCTCATGCGCAGACTGTGGCGCCTCAACCTTCTCGCCAGGACACATGATTGTTCTTTTGCCGCCTGTACAGTGATCATCGTGGTGTTGAAGATTGCATGCCTGTGTAAACCTCTGCTGATTGTGACTGCAGACTAGTGTATGTGCCAGCTCGGCGATGTTCCTGATGTAGAAGGCATGGTGGTCCCACACTCTGATGATCATGGCGTTACGGTAGTGAGCCGCTTGCCTGATCAAGTGCCAGGTACCCTCTTTGGTTGGTTCATACACGTGAATCCCGATCTTGGCGAAGAACTCTACCTTGTCCAGCTGATCCAGCACAGTCTTACGGACATCACGTACTGCCACTGTCTTGCCGTAATACTGTGTGGCAAGCTATCGTGCAGGAGCTGTACTTCTATCAGCTCTCGCTCCTCGGTGGACTGCTAGGCATCTCCAGAGACACATGTTGCCCCTATAGGTGTCGAGGGCAGTCATACCCTTCTTCTGTCGTAGCCAGTCTGGGAGGGGGCCTGAACCAAGCAGAGATTGGCGGTCGATGACAGCTCTGACCTCAACGTTGATTGATCGAATGAAAGCCCACTTGGTGATGGGTCGATCGATATTGTCTGTGTCGAGGCGGGCATGCTCTCTTGTTGCCACCCAGTCCTGCACTGCTCCTATCTTATTCAGCCACGGGCTCCCTGGAGCATTCTTGTGGAAGAGCATAACCCTACCGTCTTCGATGTGACGGATGCGATAGGTATGGGTGGAGTGGAGGTAGAAGGCGTTCTGGACATTCTGCTGGATCTGTTGCATGATCTGGCCTGTGAGGTCTCCTTCTAGACCTCTGAAGAATGTCCAGCATACTGACCGGCGTCCTCTATCCTCTGTCTCCCTTTCGCCGAGACGCTGGTCGAGAATGTGTTCACCTTCTCACCTCATGCTCCGGACTAAGGGTTCAGACCTCGGCCCCCTCATTCCTCGCTTAGTGATCCTGCGTAGGGGAGGTAAGTGCTCCAGTGGATGGTCCACCACCCACCTCGCTACCGTCTTTGCTCGCAAGCTGGCAGTCACCTCCTCGTCCAACTGACGAAGCTCACGGATCCGCTGCGCTTTCTTGTGGGGATTACAAGGATCATCTTTGGTAAGCGCTGAAAACCTTCCCGTCTTCATTGCTCAGGAGAGTCGCTTCTACCACGCCTCGGCACGGGCCTGTCCAATCATTTGGAGCAGGTCGGCTTTCTTGGTTTTAGAGGCTACTCTAAGGCCGAATTGCTTTGCAACATCGCGAAGCTGTGCAACAGTAATCATGGTGTATATCACTGTGGATGCCTGTCTCTTAATGGTCGTTCAGGCCCTATTATGTGTGGATGATCACAAGGCGATCAGTACCTGGAACCTTTGGGTGGTCCGTCGTGTCGATGTGATAGTGGATGCTTGTCTCTAAATGGGCGTTCAGACCATATTATGTGGGGTTGATCACAAGGCGATCAGTACCTGGAAAAAACCTGTGGCTGGTCCGTCATGTCGATGTGATACCGATGGAGACTATGTGTGTGTGTGAGATGTGATCGAGCTGATGTGTTACGTGGGAGTAGTTCGCGCATTGAGAGGTTGGTTGGCGAGGAATTACTGCATTTTTTGTTCCCACTCTTGTCCCAACTCGATAGCAGCATCCACATCATGTTTCTAAATAATTCATATACTTGAAGAGTTTGTCCATCGCTATCACAGTCATCCGATGACGTCCGCGACACGTAAAGCATGTTAGTATAACTGATGAGCAGAATGATGGGATCCCTGAGCTTCTCCATTTCTCAAGATTTCGATCTGCATAGTTGCCGATATCACGCAATGGCCCGAGTACATTTTCTCGTCATGCCACACAGCCTATATCATGCATGAAATGATGCTGATAAGTTATGGGTTTGCTGCGCTATCAGGCTCGACTCACTTTAGATCTTGATGTCACTTCGAGGTAACGCAGTAACAGCGATTTCACAACTCAAGCTCAGAGATAAAAAGTACTAAGAGTAGAAATTTTAATGGTGTTGTGGTGGGTCTATCAATAGAGTTGATAAAGTTTGAATTGCATAGTGCTCCCAGGCTGCAGACTGCGGTTCAAATCCGCTCAGAAGACCTCGCTAGAACTTACCTGAAAAACTAGGTAAGACACTAGGGCCGGGGTAATATGACCATGTTAGATAAAGACTTACCGCGACCCCTCACCCCCCCCCCCCCAGTGCAGGGACAAAGCATCACAGACACACACACCAGCCGGCTGGAATAGCACCATGGTAGGGTGGGAGATAGGTGGGGTGCGATAGCTAGAATAGGTACATAGGTAGGATAGGTAGAATAGGTACAAAAGTGTCCCACAGATAGAAAAACCTCCTCAGGATACCGGTCAGAATAGAGAGAGAGAGAGAGAGAGAGAGAGAGAGAGAGAGAGAGAGGCCACTGGCCGGTATCCTGAGGAGGTTCTCCCGGACAGTGGGGTCCGCATGGGAGTTTTATATTCGCCACAGCCTTCCATGTCCGGGAGAACCGCAGCTCCCATCTCCATCTAGAGGCATACACCGACCACATGTCTCAACAACCAGATGCCCCCATGGATTGAGAGGGCGGTGGGGGCTACCACGGATCGCCGAATGACTGCCAGTTGAGGGAGGTGGTATCATTTTGACTAGTAGTAGGTTCCGAATTAAACTGATACTACCTCCCTCAACTGACAGCCGTTCGGCGGTCCGTGGTGGCCCCCACCGCCCTCTAAATCACTGGGGGCATAGCTTCCATCTCCATCTAGAGGCATACACCAACCACATGTCTCAACAACCCTACGCCCTAGGGATTGAGAGGGCGGTGAGGACCACGGATCGCCGAACGTCTGCCAGTTGAGGGAGGTGGTCTCATTTTAATTCCGACCCTACTACTATATTCAATGAAGCCAGCAACGCCCCCGCCCCCCCCCGCCCCCCCCCCCCCCGCCCCCCCCCCATTGGAGAGAATAGAAAACATCAAGTTGTGGTGGGGAATACACATCTGCCCGGTTTCATGGCATTCGATTAAAGCCTCTATTAGAAAATGTGTTTTAAATATTGTTCCCATACATTTCCTCTGTGGACAGCTTGGCACGGAAAATCAGACTTCCTGAAAACTATGTGTTGAATCAGCTTTACAATTGATTCCTAATCATTCCACTATAGGACGTAAAACTTGACCAAATTTCAAGTCGGTCTTAGCAAAACAAATTCGGCTGCTATTTTTAATGAGGAAAAATGATTCCAATGAGGATTTCGTTTCGGCAAAAAATCGAGATGTGAAGAAGAACAAGAAATAAAGAAAGAAAAAGAAAAAGAAAAAAGAAGAAGACAAATCCTGAATAATGGCTGACTCTAGCTAAGCTCCACCCACACTCGATCGATCGATCTCTGCACACCCTGACTATCAATTTCCCCAAAAAACTACACAGGTAAGCTGTTGAATATTTTGAAACTAATTTGACTGGGCGTTGTTGCTGCCTTACAGCATGTTTATTAAATAGCAAAGAATTACAAAGGCATGCAATTCATACCACGTGTCGGAGTATTTGAGATTTGGTGACGGTCTGTATGGAACCCTTTGTGACGTAATGATTATGACGTCATCATACACGCGCTGAACTGGTTATGACGTCATACGAGGTCTGATGATGAATGGATACTCTGGAAAGGTGAATTATAATAATAGGCATTGCGCGTCGATTATTAATAGTATGACTTTGAATGTATTCCCTAAATTACGCATAATCTTGTTATATTGCAGAAGTGTAGACGACCGGGACAGGAGTATGAGTGTAGGCATATCTGGTCTAATGCGGTCAGCCATAGGTACGCAACAGGATTATAATGGCCCTTTCCATGTTTACCCATGCCCTGCCCATCTCTAGCCAAGCTCCACCCACACCTCGCTCGTGTTCGGATCGATCGATCTCTGAACTCCCTGACTATCGATCTCAAGAAAACTATACAGGTAAGCTGTTGAATATTTTGATACTAATTTGACTGGGTGCTGTTGCTGCCTTAGGCACCAACAGCGCCAAGTCAAATTAGTTTCAAAATATTCAACAGCAGGTTTCTTAAATAGCAAAGAATTACAAAGACATACAATTCATATCCCGTGTCGGAGTATTTGAGATTTGGTAACGGTCTATATGGACCCCTTTGTGAAGTAATGATTGTGACGTCATCACACACGCACTGAAATGAGTATGACATCATGCGAGGTCAGATGATGGGTGGATACTCTGCAAAGGTGAATTCGCTCTTTAGTGTTTCACTAAATAGAGGTCCAGTCTATAGATCAACTGTATGACGTCATGAATAATTACGTCACATGTAGGCTGGCGTCATAATCAACAACATCCTGAAAGCTGTAATTAAGTCCGTCATAAACGCTTACTACTTCGCCAAGCTGTACGAATTGTTTGTCTGTACTATTTAAAAGAAAGGATCAGGGAATTAACATGCTTTGTATGCTCTTGAAAGGCATCATTATACGCGCTACAGCCGGTCGTATAAGCTCAGTTATATTCGCGATACGCCGATTAGCCACGACGTCATACGAGTAAAATATTGTCTAATTTTAAAACAATTTGACGGACAGCCGTTATTTCCAGAGACATGGGCTACATTCAGTCACACGAATTTCACAATATTCAGTGGGCAACATATTTCGAAGTTTGAAACCAGCAATATATTTTGAAATCATTTTGACCTAAACGTGTTGCTTCAATCGGAAAAAGTGACTTTCAAATACAACGTTTCCAAAAGGATCAATAGTGAGTTAGCAGTAGCGAGTTAATCGCGGTACATCGGCGCCTATAGAGACTACTATTCATACCGTACAATCATTTATTCAGGTGTACTTTCGTTATATTCCTTTAGGCCTGTGAGCCACACCCGCATATGCAGTTGATACACGGCACTGAAGCACTAGCGAAGTCACTAATTGACTCCAAGTTAAGCAATTGACTCCATGTTAAGCGCTCCTAGATTTAGTAAATGCTTTTTCTCAAATAATCTCTATTCATTTCCATTTTTTACCTATCGTAGTTTATTTAATATTGTATGAAATTACCAATACACATCATTTGTTATTTCCATTTTCTCTTCCTTTAATAACCATTCTTTTGAATATAGGCATCAGCAGCAGCAGATAGTCAAATTAGTTTCAAAATATCCACCTGGTTACCCGCATAGCTTTTTTGAAAGTTGAGATGCAGGGAGTGTAGGGATCGGCCGATCCCAACATGGAAAATGTATTGGCGAATCTTATCTAGAGCTGGGCGTGGATAGCTAAACGTGTACTCGTGGATTGTGGGTGGCTCTGTTTCTTTCAGTACACGAATACATACCCTCTGGTATGCGGTGCGTTTAAAGCTGCAGTTCTAACTAGAGCCTTAATCAGGAATACCGCCATACCAATGTATGGTGTTATTCATAATTAACTCTCTAGTGAGCGGCCACTATTTCAGTAAATACCGGAGATACCGGCTAGCTTTCTCATTGGACTGCCTCTTGGCTCAGAATAAATACGTCACTTATTTCTGAAACTAAGGCCGTGTTCTCACTGGAGAGTTAATCGGGAATAACGCAATACCTCAGTAATGCGTTACGCTGGTTACGTCTCTACTGATAATACGGCTTTAATTCCACAAACTCGGCGGTTAATCTTCGGATATATTGGTATTACCTCCCTGTAGTCGTGTTCTCACTAGAGACTTAACCTGCGAAGAGCAATACTGAGGTATGGCGTTATTTCCGATTAACTCTCCAGTGAGAACACGACTGTGGTGAACCCAACCTATTCCCGTAAAGTTTGCTAGGTAGCGGTACCGTCAGCATTTCTTTCCCTCTTCAAAGCTAGCGATACGGTCATCATTTTGTCTCACTCGCCACCAGGTAGCGCTACCAAGTAGTCCAGGGTTATTTGTCACCGGTGTGAGTGCAAACAGATATATCGGCTATATATTAACCTACATAGTCCACGAACTAGTTAAAAAGGAGTAAGCAATGGGAAAGAGCCATAAGAAAACGGAATCATTATCAATATATATTCCGTGATTGGAGAAAAAATGAAGCTGGACGTGGTATTAATACCCAATTGCACTTCTGCCACGTCAACGCTGCAAACTGTAATGCCACAACTTCTTGTATATCTAATCTTTGATAACCGATACCCTGAAAACGCTGGCTACGTGGCCTGGTTCCGTATCAATACCTGGCCAATTCGCCCCAGTATAATTGGCCCAATTACGGTCATGTAACCTGCTTTGCCACTATATAAAATAAATTGCCCAATACAACGAGACCAAAACTGTACGAGCATTAGCCAGGCAAACACCTGACGGTCGTGTTCAATAGAATGCAGATCGCATGGCGTTGGGGACTTTCGACATAGCATTTACACAAGCTCGCTGCTGGCGGAAAAGAAAAGATTAAACGATTTGACGAATGTGTTTTTGTCGGCTGCGCCCAATATGCGGGCGGACTCGTAAAGACAATTTACCGAAAACAGCATGTATTTGTCCTGACGCTGCCTCGGATCCATTATCTTAACATACCGCGTTAGCTTTATGAATATTCTTAGACTGAGACTCACTAGACACAAGGAATTCAGATGAAATTTTAAAGGATATTGTGTTAATTCTTTTTTTTAAATGGGCACATGTGTGTGAATACACGTTTTACCGTAAATACATGTTATGGAGAAGCGTAGAGTATAAATGATACTCCTCACACTATCCTGAGATCATCTTAATGAACCACACATGTGTAAAACATAGTTTAGTTGATGGTCAATACAGAGGCCATTGTTTTCCTCATTACTGTTTTATGTTGTTGTTTGTTTACTGATACAATGTAATGTTCCAATGTTTAGGTTTTTTCGCGGGACCAATCATATTTGGCAAGGTGGTGGATACGACCTGCCTCCTGTGGAGCGAGAAAGGTTCATGTTCCTTGTATGATGGAGATGACCTCAGGTAAATGACTCAGAGTATAACCACCAATTTAATATTAACATTATTGACGAGGGTGATGATGACCAAATGATGATGAGGATGATGGCGATGATGATGATGATGATGATGATGATGATGGTGATGATGGTGACGATAACGATGCCGATGCCGTTGTCGATGCCGTTGCAGTTGCCGTTGCCGTTGCCGTTGCCGTTGCCGACGCCGATGACGATGATAGTGGTAATGATGATGATGATGATGATGTTAATGATGATGATGATGATGATGATGATGCTGATGATGATGATGATGTTGTTGTATAAAATAACGCTGAAGATGAAAGTATATAATAGCCCAACAGCTACTGCGTGTATAAATTATTGTACATTTTATGTGCTCATATGTAACAAAGTAACCGGGATTGTAACTAAACTTGAACTCGAACTTGAGCAACAAGCCCTGCCGGTATTACAATTTCCAGCCTTTTTCATTGTGAGTGCTTCTCCTCCCAGACCATTGTTAGCAAGAGCTAAATACCACCGCATGCAAATTTAGCTTATCGTAGACTCACATATACTTATGGGAATCCGTGACGAAATAAAAAATCGAGATTCTGTTTTAAATCATGTATTTGTATGAAATACAAATTATATAATCAAATCATCGTGAATAATTTCTATTGCATACACTATTTCAAATCCTACCTTGGAATTACCTTTTTAACGAGATCGGGCATAATCGGGCACGGAATTGAAATTTTGCTCAGTGAATATATGCCCATGTTCAGGGCAAGATAATATTATTTTTGAAAATGTATGATTGAAATTTATCATTCCAGTGATACATTTTCGAAAATAGTATTCTCTTGACCTGCAAAAGAACTTATCTAATCGCCATTTTGGCTTAATCAATATATAAATAGCATAAATATCCTGGTTCTAAAGAGATCCTATAGATGATTGATTGATTTATTCCACAATAGGCCATAGGCCCTATTTATTTATTTTTCAAATTTTCGTGTTCGAGTGAGTTTTCGATTTCAGTATTTCGTGTTCGTATATATATGGCTCTGGCTACCTCTAGAGTACACAAGTGGAACACCTAGTCGCCATTCGATCACGAAATACTGAAATCGAAAACTCACTCGAACACGAAAATTTGAAAAATTTATTAAATAATTACTTTAATTTAATTCATATTTTGTTGACTATTTTAAATTTAATTTGACGGTCTCAAAATAGTCAACAGTTTACCCTCATGGTTACCTTAAAGCTGAGCTTCTGGACATTCAGGGTCGAATGTGTTAATACTGTTATACACATCGCATGTTTCGTATTTGAATACGTATCACAGTATATCGGGGACGAACTTAATGCAGTGCAACTGGAACGTTTGCACAGAGCCCTCAAATTGCCATGGCCACCAAAATGTGGCACAACATATCCAACAACGAACTAGTGAATTTGCCAGTATGGATTGTCTTCCGTAGATTTGTTATATTTCCGCCAGGGGTAGCTTTGTTCTAGTCATTAGGCGGTCTGCCCAGTGTACCGGAACGACAGGCTCGACGTGTTCACACATTTCCAGGTTGGGACGAGTTCCTTTGTGGCACCCAGCCACCCTGCCCATTGATCAGACAAGTCTTGTTTTGGGCAGTAATCTCGCAAACATCTTATTGGGTATTTAAAACGTGGGAGCCACAACGCTGTATTGCTAACTGACGGTGCTCGTGTTGACAACGAAACTGTCTTTGGAAAGAGAACGTCTACTCCTTTTCAATCTTGACATTGCAGCGGCTCATATCGGGATATCGTGTTCTATATTTCAACTTTAATTCGACTAAGTTGTTGCTCTCAAAGGAATCGACAAGTTTTAAGTCAAATTATTTTCAAAATATTCAACATAAATTCGTACGTCGTAAATTATGTAAAGTACGAGATTTGTCATGTTAAAATGGTTAGTTCTTTTCATTACCATTGAAGCAGGCCCATCCGTATTCTGACCTTTGAAGACTTTTTGTATTAGCTAGCTTATATTAGATCACCTGTCGGTAGTTTTGACCACACTTACATAATACATGATTTGTCGTACACTGAAGCCTGTCTATAGCGACCACGTGCGTTTGGAGCCAAAAGACCGCGGTTCTTTATGACGCGTGGCCGTATGTCCAGCCGTCTTAAGGAACCACCATATTTCTAGCCCCAAAAGCTATTCAGCAGATGAAATTATTTTTTTTATAAAGCCACCGCCTGTCTTATGTGAACATAATTTGAAAGTCGCCATAAACAGATTTCACTTTACATGCTTTCTCTGGTTGAAATGGTTAGCTATTTGAATATGGCGAGTAGATAGGCCTACATTTGATGAAATTGAGAATTAATCTATCCAACCAAAAACAAATACGACACGTTATTTAGGAAGAACTCTGATGAATAACGAGCCCATGCACACACGCACACACGCACACACGCACACACGCACAGAGAGAGAGAGGGGGGGGGGGAGTTACTTCATTTTATTGCACTGAGGTACACAATTTACGCCTGTTAGCCCTTTCATGTCGAAGCCGGCCCACACCGGCCTCTACAGTGATCTTGAGGAATGTCCATTGGCAGGCCAATAGAAGACTATTTTTGAAAGTTACCCCTGGAATTACTGGCTCGATAACCGAGCCAGTCATTACAGTCGTAAATCTACAAAAAAGACTTATTTTGGCCTGCAAATGGACATATTTTTCGATATTCTAGACCAGATCTAGCCATTAAAGGAATACACAAGTTTAACAATAGTGTTTCTAAGCAGTTTCGTATGAATGCGATTCATTAAATATAGATTCAGTGCTTTTCATTGTTAAAAGGGTTACACGACTAGTATAATCTTGTATTAATAGATCACACATGTGTCATTTTTTCATAAAATGCACATTCAATTAGCTTGAAACGTTCCCTGTAATAACAAAAACAACCTTTGTTTAATATCTGACAGCCAGCCACCGATGAGCTGATCGACTCCCAGTTCAAAATGTGTCACCGTATTGGACGTAATCACGCTAATCTATTTGCTCATATGATTCTTTTAAGCGGATATTTATCTCCCTTTCATCATAATTTCAATGAAAATCAGCAAGATTTGTGGGACTTTCTAAAAGCTCTTCGATAACTAAGTTAAAGGAAATCAGTCCGTTTAATAACAAATAAACGTACAGGAGTGGATTCAGCAGGAAAACTGTACCAGAACCGATTACAAATATCACGTGTACTAAACGTAATTTCGTGACATCGCGTTCGATATCTGCCTCTGAATTATGCACATGCAGGACTACGCCAGCCGTAACTGAAGTGACGTATATACAGTTCGCCTATCGATTGCCGGATTTGAAAATGTTGAAATCAGAATTCCCGTTTTGCAGGTTTTCAAACTTGCATTTCTTGCGTATTTCGTACTGTATGCTCGCAAACTGTAGGGGCCTATATGCGAGAGACGGATTTGAATTGTATTTCAACTATATTCTATAATTAGCTATTTAAATTGTGTTTGCATACGGACTTTAAACCCTCAATCACAGGAATCTTAATTTCAAAATAACCATACGTCTAAGTTCGTGACTATTTTGAAACTCATTTCTCAGCGACACCTCCCAGACAAATTACTTCCAAAATACACAACGGATGTGTTCTTAACATATTAGTTCTACGAGTTACAATGGCATGTCTTGTAACATGCACGCACATACATGCACGCACGCACATGCACGCACATGCACGCACGCACGCACGCACGCACGCACGCACGCACGCACGCACGCACGCACGCACGCACGCACGCACGCACGTACGTACGCACGTGCTTACTACTATATAGGTTAACGCTCTATAAACTGGGACTCAGTTGCGCGTATGGACCACAACGAAGTTGACCGTATTAAAGGATAGGCGTGAATGGGATAGTAAGCGTATTTAATACAAATATATGAACACTGGTTGTTTAAATTCGTCAAATGTTGTCCATCGTTCGTTTTCATGATGTTTAGCATCACAATATTTATTCATTTATCCGATTTTAAGCAGCGGGCAACATTCGTGACATGTTGACGTCTGGTGACCTAATGGACATTTCCAGTGTCCCATCTATCATATGACGTCTTAACCAACTACGCGACACGTAGGGCGGCGTCATAATCAGTGACGCGATGAATGGCGTAGATAAGCACGTCACGAACGCATAATTGGTGACGGGCTAAACGGTGTTGTACAAACTGTATGTCATTCCTATTTAATAAATCGTTTGTTGAATATTTTGAAACCAATTAGACCGGGGGCGGTTGTTGCCATAGGCAGCAACACGCCGCAGTCAAATTAGTTTCACAGTATCCACCAGCTTACGTGTATAGTTTTCTGGAAATTGATAGCCATGGAGTTTAGGGATCGATCGATCTTAGCCAGAGATGAGCGGGGAATAGCTAAAACTGGAAAGGTCATTACTAGACAGAGTTGCATAAAGCGTGTACAACATTATGGAGGCTTCTATATACAGAATATTTGAAGTGGTCAGCGCTTACTCTAAGTTATGTAGATGTGAAATTGTGTTCATTTTATTTTTCAGTACCATATAATTGAATTTCTTGCTTTTCTAAAAACATTCTCTCAGTTGCCATGGAAACAACGTTTCATTAGCACATGAACACTGAGCATTTAGATCTGTCAGAGGAAATCTAATACTCACTTTTCCTAGATGTTACCATCAACGTATTCCTGTATTAGCTCATTGTTAGTGATACCAATAAGCACTTGTCCGATCTTAAGCACCCTGCAAAATTGCTGACCTTTTGACCTCTGTTGACCTAATTACTTGGCTGATTAGGATATATCATATAGAAAATAAGTGAGAACTATTAGCGCAAGATTTTGAGATATCATTTGCTGGTTTACTATTATTATATCAGTATGTTTGTCAGTTTGTCTTACTATCCATATGCCAAAGCAACAGACAAACAAACATAGTTTGTCTGATTAGTCTGAGGGATGGGGTGATGCAGGGTGGGCCCCTGCCAACCAGGAACTATATGCGCGATGTTACCATTTACTATTTCTGTGCCAATGAGTAAAGTTTCCTTTACTATTCTTGCATTTCAGAGTCAAGCTCCACGTGTTCTCCGGCGGCGTGCTAGCTGCAATTATTATAGTAAACGGCATCATTGTGTTCTTAACATACAAAATGGAGAGGTATTGTAAAGTGTATGAATGGCAGCGTCAAGGGTTTCAGAAAGAGATTGCGGATGCAAAGAAACGAGGAGGAAAAGGACAAAGGGATCTCAATGGTGATATGCATGAGTATGCGGTCAAGAATAATGACATTCCGGTGTGGATGGTTGATGAGCAGAAGGACAAAGAAGTTACAACTCTATAATTTATATATCTGTGGTAATACAGTTTTGTGGAAATGGATACGGCATAAAATGTTCTAAGCACTGGATTAAGAAATCATTGCTGTAGTACTGATGCTTTAAATTGTGTTTGTTTAACTCTTTCTTGACGTAGCCGGATAAACTCCGTCTTTGCAGTAGTCTTGATGGATTTCCATTTGCAGCTCAATATACTATTTTTCGAAAATGCACCACGGGAATGACTGGCCCGGTAACCGAGCCAGCTATTACAATGTTAAATTTCCAAAAAGTCGCATTGGTTTGCCCTGCAAATGGACAGTCGATAAGAATATATCTTCATTTTCTTGACGAAATTGTCCGATTAGGCTGCAATGCATATGTAATGTATAATCCATTTGAAAGCATGTACACTGTTTATAGAGCCGATGATAACCCAGACCGCTCATGTAAACTCATTAATCAATGTGTGCTTTCGTTAACAACATGACGCGTTCGAGTATTGATACTTAAACAGGAACTGTTAGCGTTTGTCATTTAAGCAATCCCAGCGACACAGTGCCATGTTACTTGCTCCCGTTAAAATATGCAAATATGCAAACTAATTGCTCACTGAAGAACATACATTTCGTTGAAATCTATCGGGTCTGCATTTGCTAAGTACAGTTCGGGTTATATCTAGACTGGTTTTATTTTCAATCCATTATGGGTAGCTTCAGCATTGTACAATTGCCCATCTTACTGTTGGAAGGGGAAAGGCGACGGGGATTAAAGAAAATGGCCTATGTCTCCGAGAATAGCGAGATAGTCACTCACCGCGACATGATCCAGGGGTCTGTTGCACAGTTGAGGCGTTTGTTGGTCGGTCGTTGAAATACCGGTAACGTCCGTCGTAATAGAGTAACGTCTGTTGCACAGTATACGCTAGATGTGGCGTCACGACTCTGTTTTCACTCTGCTAGTGAGCAGGCGTTAGATCGGCGTTTGCACGAGCGTGCCAAGATTGTAATGCATGTAGCACTCTGTAGGTCTGTATGGAGACCGATGACCGATATCTTACTATTCACATAAATGTATGTCTGTCTGTCTGTCTGTCTGTCTGTCTGTCTGTAGTTGTAGTAGTAGTAGTAGTAGTAGTAGTAGTAGTAGTAGTAGTAGTAGTAGTAGTAGTAGTAGTAGTAGTAGTAGTAGTAGTAGTAGTCGTAGTAGTAGTAGTACTAGTAATAGTAGTAGTAGTAGTAGTAGTAGTGGTGGTGGTGGTGGTGGTGGTGGTGGTGGTGGTGGTAGTAGTAGTAGTAGTAGTAGTAGTAGTAGTAGTAGTAGTAGTAGTAGTAGTAGTAGTAGTAGTAGTAGTAGTAGTAGTAGTAGTAGTACCGTCAGCACCAGCGCCAGCGCCAGTGGCAGTGGAAGTAGTAGTAGTGTCAGTGTACTCGTCGCTGTCGCTGTCAGGTCAGCTGTTAAACCTTCGGCTTTTTTTAATCTGCCGGTTTCAATTTTCAGTTTATCAGTAGGGTTTGGGTGGATTGTGACCAATAGAGCAACCAATTCTTGCCTTCTCTTTACTCAACGAAAAGGATTTTGCTCATTTATTAAATTATCTTTTAAGCACGAAGTACCAAATGCAGAAATAACAAGAGCAATCAGAATCTTCAAACAACCCCCTCTCCCGCTTGTATCACATATCGAAAGATTTCTGAGTCTTCGGATTTTCTGGATTTTCTATGTTGAAGACGACGCAGGCTGTGGAATGCTAGTGTATGGTCACATGCATCTATGTGTCAAAAGTTAGACCAAGTCGCACGAGATATCAATAGATACATAGTTTAATCTGAGAATGTGATGTATGCATATACCAGCAGCTTCCATTCGTTTCAAATTATTCAGCAGCTTTCCTGTTCTATTTTCTAAAAATTTAGTTTTTCTCTGGTTCAAATGTTCTTGTTTGAGATCAGTTATCTGCCATCCTATCTTCCAACCTATTAACGATACAAAATTCTGCAATAATTAATATCTTTCAGTGGCTGTACTCGCTTTAATAATTTGTATTTTATTGTATTCTATCAGATCTTTATTTCTAAGATTAAGCGCAGATAGCGAGATGGCAACGTGTGCATAATTGCCAATATTACCCAGTTTATTAACGATGTGAATGACAAAGGTCAGATTTGAAAAATACTTGGCAATTTAAGAAATATGTTATTGAATATTTTGAAACTATTCTAACTTTGAACTGTTGCTGGCTATGAAAGCTCTGTTTCCAAAATATGCAAATGGTTTCCAAAATATGCACATACCTATGTGGATTGTTATCATAAAATGCGGAAATATATATGGTTGAATGGGTTAAAACACACGATTAATGCCGAAAATCATGTGTATATTAGTACAGACAATAAAGCGTGAGCTGTAGGACTAATGTGATAAAGTTCTTTTTTACGACTAAAGAATATCAAGAAATCCGCCCCCCCCCTCCCCGCTATGATGTGGCGTTTTAAAGAAGCTCATAAGTCATCAAATGTATGGGGTCAAGCAAGAGAGATAAATTCGCCACATAGCATACAAACCGCTCTGTACGTATAGTAATAGGTTAATGTGTGCGAGTTCGTATGAGGAATCGGGTAATTACAATCAGGCGCCGGACTGGAAGCTAAAGTTCTGGCGGTTATAAGTCGGAGATACGCTCTGCTACTCTGAAACGAGAGTGCCTGCGTGCGTGCGTGCGTGCGTGCGTGCGTGCGTGCGAGCGAGCGAGCGTGCGTGCGTGCGTGCGTGCGTGCGTGCGTGCGTGCGTGCGTGCGTGCGTGCGTGCGTGCGTGCGTGCGTGCGTGCGTGCGTGCGTGCGTGCGTGCGTGCGTGCGTGCGTGCGTGCGTGCGTGCGTGCGTGCGTGCGTGCGTGCGTGCGTGCGTGCGTGCGTGCGTGCGTGCGTGCGTGCGTGCGTGCGTGCGATCGAGCGTGCGTGCGTTCGTGCGTGCGTGCGTGCGTGCGTGCGTGCGTGCGTGCGTGCGTGCGTGCGTGCGTGCGTGCGTGCGTGCGTGCGTGCGTGCGTGCGTGCGTGCGTGCGTGCGTGCGTGCGTGCGTGCGTGCGTGCGTGCGTGCGTGCGTGCGTGCGTGCGTGCGTGCGTGCGTGCGTGCGTGCGTGCGTGCGTGCGTGCGTGCGTGCGTGCGTGCGTGCGTGCGTGCGTGCGTGCGTGCGTGCGTGCGTGCGTGCGTGCGTGCGTGCGTGCTGTAATATTTAAGGCGTTTATATGCTAGTTCCCAATGCTAGGGTCTAAACTCAAGTCTGGCCTTTGTGGTTTCTGTTGAATTCTTGTGAATTCTTGTGACGTCGGTTTGTGCATTAGCTTGTGTCTCTGTGTGTGTGTGGTGATCGTTGTCTCTCGATTTTGTCTCATGTTGCTGTTCTTGACCATGGCTTTTCTGTTGCTCCCCATGCTTGGGCGTGGGGGATGGGGAGGGCCTAACCTGGACCTAACGAGGGTAGGGAAGGGATGGGGTAGGTGCTGGGTCCTTGGGGGGGGGGGGCGAGAGTGACTGGGTCGGTCGCTTTTATGTCGGGCGTTGCCTAGCGTCCGTCGTCATTTAACGCCTCAACGGTGCAACAGGCCCCATGATCGGCGGTTAAAACAACACTACGCTAACCACGGCGTCACAGCGCGAGAAGCATGTTAGGCGTGGCATGTTTAACTGGAGGAACCCAGTCTAGCTATGCCCCGTCCATATCTAGCTAATCTCCACCCATGCTTTTCCCGTATTGGGATCAATCAATTCCTGAATTTCCCGGATTCACAATTTCCAGAAATCTATGCAGGTTATTATTATAAGTTGGCGAATGTTTTAAAGCTAATTTGACTGAGTGTTGTTGCTGCCTAGGCAACATATGCAGCAGAATATGTATTAAATAGCAGAAATCAAATTTGGGCGACTTACCGGACTATTACGCGTTTCTGACAGACTGAATTGCTGCATTCATAAAGTAATTGAATTCGACGTCAGCCTAGTAGTGACGTTGTTGATTATGACGTCATACGATTGAGCGATAAACTGTATTCCTCTATTGCCAACACCAAAACTCTCAATGATTCAAAATAGTCAACAGCTTACCTGAGCAAACGAAAGCGGAAAGACATCTGGTACTGGCTTGAATTAACCTTTCGACACCCCCAACAATTCTCGGAATCTCAATTTCAAGATCGGGATACAGGTAAGCTAGTGAATATTTTGAAACTACTTTGACAAGGACCTGTTGCTGTCATAGGTAAGAGCTTCTCTCAATCAGATTCGTTTCATAATATTCAACATACTGAACGAGTGTGATTTAACGGTCGTGTTCAGATGGTTAACAGTCCCAGTATTTAAATTTTAAGGCAGAAGTACAGGTATGCCATTGACTATTTTGAAACAAATTTGGCATGCAACACTTATGCAGCAATCGCTCTCTAGTCAAATTAGTTTCAAAATATTCAACATTTCTTACATTGCATACTGTTTATTATATTTGGTCTTCCACCGCCAAACTGTTACTATTGACTCATTTAGCGCGTTTGTTTAGCTTTCACTAATGATACCATTTCTCGCGCAAGTGTCTGACGTCATAATCAACCAACTCACCTGTAATCGAATGTCACAGTCATTAGGGCGTATCTAACTCCGTCATGATCATTGAAAGGTTCGTCAAGTGCACTGATTGCATATCTTTGACAGGTTTGTAATTCCATGTTCATTATTTTGGATATTTTGAAAGCAATTTGCCTGGGAGCTGTTGCTGCCATAGGCAGCAACATCAGCCAGTCAAAATATTTTCAAAATAGTTAAGTTCTGCTTACGTGTACCTAGAAATGTGAATTCTGGGAATTTAGGGTTAACAAAACGCGCATAAGGTGGGCGGGGCTTAGGTTGAAATGGGCGGGGCATAGATAGAGATTGATCCCTGTATTGCAATGTAGCTGATACATTACGCACATAGCTATACTATAAGGGCTATTACAGTTCAGCTCACAAACAATTTAACATGTGTCCAATACAATAACAGAAACATGTTTGTTAGAACGAGTTTGAACACGATGTAGGGAATTTTATGCTGAATGGTGTGCACACACTTTGATTGGACGACATTGTTGAATTACTACAGTCCATTTGTGCTCATAATAAACAACAGCATGTGTTATGTTATTTCTGAGCTTCGTTGTAGCAACTACATACTCAGGTTACAGTATTATTATTATTATTATTATTATTATTATTATTATTATTATTATTATTATTAGTAGTAGTAGTAGTAGTAGTAGTAGTAGTAGTAGTAGTAGTAGTAGTAGTAGTAGTAGTAGTAATCGATTGTGACTTCCATGACAAAGAAACTAGAATGGTTTGGTACTCATTATGATAATTCTCAAACTATGAGTGAGGTATTCTAATGCAAGTAGAAGATAAGAAGAAGAAAATGATGAAGAGGAAGAAGATGAAGACGAAGATGACTGCTATATATTATACTATTATTAAAGTACAGGTGTACATGATATCACAGATATTCAGTATACTAAGTGAAAATTATCATTGTAATATTAAGAATTACAAACGCGAGACATTACATACCATTGCATATTGACATATTATTTTCTATACAACAAATACAATTATTATATGTCAAGAAACTTTAAAAACCTTCTAATAAACCGCTTTCTTTGTAATACTGGAATCCAATAATAATAATACTTGACCGCATTCTAGAAATGCATTCACGTAGCGTGGCTGTGTTATCATTTCCATCCACCAAACGCTGACGCCGTTACATATGTGGCCATTTGTCCATTGAAAATAACCCAATTTGTTAAACTATGTCTAACTTTACGGTCATGGGAACATTTGAGACATAAGAAGCCTGTGATTTAATCTTCGGCTTAAATTCATAAACGTCTAATAAATAAAGGACTGTTCATATAATCGCCAAGAGTAATGGTCGGGAACGTGAACATGTAATGCACACGCCTGTCAAATCTCCCTGATGCACATTCATCATTAAGCCGATATCCTGTTCTGCGAAGAAAACAAACCTGTATTTAATAGCAGGTGTATCATTTTACAAGATTAGCCTCTGTATTTTCTGTACGTGAATATTCATAAAAGCAGGTACCCCGCATCGTAGAGTCAATATTAAACGTTATAGGTCGGCCCATACATTACTAACATGGTGTTGGTAACCGTATGAATAACATTTAATTAGAGATAGCTAATATACTTCATTCTTACAGTTTGCAGGTAAATCTGCATTAAAACAGACTCTTCAATATTACAGGATAGTTCATAACAATAAACTGACCTAAGAGATATCAATAGCTCGTGCTAATAAGTTCAATCAGTCAGAGGGTAAACTATCCTAACGTGGTTCTATGTTACTATGTAACACTCTTTTAGACATATGCCCTATTTATATGAGAAAGTTATCTGTTAATATTAGCTTATTATTTATCAAAATGTGAGCAACAGTTGTGACCTTAGCTGATAAGAAATCTTTAAGAAAAAAGGTAAGCCCTGGTGAGGCATTCCGATACAGTGGTTCCACTAAAGCATCCATTTTATAGGGGTGTGAAGCCCTTGCTATGTTAAAAATTAACCACAATTTCAACCGACCTTTATAAAAACATGGTCCATTAGTGATAGTATTAATGTCGAGATCAATACACCACATATTGATGGCCGTAATTCAGATTGTGTACTCCTTTCAGAAACCAATTAGTAAATTTCAAATAAGGATGATGTAATCGTAATTGAGAAATACTTGTATATACTGCATACGAAAAGTACGTATTCTAGATTCTAAGTCGGCTAGTCCCTGTCCGCCTCGTTATAGTGTCAGAAATTATTTCGGGGTCCAGTGCTTACCCGACCATACACAATTCGAGTGTTGAGATTCAGGGAGTTCAGGGATTGATCGATCTCAACACTGACAATGCGTGGGCGGAGCTTGGCTAAGAATGGGCGGGGAATAGCTCAAACTGGATTCATCTATTAGCCATGCAGAATCGTCCATGATATATTGCCGTCATATTGGCAATATTAATAACGTATGAATCTATATAAACTGTGTAGAAACTGTAGACATGGGTGTAGGCTTTCTGATAAGTCATTGAAAAAGGTGACTCATTCTAGACATCTATTTTGCAACATGGATTTTTTTCTATTTGAAACATTGAAAAAAAAATTGAATTAATCAAAATTGTATAAAAGAATAATATGTCCTTAAAGTCTGGATGACACGACTAGTATAACTTTGCATAAATAGATCACACATTTGCCATTATTTAAGAAAATACACGACGATTCGCTTAAAGCGTTCTCAGTTAATAACAACTTTAAAAACTACTTTTGTTCCATATCTGACAGACTGCCACCAGCGCGCTGATCGATCGCCAACTCAAAATGTATCACCTGTATGGGACTGGACGTAAATCTCGCTAATTTATTTACTGAGACCGATCTTATAAGACGACATTTATCTCCTATCACCATAATTTCAATGAGAATCTAAATATGTCAGATTTAGAAGAAATCAGTCTGGTTAATATAAAAGAAACACGTACTCCGTATTAAAAAACTGTACTAGAAAGTATTACAAACATAGCGTTTAGCAAAGGTCATTCCGGCGACACCACTTTCGATATATGCCTAGTTTACTATTGATTCATATGCATGGCTGTGTTAGCCGTCACTGGTGTGATGTATATGGAGTTGGCTTATTGATTGTCGAAACTGGAAACAGTTGAAATCAGAATTCCGGTTTTGCGCGTTTTCAAACGAGTATTTTTTGCTTATTTCATACTGTATGCTCGCATAATGTATATGTCGCATCTTCTAAAGACGTCTCGAGAACCAAAGGTGTCGGTGACTGACTCTGTCAAAAGCCTTTTCCTGATCCACGGGGCAAAGAGATGGGATTGGCGTATTCTATAACACCTGTTCTCATCATACTGCCGTTCGAGGTGTTTTGCATTGGAATACAGTAGCTTTGAGCTGCGTCTATTATCTCAGTAAGAGCATTGCGTATACGAGTGCATAATGTTTTCGACAAGATTTTTCGATCAACACAAGAAATGTATCCAGTTCTTAAAGAAATTAAGGTCACCTTCCTTAGTAGTAAAGTAATAATGGCTCGTCAGCATAAGGTAGGTAAACTCATGTCATAAATTAACTGATAAAAACATCAAAGAAGCCACATCTAAGAGGTTCTCAAAATGATGTGCACAATTCTGAAGGCAACCCACTAATTCCAGGAGATTTTTTTCTTTGAAATGCATTATCCACACTCATTAATTCTAATAGGTCACATTTTTGGTCTAACACAATTTTAGAAATTCCCCATATTCGCAGACGATATTTTAAATGAATATTGCCAGGATGATATAGATTATATCACTGTTATACAAATTGGCATAACATCACATGTATATGACAATATTTCTGCATCGCTTTTACAGATGTATAATCTGTCAGCGTTAAATTGGTAACGGTTCCAAGTCCACCCCTGTTTTCCTCAAGGTTGAACACATATTTCGTCGGATTGCCAGGCTCATTGATGTGTTGAATATGGATCAGTATCTATGTGCGTTTTGTTTGCTGTTTGAGAATGTTTGTCAACACCGTTTGTTTCAGGGTTATTATGGTACATTGAACAATGGTTATCTGAATTTGAACTGATGCGTGCTATATTTACGGTTGTAACCAGGATCTTTATTCTCGGAATATATTCGATCTTTCTTTTGAATAATGCTGTGAGATGATACACACCATTTCCAACTAATCGTCTACGCAAGCAAAATGACAATTTTTATCCAATCGATTCTCGCAAAAGATGATTATTGAATTGTCATATCCATTTCACATACACGACACAGTATTGAATTGTCAGCATGCACGTGCTTTCTTTATATGCTTACACTCAATGGACAGAATGATCAGAATCATAGCAAAGTAGCACAACACACGATTTAACAAACTGATTAAAATTGTCAGACATAAAAAGGACAACCCAATGTTGAGATATAGCGATTATTCACATGCTCTTATTATTATATATGTATATATTATGAATAGTTCTGTGATAATCACAATTGCTGCCATTCGTTATGCTGAGTTTAGCTAACCTTGCTTTGGTCAATTGAAATGTACCAATGTACTAGCTCATATGTAATCGACGAATTGCTCATTGCTAAGCGCTCATTCGATCGGGCCAATTCGAGCTACTTTGCATGGAATAAACTGCAGCACCTGTGCTGGCCCATACTTGTGCATATTGTATCGACGCTGTGGCGTGTTGCTGAAGATATGAGTCGGTTCTCCCATCCCTTCGTGTTTCACAGGAGCAGTTACCTCCTTGAACTCGTGGCATGCTTGCGGGATCGCCGTTACGCCTAAGCCGTAACTAGTATTGCGTGCACCACATGGATACTTCGACATTTGCGTTTCACAGGATTTCTTACCGGACGTGACCTAACTTTGTTCCAACAATCATCAGGAGCCACGATGCACAGTTTTGCTATGTTCAAAACGTATAGCTTTCTCGTGTGTTGATGGCGTGTGTGAGCTACTGACCCATTCTATTTGAACCCCGCATATGCAGGGTCACAACAGGATGCCAGCTTCATCCTTTATTCGGCTTTTATGACTACCGAATCACCAGCATTAAAGCTTTTCACATTCACACTCTTATACAAATTTTCTCTCAACTTCTGTGTTTCAGCACGGGTATACAAGAGGACACTATTGAGTCGAAACAATATATTGCCTAAATCTTGTGCTTGGTTAATTGTCTTAGCCAGTGGTAAGATATCATGCCTCCCGTAAGTCAGGAAGAAGTGCGTGTACCCATTCGAGGCATATCGGATATTAAGACATACTAACAACACGGCACAAACTTGTCTTCCAATGATTAGGATTCATTCTCATTCCATTTCCTTCACATTTCTGTTAAACCTCTTTGCCATAGCATTCGTCTACAGATGATAATGGTTTGTTCGACGATGATTCGCTCCGTAAACCTTAGTTTTTAACTCGTTGGCATTGAAGTATTTGCCTTGATCAGTAATAACAATTTCAGGGACACCATGCAGACGAGCAGGGTATTCATTGAAGAATCACAGTTCAACATTATTCGCTGTCCTCACATGAATATGATATGCCTCTGCACATAAAAGCAGTGATGAGGAATTAGCATCATGCAAGTATTGCCCTTCTTCCGCTTGCTCAACCGTCCAATTAATTCCATGCCTAGGCACCCCCGCTCCCTGTGTGCGCCTGCAACATCATGCACAACATGGTTCTCCACATTTTGTTTAGACAACTCGAACATTTCCTGAAGCTGTTCTTCACATTACGCATTATATGATATACCTCCAGGTTCACATAGTCCCTTGCCCAACTTGCCTTAAGTACGATCGTGGATCAGCTCGAATAATTCGATCCTTTGATTTATCCAATTGCAGACCCATATTTGGCGAGTAACACTCATCTCAGAACCTTTGTGATCCTCACCTCCCACAGAAATACGCTCTTCACTGGTTTATGGTCAAGTAAACACAGTGAAACCGGATGCAAAACTGTGTGGTCATGGTTACTTTAGAGCGCACACTGCCGCATAAGCCACTTTCTCAACGAGAGGTCACTTCAATTGACTGTTCTTCAAAGTTGAGCTGACATACTGTAGTATGTGTACGACACCTTGACTATCCACTTGTAGTAAAATGACACCAAATGCAAAAAACTAGAAGCATCTGTATACAGATGGTATGGTTTATTAAGCACATGGGCATGCGCAGTACAGGACTGCATAACACATTATTAAATGCGTTGAGTGCAATTTGCTTCTCCTTATTCCACCAGTATCGTGTGCCCTTCTTTCCAGCTCAGTGAGCGGTGCGGCTATTTCGTGTAATTGTTCGCACATGATCAGTACTAATACATAGCTGCTAGTATACTTCGGATTTCACTCCATTCTTGGGGTGGTTTCATCTCTGGATGACCTCTCCCTTCTGTGGCTGAGGTGATCTACCTTCTACATTGCAGTGATGCCCTAATAAAGCTACTGATTTACTCACATAATTAAACGCATTATGCTTTAGCTAGCGATTGTACTCTCTCAATGGCTACATCACGAGTTTCAGATGGTATGCATGTTCTATCAGGGTTGTTTTTTAGATCCTACTACATATTTAACAGACACATGCCTAAATTTGCCTATATATTCTCTAAATATGACATCCAACACATGCTGGAACACCACATCCACAATGCAGAAACCAAAGCATGTATGTACCCATTCAAATAATCCTGCAGAGCAGATGATCGCTGTCTTCGCAATGTCTTTACTAGCCATAGGTATTTGCCGATATCCAGAATTCAAATACATTGTAGAAAACAGAGATATATCATGCATTAAATTGAAAGTATACACAATATTTGTTATTGGGTATGAATCATTATTGAAGGCTTTATTGAGGTGACGATAATGTATGTAGCGGCTCTTGATTCTGTCTTACTGTAATAGTTGACGCGTATGGTGAGGATGAAGGTTTAAAATCTCCAGCTCTAGCATTACTTGAACTTGTGTTTTTACAAGGTTTGCTCTGGTCAACAGTATCCAGTAAGCTCTTTCTCAGATGGGCATATGACACTACACACGCACGCACGCATGTACGCACGCACGCACGCACACACGTACGTACGTACCGATGTACGCACGCACGCACGAACGCACGCACGTATGGACGCACGCACTCTCACACACCACACACACACACACGCACACACACACACACGCACACCTCCCGTCAGATTGCCTAGGGTTTGTGGACGAGCTACATTGTTACAATTGTTGGCAAATTCTACGAGGACTTTGCTGAGAACATCATTCCTTGTTGTCTCTTTAACAAGAGTTAGATGTCTATTGATCGTATCTGACAAGAATGACCATCCATTGTTGTTGCTTGTAGGTTATGTAAGAATACGAAGCTGTCCTCTTTGGCTTAGAACACGTGTCGGTGCATACGTGGTGTGCTTGCCATGCAAACTGTGTTCATCTATATCATTGTTATCACCAACACGTTGAACAAAAGCACCAGAAGAGATGTTGAATGGAATGATAATTGCACACTTTTCTTAACTTACACTACGGTTTCCATGCTATTCTGCTATATCATATGAAGAACAGTGTCCCATCCGGTTTAGCAAAGTAACCAACGCGTATTGACTAGTTAAATGACGAACTGTTATAGGGAGACGTGTGCTTTTGAGAGTTTTGATACACAATGTAGAACATCTTGAGCAAATATAATAGTGTTTGTTGCCCTGATTTATTCATCCACTCTGGAATAAACTAACCATTATCAGCAAAATTATCAGTCGAAATATCCAATGTAGGAACCAATATAGTTTTCCCGGGATTAGAGTTTTCATTGAGGCGAGGTTAAGATTCGCCACATTCATATGTTGAAAACCAATGCTCTTATATTGAGTAATGACACATTTGATCAACAGTCCTGTTCGATGCAAACGGTAGCAACCCTCTGTATGGTTGGGTGTAGTTGTTTGGTCACCAGTCCTGTAAGCTTACTTTGAACAAATTAGCATGTGGTGTGCTATGATGCTGTATTCAGAACGCCTTGTAAGGATATTGAACTATAGTATATTAATTCATGTTTGTTTTGCACACGACTTCTGAAACAGTTACATCATTTCCCAAGAACCTGACCACCCGTAGTTGCAAATGCTACTTCGCATAGCCGCTGCTTTTTGCACGGTATTTGCTATATTTTATTCAAGCAGCTGCGGTGTTTGTCTAATAAAAAATCAATATTATAAACCTTGTCACCATTTATATAAAGTTGAATATCGCAAACTAAACTAGTAAATGCATACACATACATGTCTACATTTCTACCCTCAGTGATGGTGTGGTATTTACAAACATATACAGAGTAAAACGCATTGTGTTAGTTGGGTTCGGAGGCCACTAAAGGTTACTCGCACTGCGAGGTATATGTGCTATTTATTCACCACCTTGTTCATTTGCCGCATATCCGTAGGTTTAGCCTGCGATATTGACTGTCTATCAGATTATGATACATCTGTATAATTATATTGTGAACATTCCCAGGCACATGGGGAAGGCCGTCGTCTTGTTAAACTACTCATTTTGCTTGTATAAGATATGTTACAGTGTGGATACCAATGCGTAGCAATGCACTCACGTATAAGCATTTCTGATAATAATCGATCATAGGATTCGCCATGCCTACTCTGAAGGGAACAAATCCGTTTTTTGTTTCAAAGATGTGTGGACTTTCCAAAGTCTCTCTTTACTATTATTCTGACAAAACACACATTTTTTAAAGAGTGTTCTCTTCTGTTTATTACTTCCAAACATAGTGAAAATACATCTTACTCACACAGTATATGGATTATATGGATTATTGTTGGCTATCCTAAAGATAGAACCCATCCACATAGCCGGTCAAATATTGAATGGGAAAATGTCACGCTATAAATGATACCACAATTTGACCTTACACCCTTCCTAGGAAGATTCGCCTTAGGCACTCAGATACATTTTGTAGTCTTTATTTAGCGGCTCATTTTTAGTTGATCTTTACTTCTGGACTATTTCTAATGGCCTACAAATGGATATTTCTCAAGAGCATTGTAGAGGCAGTTCTGGCCATGGTTCAATTAAACTATTTGCTTAACAGGTGTTGATTTGCCGGTCAAACCAACATTTGTTTTGAAATTTAACCAAGCCAGTGATGCACGTGCACATTTTTCCAAAATACTTTTCTCTTGCCATACACATCGACATTCCTCAAGACAACTGTAGAGTTCGTTTTCGTCGGCTTGACCATTAAAGGGTTAGGTAACTGTTTACCAAGGAAGGGTTAACATCCAGATAGCATGTCAGTACAACACAGCAGCTCGATTCGTGGAAGGCCTTCTCCTGTATATCTAGTTTTAAAAACTTTCTATTTTCAGGCTATATTGACTCAGGCTGGCCCGTGATGTGTATTATTTCACATTATGTATACACACACTTACGAGAGGAGGTTTTCAATACAGTTAACACTGTAGCATACATCGTTCGGCACAAATTCATACATGGCCCTTAAAGACAGAGGACAGATTAGTACAGCTAATGTGAAATAGTATAATATGTAACTTTTGGTATCAAAGGATTGTGCGCTATTAAGATACGTAGATGTATTACATCCTTTAAGATCCACCAGCCTGTGGCACCGAATAGAGGTCTACAATATGCACAGGTTTGTTTGTAGTATTGACAATTGACCGTTGAATGCGGTGTTACCCTGATGATCCAGGTCAATGGGCCAGTACTGGATCAATACGGGCCAATACACCCCGTTATTTGCCCACGCCTGGCCAGTAACCTGTGCTATCACGGTGGCGTTTCATAAGCAGGGGTAACAAAGAGCACATATTTCCCCGTACATATATCGCGAGAGATCTCAGGATCACTGTCCCCCTTCGAACGAAAGCGGGGCAAAACCACGGACTTTGTTGAATAGGTAAGTAAAACATATGAGCCTATAACTAACCTCTCTTGGTTAAGATATTTAAACCCTCTTGTGTCATCGTAACCTTTTAATCGTCTTACAGAGCCTTTGCAATGATTGCTGATGAATAGCCATTTACAGGCCTAGAGAAGACTGTTTTTGAAAAAGTACCACCGAAATGGCTGGCTCGGTAACCATTCCAGCGGTACAATTAAAATAAATAATCCTCTTTTGACCGGCAACTGGACACTGAGCAAGCGAAAATGTAGATCTAGTCGACGCTTTAATCGTTAAGCCGGCTAAGACACACTCTTAAAAAAATATTTACCCAAACTCCTGTGGTACGTTTACAAAAAAGGCAATCTTTTGGCCAGCAAATGGCCATTCACTGAGCAGAAATTTGAATTTTCTAGAAAAATCTTGGTCATTATATGGTTGATGGGTAAAAGTAGCATTGTGAGCGCTTTAAGGTGCGTTTGACATAAGAAGGGTTAATGGCAATTATAATTATCACACGCGTAAAGAGGAATACATTTTTGTCAAATTAATTAATATACATAGCGAGTAGTTATCCTGCTAATGGACATTCCCGAAGACCACTACAGAGACAGCATTTCGCCGAATTGACCATTAACGCGTTGATGATTAAGAACATTCTTAGCTATCGTCCATTGGCTGGCCAATTGAAGACTATTTTTGAACGCATACCAGGAGAATGACTGGTTCGTTTATCGAGAGAGTCATTCCAGTAGTAATTCTTTAAAAAATAAATGTCTTTGCTTGCTTTCTCCAGTCCTGCAAGCCTGGGTGCCTGTGCTCTATGCCATTGCAAATACCGGTTTTGGCCGGTTTGGCCATTCACCCCTCATGTGCCAGAACCGAGCCAGTCATTCCAGTGGTAAAATTTCAAAAATAGTCTTCTCCCAGTCTGTAAATGTACATCACTCAAAAGCAGGACACTGTCAAACCAAAAAGTTGGATTTTCTTGAATATTGCCCATTTAATGATTACGCTAAGCAAAACGCGCGGCAACAGAAAGTAATTTTTTTTTTTTTCTTTGGCAAATGTACACACATTGTCTTCTCTAAATAGACATTTACTGAGTGAGAATTGCAATTTTCTTTGAGATATCTAGAGCTTTAAATGGCTAATTGATATAGGTAACATTTTTAGGGCGTTGAGGCGCTGTTGGCACAAGAGGTCTTAAAGGTACATATTAATGGCAAATGCATGAAAATAAATTGTCAAAATTGTATACTTTCAATGCCACGAAATTTACCACTAGAATGACGGGCTAGGTTACCGGGCCAGTCCTTCTAGTGGTAACTATTCTAAAAAAATACTCTTATCTAGGCCTTTCAAATAGCCATGTCTGAGCACCACACCAAAGTAGTTATTTGGTCAATTTGACCATTAAAGGGTTAAGTTGACACAAGAGTGGATAAGTACAATTCACATTAGCTCTCCGCATATGATATGTAATCCCATCATGTATCCAAGTAACTCACAAATGCATGGTCAAGGCGGTCAAAAACGGTTTTGAGCGATGCCGAGTGGCTGCCCAACAAAATACTATTTTTGAGAATGTACCACTTGAATTGCTGGCTCGGGAAGCTTTAAAGAATTCGCTACTCCTGGGTTGCGAATAAACATGTTCTAGGCAAAGATTTGAATTTTATTTCCATTAAAGCTTTCACGACGAAGCCGGCCAAGACCGGCCTCTGTATTGGTCTTGGGGAATGTCCATTTGCAGGCCAAGAGAAGACTATTTTTGAAAATTTACCAATGGAATGACTGGCTCGGTTAATCGAGCCAGTCATTCCAGTGGGAAATTTTCAAAATAGGCTTGTCTTGGCCTACAAATGGACATTCAATGCGTAAATATTAAAAATTTTGAACAAATTTTGTCATTAAAAAGTTAATTAACCATGTAATACGATCTAACACGGCCTCCTCAATGGATCTTTCCTGTTTTAGTCATGCCCCGCACATCTCTAGCTAAGCTCCACCCACACCTCGCTCGTGTTGGGATCGATCGATCTCTGAACACCCTGACTATTAATTTCCAAAAAAAAAACTACATATATAAGCTGTTGTATATTTTGAAACTAATTTGACTGGGTGCGGATGCTGCCTAAGTATAATTCGTATTTAACATATTCAACAGCATGTTTATTAAATAGCCAAAAAATTACATTCATTGAGACTTGATAACGTCTATATGGAACCCTTTGTGACGTAATGATTGTGCAGACTGAGCTGATTATGACGGCATACGAGGTCAGGCGATGGATGAATACTTTGGACAGGTGAATTGACTTGTATGTAGAGGGGCCATTTGCAGGACAACAGACAGCTCTCTTTGTTAATATGAGCTACGCATTTGCAAAACTGCTCTCCGCTTCGCCTGTAGAAATTGTAATTTTTTAGCGATCTTGACTATGAAAGGGTTAATTGATATGACTAGCATATGGACGCTTTGAAGAGTCGTTGGCACAGTAACAGTTAAGTAGCTAAGCAAAGGAGAACCGCAGTCACACTCTATGATTTGCCATAATAAGGCGACTCTAGATACTAAAGCATTTTCAAAAAATATAATATCAACCGCTAAAATAAGATTAAAAGTTGGAATTTTTTTTTAATTACACCTTTGAAAACATCCGAATTTCGATTCCTGACTGAGACGTATGGCGTCATAAGTCGAAGACTTTTCCTTACTACAATCGCATCAATACTAAACAGTCTAACTGGCTTTAATTCAGTTGAAAGCAGTGTATATAGCAGAACCGGCAAAGCCTTCAGTTTGCGTAGTTATGTACTCGGACAATGGCCGGAGCTGACGGGATCCTTATTTACTATGTGTGTTTACAAAGATAGGTTCAATTTACACGCACCGGCGTAACGGACGCCTCTACGCACGTACACAAGCGCGCGCAAAAGATGATAAAACCCCGGTTGGACATAAATAGTATGACTAAGGCACATGATAGGATTTTTGTAATATGCGGTCTACAGACGTCCCATTTAGTTGTGATGCATAAACCCAGCATACAGATCGTATCGCTGTCTGATTAGATGGGTTATGATGGAAAACCCGCATCAAATCATTAAGTCACCTCTACCGGTGTAAATGGTACGCGCGTGAATCTTAATCCTTTCTTGACGAATCTGGTCCAAACCGGCCTCTACATTATGTTTGAGAAATGTCCGTGTGCAGGCCAGGAGAAGCCCATTTAAAAAAAAAAATACCACTAGAATGGCTGGTTCGGTAGCCGGATAAGTCATTTCAGTGGTAGATTTTCAAAAATAGTCTTCTGTTGACATGCAAATTGGCATTTAATAAGAAAATATTTTGAATTTCTTCAGCAATTTTAGACATTAAAGCGTTATTCAATGAACATTCTTTGCACGCGCTACTACGCCTCTTTTCTGAATGGTGAAATAGAATAACGCCATAAACAACAAGCATTCAGGAGAGCCCTAAGTCCGGCCATACATCCCTTTTGCTGAAATTGTCATTTGCCCTTTTGACCCAGATATCAATTTAGCTATTGGGGCCCCAATCGCAACCATCCAGTCAAGTATAGCCAAGGTCCATTCAGAAGAGATGGGGTGTCATGCTGTATAGTGCAGTAGCCAAATCTAAAAAGGTCCTAACATGGGAGTATCCCTACCAATCTTGGAATTAAAGGCAACCTATTTTTTTGTGAAGAATTTTGTATTGTAATTGAGAAAATGATGGTGTGTGTCAATATAAAATGTGTTTTTCACCCATTATGATGACCTTGTTCATATGTTCTGTTAAATACATAATAATCGGCTTTCGCCGAGGTATATTTCGACATCATATTCACAAAGTGGCACATACATGTATACATATATAATATGTGTTGTCATAGCATAAGGCACCTGGTATCATTTAATGGTATATCCATTCCTCTTATCTATGTACTAATTATTTTTATGTGTTCATGATTGTATATAGTCAACAACAAAGTAATCGTTTAACACTCAATCAGCGAAAAATGGCTTCTACAGTGGTCGTGTGAAATGGCCATGTAACAGAGCCAGTCATTACAGTGATACATTTCCTATGAGAAAATTTTCTTGGACAAATTCGATGACTAAAGTGGTAAGAGGGATATACAGCATGTATGTATTTCTGCAGTAATATGTTCGTCAAACCGACATATTTAACAGATATATTATATACGAACAGAAATGGTTATGAAAGATAAATGGCCGCGTATCTAAAGTTAGTGTGTTAACCAAATAAATTTTGGGATCGCAAAACTGCAGCTATTTAAGGCGAGTGGTTCCTATCACCACCTGTCTTAATGAACTACAATAGTACGGCCCCAAAATATCATAGTTATACACCATATTGAGTAGTATTAAATAGTTGTCAGTTATTACAAGTAAGTCTGTTGTAAAAATTGCTTTTTGAATCACTAACTGTTAATTATTAATGGCAGGTGCACTTTCTACCAGATGTCTTAAAGAATCGCCATGTATTGTAGCCATAATAGCGCATGGCCGATACATACATGTTTTACTGTATATCGCACTTAAAGGAAATCTCACCTTATCGTATACTAACCATTCATGTTATAGAATTTGCCACCCATAAGCCATTCATATTATTTGATTCGATGGTTCAACCTGTATTATTGTATGCATCAGAAGTCTGGGGTTTTGAAAATGTAGAGCTACTCGAACACTACCAAATAACATTTTATAAAGTCTTACTAAAATTGAAGCAAAGTACGCCAAACTCCATGGTTTATGGCGAGTTAGGCAAATTCCCCCTAAAAATCATCGTCCAGTGCAATATGATCCAATATTGGGCAAGCCTAGTCAATGCTGGATACAGCAAATTTTCATCACTCCTCTATTTTTGCGCGTTAGAACATATGCAAACAAATAATATACAGATCAAATGGATAAATAATATTAAAATGGTTCTTGGTGCAACGGGACAAGGTAACCTGTTTAGCTTAGAAGATATTAGCCAGAAGGAACGTGTCAAACGAACCAGACAATGCTTAGAGAATATATTTATGGACAAGTGGAAATATGATATTAACGTTTCAAATATGTTGACATTTTATGCACTAAGAAAACAGGAATTTAAATTTGAAACATATCTAAAGAAATTAGACACCAGAGAAGCGCTAATACTATGCCATTTCAGAACACACAACCATCACTTAGAAATAGAAGACAAACCTTAGGTGGGAATCGATAGAATGGAGAGGGTATGCGAACTACGCGATGTCGTAGAAGATGAAATACACATCCTCTTCGTATGCCCGAGCTATGAAACAGAAAGAATGAAATTTGTACCTGACTATTATAAAAGAAATTATACAGAAGACAAAATTAAAGGTCTATTCCAATTATGCAACAAACCTGTTTTAAATCGATTATGTAAACTTGTATTGCATTCCAAGAAAAAGAACAGAAAATTGTTCAATGTTAAAAACAAAATTAAAGATATGTAATCAAGCAAGCATATAACGCCGATGACGATGACGACGACGACGACGACGGCAAAACAACAACAACAACAACAACAACAACAACATCAACAACACCAACAACAATAACATATGCTACAGTTGTAGCCTAAGAGAATAACGGTATCTTGACTTGACTTGACATTTGAGCTTTTATCATGCCGACAACCAAAGATATTCAGGTTTTACTAGCTAAATGTTGATACATTTCTACGCCCTATGATGGCTGTCTTGATTTACTTTTCAAGCAATCAGTAATATCTAGCGTGTCTGCCTCGGAATTGTATGTTTTTGCTTTGTAATAAGTATGCTCTTGAATATTTTGAAACTAATGTTACTGGACGCTTCTGCTGCCTTGGGCAACAACAGCACCGAGTCAAATTAGTTCCAAAACATTCAACAGCTCACCTGTATAGTTTTCTGGGAATTGATAATCAGGAGATTGAGGGATCGATCGATCCCAACACGAGCGAGATGATGGTGGGGCTTAGCTAGAGATGGGCTTGGCATGGCTAAACCTAGAAACGTTACTTGTGCATACGCATAACGCATCTGGTCAAGCGAATCACGTGGCTTGTGCTTAGATCCATACACAAGTAGAGTATACACTACAGTAAAAGAACTATATCTGATATATCACTTGACCCACATAGGCATTGCAATAGATCATTGGCGTTCTGCGTAAGCGTTGTGTATGCTGTATCCTTCCCTATCTTGAACAATGATGATGTCGACTCCTAGCCACTTACAGCGTGCATTGTTGGCAACCGCAACGAGACATGTCCCCCAATTTGGACAATTAGTATGTTGACTGCAATGACGCTCTGGCGATTAGGAACTTTGCCAACGTGTCATGCAATGCATATGTATAGTGCTCCTGCCTAACATGACTCTAGTGCAATATTATATTGACAAGACTACGATGTATGCGTCAACAAATCGTACCATAATTGGCGAATAACGCTTAGCTAGAGGGATGGCGTGCGGTAGGTTCCTTGTGTCTGCCTCGTCGTGATAATGCTAAGTAGTGTAACACACCTGCCGCCATAAGTTGACGCGAGTGTTCATTTAAGAGGGTGGAGAGTAGTACAGTAGGATGAGTCTGCACATGGTCTGCTGTTTAGCCAACAGAACGTGTTCAGTCCTGTTATGAGAATTATTTGAAATCCAGTGCTGCTAGCGCCTCGTTGTGTTCAACACGTTAACAGCACTACTCATGTGAAATAGCAGTAGAGATAGAAGGAAACTGTGTGCGTGTCCTATGGAATGTGGAAGGTGCTTCTTTAACAAAAGAGGAGAATAAGAAAGCAGAGATAGATAGGGATAGTGTATGTATGTGAGTGAGGGTGAGTGAGTGAAAGGGAAAGCGTGAGCGAGACAGACAGATTGACCAAATAACAGACGGACGGAGAAAATGACAGACAGATGGACGGCCATATACACTGTGAGACAGAGTGGCAGATGGACAGTGAGAGTCAGGGAGAGAGGGGAGAGAAGAGAGAGAGCGCGAGAGAGAGAGAGAGCGTGCATGAGAGAGAGCGTGCACGAGAGAGAGCGCGCATGAGAGAGAGCGCGCACGCGCACGAGAGAGAGAGATGTTAAAGAAGACATCTTGTTGATGGGTTAAAGCTATGTGCTTACATTATTCATTTTATGTCCAAGCACCCGGTCCATGGTGTATTTGTATTCAGTAGCAAGGCGCTCATGTATACCCACAATAAGTAAATGAAATGGTGGATGAAGAAATCATTGAAATTCCACACTCATCCTTCAGGTTCGGCATATGAGTTTAAAGGGGAACTCTAGAGACGCTTGGTGTCTCTGAGAGTGGATGTCCATGCATCCAGATGGCATGCCATAAGAATAAGTTAGAACTCAAGAATAGTTCATTTTGTGCGATGATGGAGAAATTAGACATGATGCACCAGAGATTTCCCTAAAAGAATAAAAGAAAGTTACTAAATTGACATTAAGAGACGGAAAATGGTCCCTGATAATTCTTATCCTGAAACAATCGCTCGAGATCAGAGAGAGAGAGAGGGAGGGAGGGAGGGCGGGAGGGAGGGAGCGAGGAGTGGTTCAATTCCCACAAACTGCTCTCTGACGTTCGCCAATTGCACACAAAATCATAGCGTTATGACAGGTGAGTGCGAACACCCAGCCCCGACCACCATGTGCCATAAAATTACGATGTTAAAGCAAACAGTCATGAGTTATCAGAGACTAATTTTCATGAAAATAAAATGGTTTCAGACTGTCGGGAAGAGAAGGAGACGCGAACGAGGTGATACATGTCAGAGACCCATTAAACTGGAGACGCCTGTAGAAAGAAATCATTACAATTAAAATCGATATTCTGTTGGGTACCCCGAACCCACCCAGCCGACTTGGTAGTCGAGTTGGTGTCGAGATAAACAACAGCTTAACAGTATCATTACTTGAAATTGATACTTAGTCTTCTGTTTGAATGGGTTGCTCCAATGACTTATTCTTCTGGGATGTTAAGCAGAGCACCGAATGGACTCGTGAACTTTATCTTCCATCGCACATCATCGTACGGGCAAGATATTGTGAGAAAGCGAACCAGCGTGTGTCATCGCGTCCTTGAAGTTGTGTACTGGGCTCTGCCTTATGGACCTTTGAACGAATGGGATTCTTGGAACATTCTGCCATCTGCTTCAACTTCTCTCTAAGCTCGGACAGCTCAGCTTCTTTTGCATGGAGATTTTGCTGAGTATCTGTGAGGATCTTCAGCTCGATTATTTAAATTTGTCTTCTGCATATTCCTCCCGCACCTTCCATCGGTGCTGTTGTTGCTTTGTCTCGAAGATATGTTTAATCAATGCCTTCTGTCCATCAGGCTGGTCTCGCTTTGGTGTACAACATTTTTATTTTGGGTACAAGTGATTTTGCATCGACATTTTTTCAGAACAGGCGCTGAAAGGACATCCGAGGTGGTGATTCGTTTCTGAGTTTTCACAGGTCTCACTGTCCGCACATCTTCGTCAGACTTTGTAGGGCATGCTGTTATGTCCTGTTTTGGCAGTAAAAGACCATTACATGGAAGCGAAATGCTCTTTGTCTGCTTTGCTAACTCATACAAATGCAGAGACCCCCTTCTCCCGTCGATCTTTTCCGATGACCAAAGCTGGTGTAAAGTGATGTGGATCCAGGAATGCCATGTTTAAAACCCTATCCTGGGGCAGGCGATGGTAAATCGTAGCCTCGCGAATCTCCTCCATTGTGACGAACACATCGCTGTGCTTCTCAGACAGGTGGCAACTGACATCAAATGGCTGCTTCAATTTTCCACATGGACGGCCAACTAATGGACAACTATAGCGTGCACATTTTGATATGCACCTCCTTCCAGTGACTTACGAGCATGGACTTATTGGAAAACACTTTATTCAAACAGATCGGCACCAAACAAACAAAGCCGCATTCGTCACGCTTCCACCCATCAACAGACACAATCATAATTTTCACTGAGGGAATCTCCTCCCTAACTGACTCTATGTCCCCCGGAGGATCCAGCTCCAACACGTCAGGTGATGGGAAATCAGTGACATCAACCCATCACCAAACATCTCGGTCAGTACTGACTGCGCTGCACTATCTTTTTCTAGACTGTCTATTTCCTGAAAGATATTGAATTGAACTAAATTTTGCTCTTCTGGCATACAGTAGCCAAGTACACATATTCATTTATTACATTTAATGTATTTAAGTCTAGAAACATATAATGATGTTAATTCTTATGTTCCAGAGACTCATCATAATATGTTTTCAAATGATCCATGTGTACTGCTCTCCACGACTCGTCTTTTTCACTCGAATTTTGTAAGTGATATCCATGATTTTGTCCAACACCCGATATGGTCCTATCCAAGCATGTCCCATAGGTCCCTTAGCGCACGGAGGGTGCCATACCCAAACCAACTGCCCTGGTTTTAGAACAGTTGTTTCAGCATTCTGATCATAATACCGTTTTTGACGTTCAGCTGATATTTTAAGAGCTTTCCGTGCCCGTTTGAAGTTTTCTTCTAGAACGTCCTTAACCCACTCAACATGTTCTACAGGACATTCTGGGTTAAGTTGATTAGAAACTGGCGACTCGAACATTAGATCGACTAGAAGATTGATCTCATATCCATAAGTCATACAATAAGAGGTGCATTCAGTACTATCATGCATAGTTGCACGATAGACCATGTGTAGATATGGTAAGTGATCATCCCAGTCATTTCAAGACTCTGATACACATTTTTTAAACATTTGTTTAATGGTGCAATTCATGCGTTCTATTTGCCCATCAGATTGTGGTTGGTAAGGGGGTTTTGCATGTTTTATATATTCCAAGTAAGTTATATATCCATTTAAATAAGCGAGATTCAAAGTTAAGTCCCTGATCTCTGTGAATAGAAAGTAGCACACCCTTTCTACAAATCCATTCAGTAACTATCTTATCCACTATGGTTGATCAGGAATTGCATATGCTTCAGTGTATTTCGTGAAATAAGCAGATACCACCAGGATATATACATTTCCAGATGTAGTTTGAGGTAATGGGGCCACACTATCACAAGCAATACGCTCATTGCGAGCTCCTACTGGAGTCTGATGTAATGGAGCTTTGCATGGTCTAAGTCTAGGTTTACACATTGCAGATTTCTTGCATCGCTGACACCACCGAGCGATATCCTGCATATAGTTTGGCCAGTAAAATCGTTTTCTCACTGCCTGCATGGTCTTGCTGATTCCCATATGACCAGCAATGCTCTGAGTATGTAGTTGAAGGAGAATCTCTTTCGGAATCGATTTTGGTATGACAATCTGCTCTCTGACTGGGGTTACTTTCTGTACAGTATACCATTGCATACTTTTATAACTGGCCACTGTGCCCTTAATGATTCGATTTCTACACTCTCAGTGGCAACGACATTCCGTCCTTCTGATTTCTTCATCCAGTTTAACATAAACCGTTAAGCATGGTCTTCATGTTGCAGCTGCCCTAGCTGCTCATTTGTCCATCCATCTAAACCAACTATATCCACGGCAGCTGTATCGCCATCAACACACTCTGCATCGATATGCTTCATCACAGTTTCACTATTTTGGATTTCTAAATTATGCTTCAACACAATCGATGAATATTTTGTTCTCTGAAACTCTCTTTGATTGCACCGGTCAACATTCACTCTGGTGGCAGTTCCAGTGCAATCTGGACAGTTGCTACTCTTACAGCTATGGGGTTGCCTTTGCAACATTGGATTGAGAATAAGTCCCACGTACAGATAGCCATCTTGCTAGCATGCCATCTCGCTCCTGAAAGTTAGTCAACCATACTAATGAGGCATGGTCTGTCCTCAGGCTAAACCTTTGCCTATACAGATAGTATCTGAAGTGCTTCACAAATACAATGGCAGCGAATAATTCCCTCATCATAGTACACTACTGGCGTTGAGTCTTGGATAAAGATCTACTTGCATAGGCAATAATCTTTTCCTGTCCATCCTGAATTTGTGTATCCCCGTGACACTAGCATCTGTATCCAGTATAAAGTCACAGTTGTTTTTAGGGTACATTACTATGGGAGCATTGATCAGATGTTCCTTGAGAGTTTGAAAAGCCAACCCACAGTCAGCAGTCCATTCAAATTTTAAGTTTTTCTTTGTTAAAGCATGAAGGGGGTAATGATTGTTGCAACGCTCTCAATAATTCTGCGCTAGTACAAGAAAATCCTAGGTCACTGCAGGTTTCTTTTACTGAGGTAGGCGTAGTCCATTCCCGAACATCAGCTACTTTATCAGGGTCACAATGCACACCTTCTATCGAAACTACATGCCCCAAGAATTAACTGCTTCTTGAAACAGTTTACATTTGGCCAGTTTAAGTTTTAAATTTGCTCCCAATAATCTATCGAACACAAGATGGAGATTGTATAAGGTTCCGGAGAAGGTTTTCCCAAAAAACAATGATATCGTCTGTATATAGTAGACATTGTTGCCACTGTAAACCACACAGGACAAGTTCCATCAGTCTTTCGAATGTTGCAGGGGCATTGCAGCGGCTAAATGGCATGACACAGACATTATAGATTATATAGCCCACTTTTTGCTTTGCTGCCTTCATCGATTACTACCTGTCAATATCACAAAGGTAAATCCAAGGTGCAAAACCAGTCTGCACCTGCTAGACTGTCAATACAGTCTGAAATCCTTGCTAAGGGATATGCGTCCTTGAGTGAATGGTCATTAACCGGATGATAGTCCACACAAACTCGCATAGACCCGTCCTTTTTCTTGACTAGTGTTATGGGGCTTGCCCATGGACTATAATTAGGTTCGATTAACCCTTGATCCAACATTTCTTCCACTTCATCTTCGGCAATTTGATTTTGAGTCACTGGACGTCTTCTAGGTGGTTGTTCACTGGTCTTGAATTCCCAGTATCAACGACATGTTTTGCTACATTAGTACATCCCATTTGTCCATCGTGTCCTTGAAAAGCATCTTTGTATTGAGAAACCAAGTCCTCTAATTGTCTTTTTTGGTCGACATCTAAATCAGAGGTGTCATCAACCATTCATTGCAGGTAGTCAGGTAGAGATGTTTCAGTAGATCTGAGCATACCTGTATTCGTATCCTCACATATCTCTTGAATTGTGTCTACAGAGCAACAACTGTCCCTTTCTGTAATTGGATGGATTGCTTGCTTAAGTTTACCATTTTTATGGGAACACCAGATTTACGTGGATCTACTACTGCCATAGCAAGTAAAAATCTAGTGTTTTGAAAGAATGATGAATCAGGTTCTATAATGAGTGGTGTATGGCGATGTGATTTACAGTGTCCATTAATCTTTCCCTGGGACATGAAGTCATGTCCAGCAGGAATAGATATCATCTCCTTTACAACTATATGGGCACATGGATTTTTGTTAGATGCCCGATGTAAGTTAATTTGATAAGTGTCCATATGCAAGATTCCTTTTCCTGCATCAAATAATCATCCATGATCTTCTCTAAATTGAAGTCCTAAAATTCCATGACTTGATTCAAGAGATACCACTTTTACTGTGTAGGAAAGTGTATGGTCCGCTATATTTATACCCAAGTTAATCTCTCCATAAACATTCATTTCCTGCCCACTAGCAGCTTTTAGGGTAAGATCTACAGGGCGTAAAATGGGTCGGTTCTCTATAGGTATTCCAATATAAGTAGGCCAGTCAATCAGCGTATAGGTTGAACCAGTAGCTACAAGCAATTCAGTAGGTATACTTTCACACATTGTCACACTATCCTAACATGCGATATTAACTGATGCAACCCCTCCCATGATTGATCATGTCCAGCTGAATTTCTGGCCTCGAATTCATGCTGGTGCTGTATGGCAGGCTGTGCATCATGAGAAACGTTATTACCACAGTGGTGCCGTGTTTGTGGGCAATGCCTTTGAATGTGTCATTTCCCATGATGGTAAGAGCACTCTACTTCGGACCTATTAAAATGTATCCCTGGGGATTGATTGCATTTTTCCCAGGTAGCTCCTGGTTTAGCCTGGTGAATATTCGTTTTAAGTGCATTGATCCCATCATTCGTATTTAACAGATTATCACAAATCTGTTGCATACCCTTAGTTGATTTTGTGACACCAGAGTCTGAGTGCCCCATTTGATTATGTGGTGGTTTATCGTTACTGTGTAGCGAATAAATGTCTGCCATATACTCATTGGCAATAGGTTTTCACGTTGACTTGAGCTTATTCGAGTTCTCAAATGACTCGAATTCCATTGCTAATGCGATTGCTGCATGCAATGCTTTTGGGTCGCCGAATTGAACATGTTTTAGCAGGTCTATGCTTCTAACCCATTTGTATATTGGTCTATCACCCATTGTTCCTAAGCAGCACATGAAATTGCTGGAAAGGCCCGTGCAGCTATCCTTTTTAATTTATATCCAAACTGCATTGCATATTCATTTGGTCATCTCTTTCTGTTTCGAAATTCCATACAGTATGCAGCTTAGTGTCAGCTGGTTTGAATCCTCTGGTCAATTCTGCTACCAATTGTTCATACTTGTTGACTACCTCTATTGGTAGATCACCCAATACTTTACGAGCTGATCCTTTCAAACTCATAGCAAGCTGCATTGCGTTTTCTGTTGTATCCCAGTTGTTCCATACAGCCACTGTTTCAAACTGTCGCTGATAATTCAGCCATTCTACAGATTCACCATCACAGGTGGGGGTTCTTTTTGTTTTATCCTTTCCATTTGTCCACAGTGTGGTGCCGATCTCTTATTCTGGCAGTGCGTTGTATGCATATCCAGTCTGTGGCCCATTAACTGGTGTACCTCTATTGTAGGTCTGTCCATAGCAATTCTCTTTTAACCCGTGCATGTTATTATTATTTTAACAGTACTCACTGGTCCAAGATTAGTCTGCGAAAATCTACCATCTTCAGTCATTTTATAGCTGGGATAATCTGAATATGGATTAGGAACCCCCTGGTAACCATGATTACCAGGATTACTCCCATATGATTCAGGGTGGCTGGAATAGTGATGGTCTCCAGTGCCCACATAGTCCTGGTAAGCGTTAAAATTACCACTATAACCTGGATAATGGTTATCATAGCCAGTAGGAAACTGGCTGTGTATTGAAGGTTCTGCATTCCTAGGCTGGCCATCATTCCTAAGATTTCCCTCAGTGAATGTTGACCTCATATCAGACATGTGTGTTGTAAGGTGAGTATTTGGTTGAAATACCCTTTGATTATCCCTAACATCATGGATGATTCTCTGAGCAATGGAATCTTCCATTGCTTGGATCCCACTGTTACTTAGGTAAGGTCCCCCTTGGACGTTTCCCTGGTTTAATCCAGAACCAGCCATTGGTGCTGCATGCATATCTGAAATGCTCTGTTGGCCAGTTATATGCTCACTGTCTCCTCTTCCTCATATCCAGATTGGGTATTCTGTCCTGAATCCCGTCCCCCTTTCCGAAGGTATGGTGGAATAGCATCATAGAAGTGATCAAATTGATCCAAAGATGGTCCATATTCCAGGGTATTCTCTTTCTGAATGGACTGGTAACCATTGCACTCAAAGCTTCCCATATATTTCGGTTATCCATGATGCAATTGTTTTACTTATGTGAATGTATGTCCGTCACTCCAATTCCCACTGGTAATAATGAGATATAATTCCCCTTTTGCTATACTCAAATTCTGGTTATGGCACCAACAATCTGAAACAAACATGCCGCCCTAAATTGACGAGAGCATCTCTTTAAGATGGTGGAGAGTAGTACAGTCGGATGCGTCTGAATATGGTCTGTTGGTTATCCAACAGAACGTGTTCAGTCCTGTTATGAGAATGATTTGAAATCTAGTGTTGCTAGCGCCTCGGTGTGTTCAATCCGTTAACAGCACTAATCCTGCATGTCCTATGGGATGTGGAAGGTGCTTCTTTAATAAAGGTGTAGAATAAGAAAGCAGAGATAGAGAGGGAGAGTGTATGTATGTGAGTGAGGGTGAGTGAATGCATGTGTGAAAGAGAAAGCGTGAGAGAGACAGACAGATTGCGAACATGACAGACGGACTGAGAAAATGACAGACAGAAGAACGGATATACAGACTGAGAGACAGTGTAGCAACTGGACAGTGAGAGGCAGGGGGGAGGAGAGAGATGAGAGAGAGAGCGAGAGAGAGAGAGAGAGAGAGAGAGAGACGTTAAAGAAGACATCTTGTTGATGGGTTAACGCTGAGTGCATCCTGTATAGATTTCATCTCCATGCAACCGGTCCATGGTGCATTTGTATCCAGTAGCAAGGCGCTCTTGTATAACCATAACAATTAAATGAAATCATGGATGAAGAAATCATTAAAACTCCCGACTCATCCTTCAGGTTCGGCATGTGAGTCTAAAGGGGAAACTCCAGAGACGCTTGGTGTCTCTGAGAGTGGATATCCATGCATCCAGATGACATGTCAAAAGAATAAGTTAGAAGTCAAGAAGAGTTTATTTTGTGCAACAACAGCATTTGAAAATAATTTTTCTTTCCTTTGAAGCCAGCTTCCATCCATCCGGTTCTGCCGATTGGTAACTCCAGTGCTTCTACTTCTGGAACTCTCCAGTTTGCGTCTGCAACACTGGATTTGTAGAAGAACTCCACGACAGTGACTGCCACTAGCATTTCCAATTCTGATTCCATACAAATCATAGAACTGCCGGTTTAGCGCTTCGGAAAGATATGTATATTTTTTCGGTCGGTGTATGGTCAAAGACATTCAGTCCTGTGACAAAGTTTCATGTCATTTGCACACATATTTTGAGCACAGCTTCCATATGAAGGCAAAGAAAATATTTAAGCACCACCGTACAAACCCTAGCTGAGAAACAGACTGATAGCTACTTGTCCCAAATCTACATACTTTAAATGGCAGGTATAATGAACTGAAATTTAAGAACTACAGAAACAAGCTGGGTTAAATAATAAAAACAGTTAAATACTACCAAAGTGCATTGTAACTATCTAAAAATGGCATATGTGAAACTGGATAACAATTAAATCACTTTAGAATAAAAGGATTGCCAAAGGGCCGCAGACACAATTCAGTTACTCCGCCAACATTATACCAATGACTATGAAATGTAGGAATCCAGTTTTATCTATGGCTCGAGAAGTTGTGGCTGACCTCTACCCACACTTCGCCCCTGCTGGGATCAATCGATCCCTAAACTACTTGACTTTCAATTTCCAGAAAACTATACAGCTAAGCCGTTGAATATTTTGAAACTAATCTGACTGCGTGCTGTTGCTGCCTAGGGATTCAATTGCTATTTTGGTAATATAGTTCTTAACTCTTTCAGATAAAAGAAAACCAACGTCCGGAAATAAATACAGCGGCTATCTGATAGCCATCCACACAACTTATATTTTCGTTAACACAGTCAACAATGAAGACATCGTTGCCATTCTGAACACACTTCTCCCGGCAATAAGTGATGGCCTTGATAATTTTAAATGGCGTATTTTCAAGCACTGCATACTACAATTACTAACACCACTCAATCACATGTGCAACGTATCTCTAACACAAGGCATCTTGCCATCAACACTAAAATGTGCACGAGTAACACCGATATACAAAGCAAAGGATTAATCTGATTTCACAAATTACAGACCAGTATCAATACACTCACATTTTTCAAAATTATTTGAACGCCTTATGTATAATTCGCTTACAAATTGCCAAGACAACATGTCAATCCTGTATAAATCTTAGGCAGCAACAACACCCAATGAAATTAGTTTCAAAATATTCAACAGCTTACCTGTGCAGTCTTTTGGGAAATTGATAGTCCGGGTGTTCACAGATCGATCGATCCCAACATGAGTGAGGTGTGGGTGGAGCTTAGCTAGAGATGGGAGCGGCATAGCTAAAACCGGAAAGGTTAATTGCTGATGGCGCAAATGCCGTCTATTGTGAAGACATAATTACAATATATGAAACGGCAAATAAGGAAATGGAGCAAATTACTAACTGTTTTTCACTAAATAAGCTATGACTAAATGTTGATAAAACCAACTATATGCTGGTTCCAAAATTCTGACGACTAATAATTTATATCAAAAGTTACGTTACTAATCATTGGTAAAAAGTGTTTAATCTCAACATTGTTACACCTTTCACAATTACAAGTACATAATGGTACAATTACTATCATAATTACTCTATATTAAGCTGAAATGAAATGTGTGCACAAGTCAAAGACGAAGTCATGTGACTATAATGGCACATGCTCGATCGGTTTATGATTCGTGTGACTACAGTTTATATCAACACTTGAGGCACTACTCATCGTCCAATGTTAATTTGCCTAATTTAGAGTTCAACTGTTCAATCGATTACTGATAAATAGGTACCTTCAATTACTGCTCCTTACTGTTCATCAACTTATCAATATAATCATCTCAGAGGCCGACGGATTATCGTAATGATAATAAAACACGGTAAACACCTCTGATGGTTTCCAACGCCCCATCAGCATAGCTGTATGCGTATCACAACTTTCACTTATTGCCACGGTAGATCCAGTCGGTCTAAATGAGTTGGCGGAGTGTAGACTCGGAATAAGACCAGCCCTCTTACTAGCCTCGCTTAGGATGGTAGCTACAGTAGACTCTGAAAGTGCCGTTACCGGAGCATATACAGTTAATAATACTGGCTGTGGCGAGTCACGCGACGATTCCACAGTCCTCGAGAGAGGGGGTTGAGATACACTACGCCCCAACGTGTACTGGACGCGTCTGCCATTATTTGTGCCTATACCGCGGTAGATAGTAATCTGTACAAATTACGTAATACTAGTTTGTCAGAAGTATAACTGCTGTCATAGAAAGACAGTGACCGGCTACACATGCTAGAGTCCATGCAGAGGCCCGGCTATTATTGATAATTCGCTTAATGTCCCGTTTTACTCGGTTAATTATGGCCTTAGGGATTGTGGATTTAACCTTACTGTGACAACTCACCTTTCCAGAGTATAAATTCATCATCATACCTCGTATGACGTCATAATCAGCGCAGCGCGTGTATTATGACGTCATGATCATTACGTCACAAAGGGTTCCATATAGACCGTTACCAAATCTCAAATGGTCCGACACGTTGTATGAATTCTATGTCTTTGTAATTCTTTGTTATTTAATAAACATGCTGTGGAATATTTTTGCTTACCTGTGTAGCTTTTTAGAAATTGATCGTCAGGGTGTTCAGAGATTAATCGATCCCAACACGAGCGAGGTGTGGGTGGAGCTTAGCTAGAGATGGGCGGGGCATGGCTAAAATGGGAAAGGTCCATTCGAGTCAATGACTTATCCCAAGAACTCTTTGTTTTGTGATGGACACAAATGTGGGTTTTCCCAATTAATTGTCCATCCTAGCTGAATTAGAGTGGAAACGAGCGCTTTCTAATGAGTATTGGCTGCATCCTCTGAGGCGCTGAGTAAAAATAAAAAATCATCGACATATAAAGGAAACTCGAATACCTTGTGCCCGCAAATATGTTACAATAGGTCTCAAACATTGTCTAAAACACGGGCTATCCTTTAATCTAAAACACAAAACACGAAATTTATAATAACAGCCATTCCATTTTATACCAAGTTATTCGCTAGACAATGCATCAACTGGGATATGGTAAAATCCATGTTTTATATCCAATGTCACTAAATAATCATTTGGTTTGACAGTTCTTATTATGGTTTCTATATTTTCACTAGAGAAGTGAGGTGGGTTACAATACGAATTTAATTGTCTTAGATCAACTATTAATCGATGTTCGCCATTCTTTTTCTTTGTTACTGCGTTTGGTGAAACACAGTACGGAGCTACAGTCCACTGATCGATCGGGCCTGCCTTAGAAGCCTAGTTAATTCATCCGACACGATGTTCTGTTCTTTTAAATCTAAATTGTGATTTACACATTCAAATTTCTCTACATTATTGGAGACTGGTAATGGTACGCCATTTTTAATCCATTCCGAGACACGATTGTGGGTTTCTAATAATTTCCATTTATCAACAGTAACGTGTTGAAAACACATGACGTATCAATCAATTATTATATGCATCGTTATGCTGTTTTCCAGTTGGTAAATTTCTATGTGAAAAATTACCATAAATATCATGATTATAACCGCGTTATCCGCCCTATTTCTTCTATAGTTGCCTCTAATAAAACTGCGATTTGATGCACCAAATGGACTCCGTTGTTGTCCATTACACGAGCCTGAAATTTCAGCCGCCGTACGTACATTAGATTATGCAATGCCTCTGACAAGCCCAATATATTTCTATGCAATGACCTACAAGATTCCGCTGTCTCAGCGTCAAAATTACCTTGAACCAATAATGCCGAATATTCGTCCTGTAAATATTTGATATTCGCTAACAAAATTGTATGTATTTGGACCAACCCGGCTTCCTTAGTTTTATGTGTTCTTTGTAATGACAGCCATTTAAATGCTGTCTCAACGTAACGGGCATAACGAGTTATAATGTGTAATGTTCAAAGCGTTGAAATCCGCCTGAAATTCACCTATAGCGAAGCCGCTTATTGGCTGCTGTACTTCGTAATCGGGATGCATTGCCCAAGCCAGCTGGCGAAGTTTGGCGAGAAACTTGACTACTGGGCGTGACCTGGTCTGACGCATCATCTACTTTGTCGGTAACGGCTGCCGCTGCAGCGCCTTTCATGCCATTATTATCTGCGTTCTATTCAGGATTTTCACAGTTCAAATTCGATATTTGTAATGATAGCTCGTTTAGTCATTTTTCGTTTTTCAAACTCTGTCTGTCTGTCTGTCTGTCTGTACTACACTTTATATCAGCTTGCATTTCTTCTAAAGACTTAAAAACGCAATTTCTTTCTTCTGACGGCATACTACGTCTCGACTGCGAGAGGTGCACAAGTCAAAGACGAAGTCATGTGACTATAATGTCACATGATCAATCAATTTTATATTCTTGTGACTACAGATACAGATAAATATTCCAAAAATGAATGTTAACAAAAAGACACTGAAGAAGCCCCTTTCACGTTCAGGAGTATATTTAGATAAACATCCAAACTGGGGTAAACAAATTGATACAGTAATCGCAATTGTAGCAAGAGGCATGTGTGTCATCCAAAGACGAAAGCAGTATATGTCACGAGACACTGCTAAAACAGTGTACAACACCCTGATCTGCCAACATAGCACGCACTGCAATGCCATTTGGAATAACACACACCCAAATAAATTATTAAAAATCCAAATGTTCTAGAAAAAACAATGAAACTATTCACTTTTGTCAACGACATTCAAAGCAGTGCCCTACCTAAATCTATCACCCCATACTAGTACCCCAGCCACTAAATTATGGAATGGTACAAAACAGAAAACAGAAAACACGTGACAAGATGGTAACAGCAAAACCAAGAATGCGTGAACAAATTCCATGATCGATACATACTGGGACCCACACAAATAACATTAACAACCCCTACGAAAATAAACACCACGGCGACTACTACTACCACCATTACTACTACTACTACTACTACTACTACTACTACTACTACTACTACTACTACTACTACTACTACTACTACTACTACTACTACTACCGCTACCGCTACTCCTACCACTACTACTACTACTGCTGCTGCTGCTGCTGCTACTACTACTACTACTACTACTACTACTACTACTACTGGATGAACTAAATTGCGATTATCCATATCGAAACCGCTATTGACTAGTATTTCAAAACTATAGAATGAGCTGAAACAGTTAATGCTCCAGCCCCTAACCCTCATATGTGTTTCGTAATAATATCAACAAAATGCAATTTAAATCCTGATCTGTAACTATCTCAGCTGTCTGTATTCGTACTGTTCTGTCTATATATGTAAGGTGTCCGGATGCCAGAACAATAGGTTGTGCATTCGGCGGATAACCTCGACTCAATTATGGAAAACATGTTACTGTCAAATAAATAGTTTTTAATTTGATCTGATTTATTATTATATTATTATTATTATTATTATTATTATTATTATTATTATTATTATTATTATTATTATTATTATTATTATTATTGTTAAAGGATATAATAAGTTTACGCTAGGTATACAATACCTGATTAGATTATTATGGCATCCCAGCTGAAAAAGCCAGAGAGATATGTGTGTACATTATCACCAGAACTGATCAAGAAAGCAAAGGAGGAACTGAATGAAGACCCGGAACGACGAGAACAGGATATACAGGAGCTTCGCGAACGGATAGAAAACTATCCAGGTACGTATTGGATATATAGAGTTGGAAATTATCAATTTGCACGAGATTTAGCGAGTGCAAAATTGATAATTTTCAACGAGGTGATATGAAAAGTGAACGAGTTTGAGATTTTATTTATCATATGACAGTAATTTTGAAATATTTGCCAATAGTTGCTGATGTGACTTTTATCTGATTTCTCATCGTTGATTTTTGTGAAATCGATACCGCCGCTGTGACTTACCACTACTTCATAACATATACTGAATGCGCAGAAAAATATAGTGACAAACACAAAATCTGGCGATGTCAGCCGTATACTACACCTTTCTTCTAAGACTATCGCAGAGCCACGGCCATCAATCGTTACTTAGCTGCCGGCTGATAAACTGTCAAACGATGACATTTTGCGATGACGTTTCATGAATGACATATCGTAGTAAAACAGTACCGCGTAGTAATCCCTACGTGTCACGCTCACATCAATTGGTCGATTTAAATGGGTTGCTCACCCAACAGCCAATGAAAATACTCCGTTGAATATGGCACGTGTGCTCATATCGAAAAATAGGGAACGGGCTAGAAGGCTTGTTTATATGATAAAATTATGTATGTCTGTTGGGATTCCGTAGAATGTGTCAGTCTGAAAAATGTCAATGTATGAAGGTGATGAAGGTGATGATGATGATGATGATGATGATGATGATGATGATGATGATGATGATGGTGCGTGCGTGCGTGCGTGCGTGCGTGCGTGCGTGCGTGCGTGCGTGCGTGCGTGCGTGCGTGCGTGCGTGCGTGCGTGCGTGCGTGCGTGCGTGCGTGCGTGCGTGCGTGCGTGCGTGCGTGCGTGCGTGCGTGCGTGCGTGCGTGCGTGCGTGCGTGCGTGCGTGCGTGCGTGCGTGCGTGCGTGCGTGCGTGCGTGCGTGCGTGCGTGCGTGCGTGCGTGCGTGCGTGCGTGCGTGCGTGCGTGCGTGCGTGCGTGCGCATGTGTGCGCGCGCATGTGTGGGTGTGGGTGGGTGGGGTGGTGTTGGGGTGGGGTGGCGTGGCGTGGCGTGGCGTGGGATGGGGGGTCGATGTTTGTCAAAAAAACATGCTGTGAAGTCTGTTTCCTTAGTCGATATAGCTATTCATCTGCTTATTATTTATGACACATATTAAAGACATACGGTGTGCACAAATACCCAAAGTGGCGATACATTTTGTCTCGACTATTAACAGATATGTCGTAATGGATTGACATATTTCAGCACGAGTTTGTGACTCCATCTATCATATGACGTCATAATCAACAACGTGCCATGTAGGATGACGACTCAATGAAGTACAGTATGAAAGACTCGGTTTAGTCCATCTTAAACGCGTAATAATCCGACACGTTGTACGAAGTGTATGTCTTTGCTTTTTAATCAACATGCTGTTTAATATTTTATAACTAATTGGACGTGGCAGCAACAGTATCCAGTCAAATCAACACCAGCACGAGCAAGGCGTGGTTGGAGCTTAGCTAGAGATGGGCCGGACATAGCTAACACTGGAAATGTCCCGTACTTACTGGATTCTTTAATTTTGACACACAACACAATGAGACTAATCTGTCCACTAAGGATGTATTTCGCTGAATGAGTCTCACCGTGTATGACTAACGGATCAATACAGGTTTAGCTGCTCCACGACCATCTTTAGCAAAGCTACACCCACAATTTGCCCGTATCGATCGATCGAACCATTGCGCTCAATGACTTTCAATGTACAGATAAATATACAGGCAAGCTGTTGAATATACTGACACTAAATTGAGTGGGTTATGTTGCTGCCTATGGCAACATAGTCAAGAGAATAGTTCTTATACAGTAAATACATACAATTATTTTAACTTGACGGGCAATTATGCGCCTATGACTGACAAAATCGCATCATTCAACACGCAATCCATTATGATGTTAGCGGGCATGTGACGGTGTTGATTATGGCATCATATGATTGCGATATAAACTGGTCCAACACGTTGACGAACGCTGTTGGAGAATGGATGGTCATAACCTACTTTCGACGCCAAATAAACCAGAGACAAAGATAAAGGTGTCTTCTCGCCTATTGATGTTACCAATGGACCGTTCCATGTATAGCTATGCCCCGCCCATCACTCGCTAAGCTCCACCCACACCTCGCCGTGTTGGGATTGGTCGATCCCCGAATGCCCTAGCTATTAATTTCCCGAAAACTATACAGGGAAGCTGTTGAATATTTTGTAACTAATTTGACAGGGTGCTGTTGCTGCCTATGGCAGCAACAGCGCCAAGTCAAATTAGTTTCAAAATATTCAACAGAATATTTATTAAATAGTAAAAGCAAACAATGTGTACAACAACGCATAGACCGTCTTAAAATATACGTTCGTGACGTACTTATCGACGTCATTCATGACGTCATTCATTATGATAGCATTCTACACATCACGCAGTTCATTATGACGTCATATGGTGGATGGGTCTGGAAAGGTGAATTACCTATGTAATGTAACAACTAACATGGATGATACATTGTACTAAAAGTTGCCTGCCAATGCCATATTCTTTTATTCGTCTGACTAAAACACAACATAATAGTTTTAGCTTCTAAAACAGATACTTGCTTTCAGTTACGAAACTAAAACTTTATAGGAATTCATGTCTAGCTATGCTTCAGCCATTTCTAACTCCCGCTCAAATTAGTTTCAAGATATGCCAAAGAATGTTTAATAAATAGTAACTCTCTCAATGCCATGAAATTCGTAGACGTGGCGGACGGTTCCAGCATTATGACGGAATATTGTCTGTCACTTATGATTGTGGCTTCAGACTACATGTGACGTAATTACTTATAACGTCATATAGCCTACTTGAGTAACAGATCGGATTCATTTATTACGTGTACTTAATTATTATCATATTCACAGGCCTCCGCGCACGCACAGATGGACCATTTCTCATACGCTATCTAAGGGCTCGCAAATTCAACATTGATCGTGCTTTTGAAACGCTTTTAAACTTTTACCGGATTAAGCAGGAAAATCCAGAGATATTTGATGATCTTCAACCATCTGTAATCAGCCATGTCCTGGACGATGAGCAAATACTTGTGCTGCCGGATAGAGATGAACAGGGGCGTCGTGTCCTTATCTTTAGACTCGGTAAGATAGTATAACCGGCAAATCTGGCCACTAAATGAACCGTAATGTCATGAATGACACATTTTCGATTAATACAACATTTTGATATGGAATATTAAAGTCCGTGACCAAATAATAGCATTTCCTTAGGACTGGTAATAAGGATACCCATATGGTAACCTCATTCGCCCCAAAACATGTTCTGTTATGCAGATTGTTTACATGAGTAATCCGTCCATCCGTCTATCTTTTTAGAGCGCTCATATTGTGATTCACTATGACAGGTGATCGAAATCCATACGATCAATGGACGGATCCAATCTGTCACTCAAGTGGCTGACGTCATAATCAATTAGGCCCCATGTAAGATGACGGTACCCTCATAATGACGTATTTTATCTCCGGCACGAAGCTGGAAAAATGCGTCACGTGTACGCCCTGTACCGCGTGTATTTGATGAATAATTGAATAATTTGAAACAAATTTTCCTGGAAGTTGTAGCAAGAGTCGCCAGTCACAATGACTTTCAAAATATTCAACAGCTTACCTGTAAAATCAAGTTGAAAATAGGATTCTGGTACGCAAGATTTGAAAGTATATATAAATCGATCCTAACACGCTCAAAACTTGGGCTGGACATAACTAGAAATGGACGTGGCAGAGCCAAAAATGCGTCCCTCAATATCATCCCCATTAATTTAGAAATAATCTGTCGTGAATTGAGGAATACAGTTTCTCAGGCAATCATATGACGTCATACTAAACAACGTCACATGTAGGCTGACCTCGTAATCAATTATGTCATGAATGACTCGATTTAGTCCGCCATAAACGACTAACAGCCCGGAATTCTATGGCTTTAATATTTAATAAACATGTTTAATATTTTGAAACCAATTTACTGGGCGTTGTTGCTGCTGTTTTCTGGAAATTGAGATTCGTGGAGTACAGGGATCAGTCGTTCACAGCCCTGTCAAAGTGTGGGTGGAGCTTAGCTAAAGATGGTGGATCATATCTAAAACTGGATTCCTCAATTTGTTTACGGGTAGTAACATTGCCTAAATGTAATCAAAGACCACACAGCCCTAATTAAAATGTGCCTACTTGACTTTTATAATGTGTCTGTTAAGCACCAAGGGGTCAGCGATTATTAAGATCTGCAACCATTTTATAAAAAGCAGGACTCACTGTTTACATGGTAATTCTTGAAAGAGGCCTCTCATTTCGGGCTGTGGTATATTAATTTATATACTGTGAAATGTATCCAGTTGAATAATACCAGGTGGCTGTAAACAGTCCTCTAGCGATACTAACCCATTAACTCTTTGAAACAGAGATTCGTAACATCGCAATTTCAAGACAACTAGATACATATGATGCATACCATTACAAATAAGTTCACCAAGAAACTGTCAAATTAGTTTCAAAACATGCAACAGAATATTTCTTATATTGTACCCAATTTATCATACCTGTTTTTTCTGATTCAAATGGCTAAAACATTAGCATATTTACATGAAGAATACGTCGTGTAGTAAATACGCATGCCACTGAGGGTTTCGTTGTTATATGATTACCTTTGTCTATTAATTGGTGTTTATGTTCATTAATAGGTACAGGTATTCCAATCACAAAACTGTATGTACATATATAGCTGGTTGTCTTGAAATTGCGATACTACGACTCTCTGTCTCAAAGTGTTAAGTGGCCAATATCTGGAAAGCGCTGTTGACAGCCACCTGCCATACGACAAGAAGTCTTGCACCACTCCTATTCAGCGCAGTCTTGGCATATGTACAGTCCTCTTGGTGGCATACGTCAAGGTGTCTACAGCAATCCTAGTCAGCGCAGTCTAAGCATATGTGAAGCCATCTTGCTAAAAACCAGTAAAACGTAAATGCTACCCAGAATTGTTTATCCCTGACACTGACGTTGGGACCTCTGCAATCGAAACATGGACACATTTTTGCAACGTGTAGATGATGTCTCAAACTATATAGGGACTTCATCTGAATGTTGTTAACTCAAATCCCTGCTGATGAACACCAACGCCTAACCTATACGAGCACCTTGCATGACACACACTTGCAGAAATTGAAATTATTCATGCACATTGGATCACTAGTCACACAGAATCGATGGCGAATGGTAATCTCAGAAAGGTCGACGCATGAACAACCTGCAACAGACTGGAGAATGTTTGGAAATCAGAAGTCAGCCGTGATACCAAGCTGGCCTTCTTTAAAGCATGCATTGAGACCATCCTTTTGTATTGGTCACATGCATGAATGGCCAACCGTATTCTCTAGGTCAGAATTAGTACAGTCTGTTAGCAACAACATATGGTAGAATCATGCAAAATGTTATACCAACATACCATTTGGTACAAAATTATTTCGCTATAGTAAATTCTGCTACAGAGCCAGTCGGGGAAAGCTTGCATTAAAACCTGTGACGTAATCATCCAAGATGGCCGCCATTGAGTAACAAATGCTTTGTAGAGAGTTGCTCTATATAGCGTAGGAAGAGAACGCTTCGGATTTTGATAAAGAGATTTGTGCAGAGTAATATTTAATTGGTACACAGCTAGGTGAACATGTCTGGAGTAAATTTACCTCCGGACCCAATCTGTGGGTGCGTTTAGGTGAACTCGTCTAGTGTAAATTATCTGCAAGCACATGCTGATAAAGCATCTATTTGACGGTATGATGCCATCATCTAAGATAGCCGGCATCCAGTATCACAGCATGTATCTCGATGTTCGTAGTCAGCACTGGCTTGATAATGAAGCTGTAGTTAATCCATCTGCACTAGTATAACTGTGAAACATCAAGATACTCATGCTTGCCATCCAAAGTTGGTAACTTCTGGTATTTTAAGAGTCCGTGTAAAGCACTGCACATACACGCACGCATGCACACACGCACGCGGGCACGTACGCACGCACACACACGCGCACACACACGCACATGCATAGCATGTGAAGTAGGTCGCTTCATATGTTCCATCAACGCTGCTTTATCCAGAGACATAGTGTCTATCTGATAATGTTTCTTTGTAGATAACATATGTCTGCATTCATTCAATTTGTTTGATGACCTTGTCCTGTCGCATGGCAAGACGACAAATCATTCTATGTTACTCATATGACAGCCTTGCATTTCTTTAGAAATCCATGCCAAATTAATGAAGGTGTTAGGAATCACAGGAAGCACGTTTCAGACATCCTACCATGTTATGTACGTGGTCTTGCAAATGCAGACACAGCGTCATATCCAGTACATTCCTTTCAGGAGGGCAGATATGCACATATGTGCGGACGAAACGGCTGGTATTGCTGGTGAAATGGAATGTGATATCCATTCCTGCATATACAAAAGTCAACACCACATGCTGTAAATTCAAGCTGTGCCTCATCAAAACGATACAGAACAAGCAGATATATCTGTCTAACCCATTCTTTACGGCTCCTTGGCTTCAAACACAGCTATTCACGCGTCCGCATCATGATGTGGCATGGTGACAAATCTTCGATACCCAGCATAGAATTGGCTAACTTGACTGGGTCCCCGTACTTCTGTGTTACACACTTTCTATTCATACATTTCACACGAACCTCGGGATGTCGTACTCTTTTCCAGTCAAGTTTTGGTAATACAGACAACCATCTAGCATAGTCGATGCTATGCAACACAAACCTCAAAGTGCATCGCACAGTCTGCTGCTAGCACGCGCCGCACATACAGCAGGAAAGTATGCTGCTCACATACTGCACCCAAGCAAATCATTAGAAGCAATGTCTGTAATACAACTGTTTGAATCCAGACGAGTATTACACCATGAAGTAGACAATTTCAATTTAATGCGTATGTAGCTTAATTCACTCTTCCGAATGTATACTCATTGCAGATTGCATTTTGCTGCAAGATTAGTCGTCCTGTTTAGAAAGTGCATTGCTATAAGACCTTTCACACAATATCACACGTTGGAGTGTGACGTCAACTAGCTAAAAATGACGCTCGGCTGTCTATAGACCAATTTAATTTTGCCAATGGGTACCACCAATAGATTGCATTTCCCAACCAAAGTATCCGTCCTGTTGAGACAATGCAATAAATGCGAAAGACTCCACGCAGCCGTCGGCCATGTTGGATTATGACGCCGCAGAGTCAATCACGAGGCCTGCCTAGTGTTGGTCTGTAGCGTAGTCTAAGCTTGGCCTGGTTCCTTACGGTAGGTGGCATTTTAGACCAGAATCAGTGTGGTTGAGACAATTCATTAAAGACACAAACTTACGCAAAACATTCCAAATAGGTGACGGCCATGTTGGATTACAAAGTCACAGAAACAAAACGGATCTCGACAAGCTTGTGTCGGTAGCGTAATTTTATTCTGCCAATATGTTTCTAACAATGTACCTAGTGGGATGTTGGTATTACATTTTGCAAGATTATGTGATTTACAGACGTCCCGCAAATAGATGGATACTACACCCAGCTACTGCGGCGTGTGCTTAATGGCAATTGTCATGACCATATGCGCAACGCCGACCTGAAGTGTGACACCCCACCCGCGTAACCTCTCAGTGATATTATGAACACAGCAAACGGACTCTTGATCAATCAGTCTCCAAACTAGAGCTCCGCCATTCTCTCAGTGACACGGCAACACAAGACAGCCAGGACTAGACATTGAGGTCATATATCCCGAAACCTACCCCCAGGGACATATGCCTAGACCCTCTTGAAGTCCATATATCGGTGAATCACAGACAGCGTGGATGGAACATACATTTGTATTTGCATATACACTGGTGTGTGGATAATTAACGAATGCCATTTCAGAAGATACCATTTGCAATAAGTAGAACTCATTTCTTTGATTTCTTCTGTTACAGGAAGATGGGATCCAGCAAAAGTTAGTGAGATAGAGAGTTTTAAAGATGACTTGATAAATCTTACGAAGATAAGCCAGGTAATCCGATGGATCTTTCGAGTTTTGCTAAACCCCGCCCAAATCTAGTTAAGCTCCACCCACACCTCGCTCGTCTTAGGATCGATCGATTCCTGAACTGGCTGACTATCAATTTCCAGAAAACTGTGCAGGTAACTTGTTAAATATTTTGAAATTAATTTGACTGGGCAGCAACAGCACCCAGTCAACTTAGTTTCAAAATATTTGACAGTAGGATTATTAAATAATAAAAAACATACACTTCGTACAACGTGTTGGATTATTAATAGTTAAAGACGGGACAAATATAATAATTGATGACGTAATGATTTTGACGTCACGCTACATAACGCATAGCTGATTTAGACATCATACGACGTCGGCTTGATAGGTGGCTACTCTGGAAAGATGATTTATTGTCATTATCAAGAACACAATTGAAAAATGTATTTTTATTCCCAAAGTCCCCATATTATGATCGTATAAATGGCATTTACGTTTAGATATGGGACGTATGTTTTGACTGCCAACTGAGATGCTCCTACTTCAAATCTAATTTATCTCCATCACATATAATTAGGGGCACGTTGCTATTCACCATTCCAGAGTACCCACCCCACCACATGACGTCATAATGAACTGCGTGATGCGTACAATGACATCATAATGAATGACGTCATGAATGACGTCGAAAAGTACGTCACGAACGCATATTTGATGACGGTCTATGGGCTGTTGTACAAATTGTTTGCTTTTACTATTTAATACATATTCTGTTGAACATTTTGAAACCAATTTGACTGGGCGCTGTTGCTGCCATAGGCAGCAACAGCGCCCAGTCTAATTAGTTACAAAATATTCAACAGCTTCCCCTTGTAGTTTTCAGGAAATTGATAGCTAGGGCATTCGGGGGATCGATCGATCCAAACACGGCGAGGTGTGGGTGGAGCTTAGCTAGTGATGGGCGGGGCATAGCTAAAAATGGAAAGGTCCATTGGTGGAGTGAGCGGGGCGAAATGAACTGAGTTACCGCCCCTCTCGACTCATGTCATGGCCCCCAACTCCAGTTGCTATCGCAAACACATTCCAGACCAGCCCTCATTCCGGGCATAATACGCGGTTGGGTGTGTACCCGCATGCGATAGACATGCTGTGGAACTGCCATAAAGAACCAATATAAGGTGACACAGGGAAGTATATGTACAATATAGCTAGGTTTCTATATATGTGCATACTCTATTATGCAGGATGAGGAAACACAGGTGAATGGTATTGTCATGGTTTTCGACTTCAAGGATAGCTTTATTAAGCAGTTGATACACTCGACACCAGGTCTTCTCAAGAAATGGTTTGCAATATTCCAGGTATGTCAACTCTGTCCGACTACGCTTGGGCTAGACTATCATTGAAATGCTTATTTTTTTACATAATTAACATATATTTGCTAGAAATCTCACATGTATCATATTCGTAACACAGCATATACGTCATTGTTTATGAGCTCATAGTAGAATTTCGCGGAAGTAGAGAGACAGGCATGGAGGCAGGCAGACAGGCAGACAGTCAGGCAGACAGACGGGCGACAAGACAGACAGATTAGTAGTACGACAGGCGGGCAGGCAAGCGGTCTGACAAGCGGGCGGACAAGCGGGCTGTCAGGCGGGCAGGCAGCAGACAGACGGCATTGATGTCAATTATTATTTTTGCAATACCGACGTTCTATGTAATTGAAGCTAAAACACGCTGTACATTTAATCTTGCAGGACAGCTTTCCAATACGAATTAAAGCGGTACATTACGTCCATGAGGCGTTTTTGATTAAATACCTCTTCCCGATTGTCAAATTATTCATTAAAAAGAAGCTGCTGGAAAGGGTAAGTAACCATTTCTGTAAGCAAAGTGGACACAGCTAAATGGATAATATATTGGTCACTAAAGATATGTTGCCACGTAACTGTTGTACACGTTTGTTAACAACTACACCTTGTTTAAAGGTGCATATTCACACCGGAATGATTGAAAATGAAATTGTTAAAATTGCATACTTTTATAAGCTTAAATGATGTGCCTATGTGTCATGAAACGAAATATTTCTTAACATATAATGAATCCATTCCGTATAAATTAATATCGTTTTTTTAAGTTGCGAAATTGAAATAGAGGCACGTGCCTCTATTTCAATTTCGCAACTTAAAATAAGTTTATTAATTTATATGGAATAGAATCATCATATGTTAAGATGTATTTCGTTTCATTACATATAGGCTCACAGTTTAAGCTTCTAAAAGTGTATAATTTAAACAGATTTATTTTCAGAAATTTGACTGCGAATATGCACCTTTAAACGGCCGGTCCGCCATTTAGTCACAACAAATAATACAACTGCAATAGACATTTCTGATTGCACATCTACTACTGCGTGGGGCAGAAGTGTAAGAATTATGATTATGCTAATCAAAGCAAATCTGGCACATTCCACGTAATTGCTGGTAATATCGTGCGGCAATAATACATCTTAAATTGATAAGTTCACACATAAATCTGTTTAAATAGGTAATAGCTCAGATCTAGTAATTTAATTTTTTAACTACTCTCGTGTTTTCGGTGAAATAAAATAATATTGGCGTATAATTAGCGCGTACTACATGTATATAGAGATAGCTCGAGTGTGCCCCTCATATACGTGTTATGAAGTGCTGTTCTCCTTGATACGAGCGTACATAGCTATGAGTTTCTCAGTATGGAAACATGTTAAGGAAACACTCCAATTGGAAAGAATTCTGAAGAAATCTGAGACATGTCTAGACAGTTAACCGGCGCAATACTAGCGCTAACAGTGGTGGGTAACAACGCAGGCACGCACGCGCGCACGCATAGGCACGCACGTACACATTGTGTGGTCAAATTCTGTTTCTTTTTAAAATTTGTGGAGTTTCTAATTTACATCGCCTTAACAATTGAATGTCTACATATATAATAATCAAGGATCGAATTCTCGAAATGGACAACTCCGTTTTTAAATATGCCCGCCCGTCTCTATCTACCTCCGCCCATTCTTTGCGCGCGCTGGAATTAATTAATTTAATTTTAAATTCTGAATTGCCAGACTCTCAATTTAATGGTAAATATACAGTTGACCTGTTGAATATTATGAAACTAATTTGACTTTGGCTGGAAGAGTGTGGGACTGCTGCCTACAACACCGCCCCGTCAAAGTATGTTCAATATATTCAAGAGAACACTTTTTACTTGGTAAAGCCATACAATTCGTACGACGAACTGCCATATCCATGACTGCCTTATTTACGTCATTCATTATATATGTTGATCGTGGCGTCAGCCTACGTTTTATGTAATTGATTATGACGTCATAGACTTGACTGAGAGATCGGATTCATTCATTGACCCGCTATATGCACTGTAAGCGGGTTATTATGTATACATTATATATATATATATATATATATATATATATATATATATATATATATATATATATATATATATATATATATATATATATATATATATATATATATATATATATATATATATATATATATATATATATATATATATATATATATATATATATATCTATCAGCTGTTATTACTTTAAGCTGAGTATGCTGAAACTAAATACTCTAAGCTCTGAACATAAACTGCTACAATTAAAACAAAATGTTCACATTTTCTTTCAGCTACACTTTCATGCATACGACTATGCATCGCTTCACAGATTCATTAAACCGGAAATACTACCCGAGGAATACGGTGGCTTGAAAGGGGCAATGTCAAACAAGGTCGGTGTTTGAAATCCAATGGACATTTCCGGTTTAGCCATGCCCGTCCCAGTTCCACCCACACGTCTTTCGTGATTGAATCTATCGATCCCAGACTCAATTTCCAGAAAACTATACAGGCAAGCGGTCGAATATTTTGAAACTAATTTGACTGGGCCTGTTGCTGTGAATGCCAACAACAGCGCCCAACCAAATTAGTTTAAAAGTATTCAACAAATCGTAAATACATACAATTAATACAAACTGACAGACTATTAAGCGTTTAGGACGGAGTAACTGGAGTAAGTCATACACGTCGCGTAGTTGATAATGACGTCATATGATAGATGGATAAACTGGAAAGGTCCATTGTGTATGATAATCCCTTACTTTAATAGACACATTATGGAGCATAGGTAGGCCAGCACTAAAGACAGTGTCACGAAATTTAACACATTTGCTATAGGAAAAAACGGTGTGAGGCCAATAGCGGTATCAATTTATAGTGATTCACAGCGCATTTCTAGCAAAGCACCGCAAAATAAGGTTTCGTGGATTCAAATCGATTCTAACACGCGTGTTAGAATCGATTTGAATCCACGAAACCTTATTTCTAGGAATCTAAATCTCTAGGTTATTATACAGGTAAACCCATGCCTATTTTGAATTTAATATGAGTGGACCTGTGGTTAGCTATGGCAGTAACAACTCTCACTCAAATTAGTTTCGAAATATTCAGCAGAATATGTATTAAGCTGTAAATTCATCAGACATACACAAATGCCCTAATGGAGAATTTCGGTTTTAGCTCTGCCCCGCCCATCTCTAGCTAAGCCTCATCCGGCCGTTTACCGTGTTAGGATCAATCGATTCCTGCACCCATGGAAACTCCATTTACAGAAGACTATACCGGTAAGCTGTTGAATATTTTGAAAGTAATTTGACTGGGTGTTGTTGCTGCCTATGGCAGCAAAAGCGCCCAGTTAAATTACTCTCAAAATATCCATCAGCATCGTCATGGAATATTAAAGCCATATATTTCATACATCAACGTCATCAATTAAGATAAACTTATCTACTTCATTTAAGGTGTCATTGATTATAACGGTTTCCTACACGTCACGTAGTTGATTATAACGTCTTGCGTTTGCTGGATAAACTGAAAAAAATCCATCGGTTATAAGGTCGGGTGCTTGAGTGACATATCGGATCCCTTAATTGATGGTACTTCCCTAAGTCTGGCTCACGCATTGCAAGCGCGGCATGACTTGACGAGCTTTGCCATCGTTGCATGTCAAGTAAATGTGAACATAAATCTCATTATCATATGGGCTTTCCGGGTTTTTTATCCACGTCGTTAAACGCAAGGATTAATGCGGGTATGTAGTACTACTGCTTCTTTTTCTTCTTCTTTTCTTATTCTTCTTAAGGCATGTTAATGACCCTGGTTCCACTGCAATGATCTTCTCCATGCATCTGTGCAAGCTTGCCCATGGACACCATATCATATATGTTCCTACATGTAAACACTAATAGTGATAATTCAAAGTGTGGCGGAAATGGCATTCATTCTATCCACACTGCCATTCCACATTCCTTTTATCAGCTGTTTTCCAGAGACGTTGTAATGCCATACAATCATTTAAAACAATTAGACTCCTTGCTCATATGTCAAATTGGACAGGAAATAGCAAGGCTACAAATGATTCAATATATATTTGCTGCCCAGTCTTACCTGTGGCATTGTATGCTACAATGTGCAGTCGCATATAACACAAATGGCTGTGCCCAATGATAACTCTGAATCTAGTCTTGATGACGGCAGACATAAATCTCAGAAAAAGGCAGTACGATAACACATGACTGGGTGGGTGGTGGAGGGGAGTCACTACGTTATGTGCATTGATCGTGATGCAATCTGGGTCAGAGTAGATTATGGCCTAGTCGGGAAATAGTTTCAGAAATGTCATATGCCAGGTCAGTGGCAGTGATTTCCGCCTCTTTCCTCGGCATGCATAATACGTAAGACCGATTTCGCGTGTTCTCTGAGTGTATTTGACGTATTACTTCATCTGGTAGATAATATTGGTATTCCGTGGAGATCGAGAAAGGACCTTCAAAAGGACCTGGTCTACTGTATAACTGATTCGGGCACTTCTCCCTGACATCTGCTGCACACATTTCCATGTCAGCAACATTATTTATTTTCAGACTTTGTTTACGATTGTTGTTTAGTACTTTGTTTACGATTGGTGTTTAGGCAGCACTCACCATGAATTTTATATTCTTAAACATTTATGTTCCTTAATCATTCGTGTCTGATTGTACACACATTTTCCAGCTTCCCTTTGATAAACATGCAGAAGGTTGTATTCATGTCTTTGTACACGTCGTTGCCGATCGTGTATGCACCTGTGCTGGAATGTTCCAACTGATATTTTACCTTTCCATTCTTCACCATTTTCTCGAGACAGTAGCTTATGTAATCGACTAGAGAGAGAGAGAGAGAGAGAGAGAGAGAGAGAGAGAGAGAGAGAGAGAGAGAGAACATCTTTCAACTGCGTGTTCTTCCCGTTGATGTCCATGGGAACGTTGGTAATCCAATATTTTAGCAATCCTCTGCTTCGTTCTTCTTCTTGAGTCTTTATCACCAATGCTTAATGTTGCTCAGCTATTTCTTTTCTTTGTTTGTTCTGGTGACTAATGTCTCAAGAGCTTGGGCATATGATGCCATGGATACTGGTGTATGTGTCCTCGGTTATTGAAGCTCTATCTGTTCTGCGTGCCCTTGAGGAATATCTTTCCTCCTGAAAGGCCTTATGGCACGTTCCAGTTTGCTCTTTTTCTTCTCTCTCATGTCTTTTTCGACATCCAGGTCTTCCTCAGCAGCTTTGTAGAACTAGATCAGTGCTATATAATATGCTCGTTGCTTTTTTCATGTCCACACCTACCGCAGGGCTGTGGCCTCTTACTGTTTTGTCTGTATACCATAAATCCGCTGCTTCCAGATGTCATAGATGCAGTGCTGGTCTGTTTATTTATCGATTTTACTTCTCAATCTTACTGCACCGGCCTTGTCAAGTACAGGCCTTTCACATTTAGCTTTATTTTCTTGGAACGCGTGTAGCTTACTGACACGGTTTTGAAAAAAGCTAGCGTACATTTTATTGCCAATAATATTTAATCCGCATTGCTGAACAATAAATCAGATATTTATGACTACCTTGACCAAGGCAATCTGCATATGTACACGTATTCCTAAGCAGACATCAGCTATTGTGCATTCGAATTCTGAAAATACAAACATTTGGAATTTCATTAACCAATGTCAAAAAGGTGTACGTTTCGAGATATGTGTTGGCATATTGGTACCTGGTGTAAAGCTATTGTTTGTAATTTAGAATTCTCGGAATGATAGAACAGGTCAGAACTTGTTGTCAAATAATTAGACGTGGGCACATAATCTGAATATTTATTGACTCATGTTATTCATAACGCATTGTTAATTAGCAAATAACATCATTACTGGTGATCAAAATGTTAATTAAATTAAATTAAACATTAACCTATTTAACTCCAGCCATTATTTTGAAGAGAGGATGCTAATGCAATACTTTGAAAACCAAAACACGTTCATTGTAACGACATTACTTATATCTTAACTGTGATAAATTGTGCTGTGTTGGAAAGGACATTTTGACATAGCCAATTCAAACACTTATAATGCGATAAACCAATACATAATTAAGACCGCAGACCTTTGGCTAGTCCAGTGCAAGCTAAGGAAACAATTGCAACACATAATATGCTGGGTGTTTATTGCGTGCCCGCTCCAAATGGCACACTTCTATTTATTGCTGGCTAGAATTGCATATAGGCGCGGACATTTCGCGCAGGGGATTGTGGGGCTGTGTCTCGCGAGATCTCCATCGATACGAGATCTAATAATTCTCGGCGCGAAGACACGGCTCTATTGTTAGATTGCTGGACATCTCATAATTATTATCTTCATGCACGTGATTCATGGCGAGTTCTCTTATTTGCTCTGGTCCGACTGTAATAGAGTTTGCGCGGCGATGACCGCTTAATTATTTTAATAAACAGCCAACGGAACTTATATGTCCACTTTAGCACTGTATCAAACTGACCACCACAAATGGCTTCTTGCGGTGATCGTGAGAAATGTCCATTTGCATTAGCTACTCACCGGAGAACTTGTTTTGAAAGTTTACCACTGGAATGACTGGTTGGATAACCGATCCTATAATTCCAGTAGTAAATTGCAAAATAAAAACCACAATGGTCTTTTGGACGGCAATTAGACATAGGACATTTTCTATGATAATGGATTTTCTGTATATGACGTCATAATTATTTAGGTCAGATGTAGGTGGACGTCACAATCAAAATGTGTAGTGAATGACGTATCTAGCTCCACCAGGAAAATTGAATAGCCAGTCAAGTATGCGAATTGCACGTCTTTACTATTTAATCAACATACTATATATACATCGATTCCAACACGCACAAAGGGGTGGAGCTTAGCTAGAAATAGGCGTGGCATACCTAGCAATGGATCTCTCTATTGAAATTGGCATGAGCAAATTGAGCATTACATGGCTAATACCACTTGGTAATGCGTGGCCCACACAATATGGACCGCTTGTATTAAGACACCACCCATATTTATAGCTCACAAATTTTAACAAGGCCAATCATAGATTGTTGCCCTGAATTCAATGAACTCGTCCTCTGACGGAGGGAGGGTAATTAATACCACTTGCTAATGGACATTTTCATGTTGTCTATCGATCATATTACGTCATTTGATGTCATACTCAACGACATGGCATATATGATGACGTCATAATCAGGACGTCATGACTGACTCAATTTAGTCCGTCCTAAATGCTTAATAGTTCGACGCATTGTACGAATTGTATGTCTTTGCTATTTACAAAACATGCTGGTGAATATTTTGAAACTAATCTGACTGGGCGATGTTACTGCCACAAGCAGCAACAGCACCCATTCAAATTGGTTTCAAAATAGTCAACACCTTACCTGTATAGTTTTCTGGAAATTGATAGTCAAGAAGCTAAGAGATCCATCGATATCAACACGAGCACGGTATTAATGTATTAATATATCATCTGGATTCAGTGACCGATTGACTAACGTTAGACCTATGGAAGTCATTTCAAGCAACTGCCACCAAGATGTGACTTACTTGGGCAGAATTGTGTGTTTTTCTAACAAAATCCTTTAGAATGTTTAACACCGAAATTTCAATATCTCGGATAAAGACAACTATACGAATATCTTTTTAACACTTTGACTGGTAGCCCACCCCACCCTACACACCTACTTGTTGCTATCATAGACCTGTATTAAGTATTGCAACGACAACGACTGCCCATGTAAGCCTATCATCTTCTCTTAATGTATTTTAACCCTTTCATGAGGAGGCCGCCAAAACCGGCCTTTACAGTGATCTTGAGGATGTTAATTTGCAGGTCAAGTGATCGTCTTTGAAAATTCACCACTGAAATGACTGGCTCGATAATTGAGCCAGTCATTCCAATAGTAACTCTTCAAAACAGTCGTCTATTGGCCTGCAAATAGACACTTAATAACCAAATTTTTTTTCTATATTCTTGACTCAATTTAGGTAATACAGGGTTAATAAATTATGAGGACGACGATGATGTACCATGTCTGTTTAACCTTTCCCTTATTGTATTATAGTATGATTCACATTTGTTGCATTCGAGATAGGGTAAAAATTACAGACTTGTTACAGACAGTCTTGAGGCGTACTATGTGTGTGGTAAATTTCAAAAGAAAAACATGCATAATAATATTGTAGCGGCCGAAAAAGTAGACAGAGTTCGCTAACAATAATGGATCCATCTAAAAATAAAGGCTTGGCTTCTTCGAAACTACACCTCTAATGTAATGACCGGTCATCTTATCACAACGACCAGACTGTTAGACAGACTCAACTTCGGATACCAGACAGACCGGGACCCAGTCTATCTCCGTAGCAGACTGTAAAAGCAACACTGGATCGTGAAATCGCTACGTCAATGGCTACTCAATAGGCCCCTGCATACGAGATACATTTCTCGATCTCGTATCGAAAGAGAACTCGCAGGATACGAATGAATAATGGATGTGTGATTATCAGTAGTATCATTTTGTCTTTAATCCATCCGTGGGAATAAATCCATGTAGGGCCAATGTAATTATGTAGCAGTATTGATAGACTACCAATGCTCCAAATTTCCAGTCAAAACTGCTGTCAATGATATTGTAGCAGATTGTTGAATACAGAACTCAACCGAAAGTATAGGCCTATGTATGTGCTAAGTTAAGAAAGTCTACAGGAAATTCGGCCACAGAATTTCAACCATATAGTTAGATAGGTATATCAATACGCTAGTGAATTAATGGATTGAGGTTAACAAAAATTGTACCATGAAGTAATTTCGTAGTGCACAATTTCATACCGAAAATTTGCTAAATCTCCGGTGATTCACAGTTTTCAGTACCCTATTGTCTGTAGTATGTTTAGCCCCATAATTTCACCGACATAGACTTGAGCCTTAGGGTACTAGGTATATTCCGAATCTAACAAATTCTAGATGAAATAATTTTATTAGGCAAAAATGTGCTTAAATGTTGGGGTTTTCGTGCTTTTCGGTGCCCTACTGTCTGTATATAATATGGTCGTCTCCAGAACTTCGCTCACATAGACGTTTGAATACGATAGTTATATTGGGAATTTAAAAAAATTCCACCGTGAAGTAATTTCGTAGTATACGATTTCATCGCGTAAATTCGTTTCAATTTTGGCAGATCTGTAGATTTTCAATGCCCTACTATTACCTGTCTGCAATAGGTTTGGCCACATAATTTCACCGATATGGTTAGGTAGCGATATGAATACGCTAATGAATCTTGAGTTTTCTACCACGTAGTAATTTCGGAATATTCAATTTAGTAGCCATGGACAGTTGTCAAATGCCAACAATTTACTATATTCGGTATCAGAATGTCTGTTCTCGGTTTGTAATACTTTTTTTATATATGGATGTATATAACTCTAAATGAGCTAGTGCTTTTGCACAATTCTACCAGCAAGTACTCTCATCGTAGGTAGTTACATATTCGCCGTATGGCCCCATTATAATATGGTTGGTTCACATTCACCACATTCAGAAATGTGTCGGTATGTTCTGGCATATCGCTCATAATGGGTTCGGCCCCAGAATGTCACCCATATGTTTAGATAGGTATTGGCACACGCTTACGGAGTAGTGAGATTTAAAACTATCTACCATGAAATAATTTCGGCTCAAATTTAGGCCGATTCATGGTTTTCGTTGCACCCAGTCAAATTAGTTTCAAAATAGTCATCAGCTTACCTGTATAGTTACCTTGAAATTGGAAGTCTGGGAATTCATTATTCAGCGTATATATAGACATCGATTCCAACACGCAAAAATGGATGGAGCTTAGCTAGAAATAGGCGTGGCATACCTAGAAATGGATCCCTCTATTGAAATTGGCAAGAGCAAATTGAGCATTACAGGGCTAATACCACTTGTTAATGTGTGGTCCACACATTATGGGCCAATTGTTTTAAGAGAGCACCCGTATTTATAGGTCACATTTTAACAAGGCCAATCATAGATTGTAGACCCTTGCCATCCCGAACGCACATAGACCCGAATACAATACACTCATCCTCTGACGGAGCGAGGGTAATTAATACCACTTGCTAATGGGCCTTTTCAGGTTGTCTATCCATCATATTACGTCATATGACGTCGTAATTAATTAAGTGACGCATAGGATAACGTCATACTAATGACGTCATGTCTGACTCGATTTAGTTCATCTTAAATGCTTAATAATCTGACACGTTGTACGAATTGTATGTTTTTGTTATTTAATAAAAATACTGTTGAATATTTTGAAAATAATTTGACTGGCAGCTGTTGCTGCCATATGCAGCAACAACACCCAGTCAATTTAGTGTCAAACTATACCACGGCTTACCTGTATAGTTTTCTTGAAATGTATCGTCTAATAGTTCAGAAATCCATCGATCCCAACTCGAGAGTGGTATGGGTGGAGTTTAGCTAGAGATGGGCTAAACTGGAAAGGTTCATTGTATTAATAAACCACCACAGTTTTCAGTGCCCTATTGTCTGTAGTATGTTCAGCTCCATAATTTACCTCACATAGACTTGAGCTTTAATAAGCTAGTTATATTCCGAATCTAACAAATTCTAGATGAAGTAATTTTAATACGCAAAATGTAGCTTAAATGATGGTGTATTCATGGTTTTCGGTGCCCTACTTTCCGTAATATTGTCGGTTCCAGAACTTCGTATAGCAGTTTGAATATGCTAGTTACTTTAGGAATTTAAAAGAATTCGAACGTGAAGTATTTTCGTAGTATGCGATTTCATCGCATACATGTGTTCCAATGTTGGCAGATCTGTGGTTTTCAATACTATACCGTCTGTAATATGTGTGGCTACATAATTTCACCCATATGGTTAGATAGGGATATGAATACGCTAATGAATCTTGAGATTTCAACCATGTAGTAATTTCGTAATATTCAATTTAGTAGTCATGGACAGTTGTCAAATGCCAGCAATTTACAATATTCAGTATTAGAATCTTAGTTTGTAATCAGCTTTTTTTACATATAGTTGTGCTTTTGCACGATTCTACCATCAAGTAATTTGGTAATATGTTGCTACACATTCGCCATATGGCCCCATTGTAATATGGTTGGTTCACATTCACCACATTCAGATAGGTGTCAATATGTCCTGACATATCGCTCAAATTGGGTTCGGCCCAGAATATCACCCATATGTTTAGATAGGTATAGGCATAAGCTTACGACGAATGAGATTGAAAAACTTCGTAACGTAAGTAAGCTCAAACTTAGGATAATTCATGGTTTTCATTGCAATACGTTCACCCCCAGAATTTCACCCACAAATATTTATAGGAAATATGCTAGTTGTATTCCGAATTTAAAAAAATTCTACAGGAACGTAATTTCATAGTACACAATTCAATACCGAAAATTGGCACAAATCTGTCAGATCAACGATTTTCTGTACTACACTGTTTGCAATAGGTTTGACCCCAGAAGTTCACCCATATGGTTAGATATGTATATGAATGCGCTAATAAAGTATCAAAGGTTTAAAAAATGTTTACTATACAGTAATTTCGTCAAATTCCAATAAGGTACTATATTCGGTACA